>SMGT01011395.1:318554-346702 GCA_004794575.1 Lanistes nyassanus
GGGGGGGGGGCAAGAGTGAATGTCCTTGGGAACTAAAAAATCAGTGCACTGGGTCTTATTTCATTCTAGTTCAGCTTTTGTAAATCTGTTGCAGTCTTAGCTTTACTCAGTTGCACCCCCTCCAACCATGCACCTTTAAACGGAGAATCCCTTATTTTGGGTATTAATATTCTAGTCTCCATGTTGTGACCAACGTTTTGTCTCACAGACTGAGAGCTTTACATGCTATTCAAAAAGAGGTCATGCTGAATCTATGGCACATGAACATCGATTTCGTACCAAAGAATTGAAAAATATTTTAAAAATAGAATTAGTTGTACCTGCAGGTATGTTTAACCAGGGTTTTATTGTAAATTTGATGAAATAGAGACAGTTTAGCACCCTCTGAATTGTATATAACATGTGAAAACACAGAGCAGCCCACATTTGTGTGTGTGCACATGTTCAGAAAACTAGAAATGGTTGTTGCGTCAGTAGTGTAAGTTAGTTTTAATAATGTGTTAGAAATTAATGGCAATGTAACTGCTGGAATGACCAAGAGGTTGTTGTGTCTGCTGTCCTGGTCATGAAATATACAATGCAAATGCCGTTATGACTACTTTTATGACTGGAAGTGCAGACATGAATGCTTATGCAACTTAGCCCAGAGACAAATTGTGATATGATCCTAATTCAGATTTCAGTGAAATGTTTTAATGCTGAACTGTGTAGCCAAGACCATTCACTGATATTTAAAATACATTCCACAGGATGGTGACAACAGTGCTACTATTCAGGATGCTGGGCTGAGTCTAGAGGAGCTGATGAAGCAAATGCAGTCGCTGTGATCTCTTAACAGACTTTAGTGACCTTTTGTCAGCTAATTGTCCATGGCTACATCTCAGGATAGCCATTTGTTTGACTAAGCTGGCTGAGCATGAATTAGAAACTTTTGCTTGCTCAAACACTCGGACATAGCATCATCTTTCTGGGAATGTGCAGTGTATATTGGTTTTTAGCTGGGTTGATGGCTGTGTAGGTGCTCGTGAAACAGGAAATGTGCTGTGGAACAGGAAATGTGAGATGATAATTATTAAGGGAATCTAAAAATACATTGGAATACTTTGCCACCTGAAATGTCAGATTATGATAGATGCATTTTATTTCCCATAAACATTGGTTATTCCAAATGTAAAATGCACCATAAGATTCATGGTCAATTATTTTGGACATCATGCAGGCTATCAGTATGTCCAAGACTAAAATCTATTCCGCCTGACATGCAGTTTTACTTCAAGAAATTAAAGTTTCCAGAACCTGTATACATTTCATAGAATGTTAGGGTGCCTTGGGCATTTCTTCTTTTCAGCAAACTTGGATCTTTGTAAAGAAGGCATGGCTGTGAGCTGGAAGCTTATATTTCCCCATGGAGACTTCAAGCCTGGCAGACATATTTGCCTTGTGAATGCTGTGGTTTAATGTTAGGTTATTTGGGGGTAACTGATTGATGTAGACGGGTACAAAGAAAATAATGAAGAAGACATAAAAGTATGTTTCTAGTCATTAAATTATATCTTTCTCTTTGAAAAAAACATTTTAATATTTACAATTTTTTAAGGAAATAATAACAGTTTGACATGAGAAATGTACAAGTGATAAATTCAGCAGCATTTGTTGTTCCCAGCGTTTAATGTTTTTGTTAAGTTGAAGATGTTTGGAAATGAAAAGTTGGGGCAAGGGACGTAATAAAAAACTTTTAAAACCAGGCTTAACATGTGAGTGTGTCTTGTAAGGTGTTGTCGCATGGTTTGATGTCATGACTTTGCCCTAAGCAGCCTGATGATGGGTGAATATTTTGATCTGTGTGTTGTAAATAAGTCCAAAAGTTTGATCAACAAGCTGTTGATCACTATAGTAACTGCTTTCCCTGAGAGATAAACGTCATTGTCGCCAAGTGACACCACCCGGCCATTTTTTTGACTTCTTCTACTCAGACACGCTGGATTGCTCCCCTTGATGCTTGTTTCTTACTGTTTAGTGGGTTTCCCTGGGGGGAGAGGCTAAGTTTTGGTAAAGGTCCTGATCAGAGAAGTAGCAGTTGATTTGTTTATAAGTGTGGGTAAACATGAAATTGTTAGCAGAACATTCCAGGTACGCCGTCTACTAGCATTTACTATGGAGGGCCAACGTTTCAATCTTGACAGATTTCTGAGTTGTGGGATTAATAAAACTGGGTTAAACTTCCATGGTTTGCTATAATGTTTGCTATAATATCTGGTGGGACCTTTTATAAGAAATGGATGTAGTTGCGAACCGCATCTCTAGATTTACTAAAAAGTACTTTTTTCCCCTCGTCTGTTATAAGATTGGCTATTCTTTTGGTTATCACCTTCTACTGTCTGAGGTAATCACCTTCTACTGTTTGAGGTAATCACATTCTACTGTCTGAGGTAATCACCTTTTACTGTCTGAGGTTATCACCTTCTACTGAGTTTATCACCTGCTGTCTGAGGCTATCGCCTTCTATTGTCTGAGGTTATCCCCTTCTACTGTCTGAGGTTATCCCCTTCTACTGTCTGAGGTTATCACCTACTATCTGAGGTTATCCCCTTCTACTGTCTGAGGTTATCCCCTTCTACTGTCTGAGTTTATCACCTACTATCTGAGGTTATTCCCACCTACTGTCTGAGTGTATCACCTACTGTCTGAGTTTATCACCTACTGTCTGGGTTTATCACCTACTGTCTGAGTTTATCACCTACTGTCTGAGGTTATCACCTTCTACTGTCTGATGGGCTGGTATCCTACCACTTTCTCCGCTTTTCTGTTCACCACATGGGCTGCGGGGAATGACGGCGGTTTACCAAGGGTACACACTGGCGTACGCATCTCGCCATATCTCAGTTTGCAGCGTGGCTTTCTGTCTCTCGCCCGCCCCCGGCCCCCCACCCTTAGAGGACAGGCCTCCAACGATTGCAAATGACTCCCCGAGTGGCAGCTCTCAGCTGTAGATCTGAAACTGTCTTGCTTGAATCTGAC
The DNA here is from genome assembly GCA_004794575.1 of Lanistes nyassanus. NCBI lineage: Eukaryota > Metazoa > Mollusca > Gastropoda > Architaenioglossa > Ampullariidae > Lanistes > Lanistes nyassanus. The sequence goes on from SMGT01011395.1 coordinate 321,573, forward strand.
GACCATACTGCTAGACCAAAGGGCACATGAAGCATGTAAAGGCAGTTTGAAAAAAAAATTTCGGTGGTGGGGGCGGGGGGAAGGGGAACGTATTAACTTGCACATCATTGCAAAAGTGTAAAACGGCGTGGAAAGATTCGGTCGCTAACGACGATGAACAGACCTCCATTAATGCTGAGTGCTGGATGGTGAGGGAAAGACGCTGAGATGTTGACATTCTACTTGCTATAGCAGTTTGCCTGATCAAAGCACAGTTACAAAAGGCTACTTAGTGGCACCCGGATGTGTTCTGAAGTGTTGTTCAGAGGCATAGTCACGGAAAAGATTGCTTTGTGTGTATTCAAAAATCCTTAATAGGCTGTAGCTGCTGTCTGGATGAAGACAACGTGTTTAGGCGCGTTTCATAGCCAGCTGTCTCGGTCGACTGTGCTTTTCTTAGTGCCCTGAATTTTTCCAACGGTTATGACACAAGCTATTTGGTAGAATTTGCTTAACGGATTGGTTTGAGTGTTATGAACCCTTGTGACGTGCATGTTGAGTGGGCTTGCAGGCGACTCGTTTATATTCACGTGCCACATGCTTGCTTGCGAAAGTGTGCATGTTGGTGTCCTGTCGTGGTGCGATAGAGGCATTAATGATATGAGTGAGAGAGAGAGAGAGAGAGAGAATGTTCTCGGGGTTCACGGAAATCCCTTTCGCAAGTTGCCACAAGTCCTGCCAAAGCCAGATCGTAAATTGTTGATTGATGACAGCAAAATATTTTATCACGTGTTCCATATTGCGTGATAGGCAGCAGTCTGCTTTTAGGTGCACCCCCATCCACCCACCATAAAACTCTGTAACCAGGAGATGCAGCAGAACTCGACGTGTTGTCTGCCTGCAAACCCCTGTAACCAGGAGATATACCACACCATGAGCTGATCGACAGACTTACCCCTGTCAGCCCAGTCGTTTCATAGTAACAGACTGCAGAACAAAGAGAGAGACAGCAAAATGAAAGGGATAAAAAAAATATTCCCGTGCGTAAATGTTGTGACACAGCATGACACAAAAACACATGACCCAAATAGTGTCATCGCGAACGGAGTCTTTATTGGGTTTATTAACAATTTCTGTGTCCAGTTTACTGCGAGTTAAATGGTCGAGAGATCCTTACACTTCAGTGCTCATTATAATGTGCTTCTTGTAGAACTTGCTCAAGTGCATGCATGAGTCTTTCTGTAACCTCTTGTCCCGGAACTGTGCGTGGCGTCATCTACGCTGGAACCAGGAAAACTCAAAATAAAAAGAACAAGCAGCAAGGAAAACAAACCCACGTGGCCAGCCCGTCAGCTCCCCCCTTCCGCTCCCGTGCACAGCACTGGAGGATATCAATAAACACGATGTTGCCGATGGCGACAATCGATATTCCAATGTTTTGACAACACTCGAAGACGATTGATTGCTTGTGCGATAGCAGCACGCCCACAGAGACCACTTATAATGGCAGGGGAGGCAATCCGGAATCGTCCGTTTCCTTGAAAATGTCTCCCCCCCCCCCCGGTTAGATATGGAAGTGTTATGACTCCTTCCACCCGTGACTACGACAATTGTACGTCATTTTATGATGTCGACATACGCGAACGTCATAAGCAGGAACAAAAATGACGCATGTTTTTCATTGGAAACCAAGTTCTCAACAGACTCTCAGTTTCATGAAGAGTGGTGTTAACATCGCTCTTCATCTGAAAACCACCTGTACCATCGCCCCACGCCGATAGCATACAGTTCCCTTGACAAGATGTTTTCTCTCTAGCCAAACCGTGAGTAAATTACCCTTTTTGTGTTTACCGACATCTTTCACTTTTTTTGAATGTGTGCATGCCTGAGAGCCGTTAGAAAAAGAAACGATAAACAAGGGTGTCAAAAAGGGCTATCAATCTTTCTAGATTTTGATTCGAAGCCTTTGATTCTAAAAGTATGTGTAGATTAAACCAAGGAAACAGTTTAAAAAAATATAAATACAGGGAATTCAAACACAGTTAAACCCAGATTTATCTCTATCTGCTGATGACGACTACTTTCATCAGTGATGTTTACTTTACTGATAAATTATTATGATGAAAGCAGATCCATGATCCACTACAGGTTGTACTTAGTTATAGGATAGTACCTACTTGACAACCGACGGTTTTCGCCAGCAAGGTTCCTTGACAACAACGCTGAATTTTGCTGGCTCTAACCTATCCAGCAGGAAATTTGTCGACGATTGGACTGCAGTTAAGCGTAATATTAACCATACCAGTGATTGCTTGTAGTAACAAATTTTCTACTATCTCTAGTACCATTATTCGTACCAAAGATAACTATAAGTATTGATGCGCAGTTTTTAAGGGCGTATACCACAGCCAACAAGTTTGGCAACTGGTAACTTTTTTCCTGACCCACTTTAGCTTTTGGCACCGTTCACTTTTTCTATACTTTTGTAAAAGGTTACAAATGAACGTCTTTGTTATGGAAAAATATGTGAGCGAATTGACTGTCGATGGCTAGACAAGTATCCGTTCCTGTCTGGAATTTTTCTTTACTTGCGAGAGTGATCATAGACAACACAAACAAATCAGAGCAGACGCACACAAGAAGAGGATCAGTGGAAGCGAGAAGGGCTTCTGACAATGTCAGGAATAGCTGTCTTAATTCATTAGTCTTTATGGTAATCAGTGTCTATATAGTGCAATCTGGCTATTAGTTCATTCTTTTTTTACTGAACTGCCCGATAATCCAGCAAGTACTGTCGTCTGCCACTTCACATTCGTTGTTAATGTTCCAGCGCGGCATCACCACCGGATCGGAAAAATGACAAATCGTGATTTCCGAAGTGCACTGTAGTACCTTCGCTCCACAAGGACCATGGCGTCAACCAGCGGAGACCTGGACGGCGACGTGAAGAAGATGTTTATGTTGTGCGCAGAGAAGTGCGCGGGCAAGGAGCTCCCCACAGCTGAGAAGTCCGAGGGCAAGTCCAACGTGGTCAACAAGCTGCTCAAGGAAACTTTTGACGGAAAGGTCGCCAACACGGTCGATGCTACCATCTTCTGCAAATACTGCGACAAGAAAACGTGAGTACATTTCACTGGGACAGATGGGTCTGAAGCACGGCTGCTGAGAAAGTTAGCTTTGTAGAGTTCGACAACTCTTTGTTTGGAACAGGGGAGTGGAAGGAATGCCTTCTGGTTTCATGACAGCATGATGCAGGTTACAGTGCTGGTGACATCTCCTCCTTTTGGGAAAGCGCGGTACAAAAGACACATTGACATATGTGACCGTTTGAGCTCTGCTACTCTTTGGAAACTGGCGAAGAAGGCAGTTTTTACAAGTGTTGACTACGGATGATGCAAGTGACAATTTGAAATCATGCTGCTATTTGGAAAGTCCTGTGCAAAACGCATTTTCGAAATTAGCTTTTGCGCAAAGTGTCACTAGTGACTATTCCGTCTTTTGAGACACTAAGGTGCATTATATATAGACAATCTCCCTTGTGGACGGTCAGTGACACAGTTAGCAATGTCCCAGGTTTAATATACAGAACCATTCACGCCTCCATGTTGCTATTTAAAGGGTATGTGTCTTACTTTGACTGTTCGAGGACTGCCGTAACAATGCTGCTTGTAAATTGAGTCTCTTTAACTGCTGCAGTATACAGACATCCTTCTGTTGTTATTACATCTAATCCTGACTTAATCCTGCTGTATAAAGAATATATATCAAAGTGTTTTTCAGGTGGACAATACCAATCACGTCTTTATGTGGATGCTTAACTAGCCGGTCTCAGTGCTGTCTTAACCGGTCTTCATGCTGAGGTGTAACTGCAGAACCTTCATTTCACTGTTAACTGTTCGTGTCCTGTGCATGGTTACATGAAAGAGAACGTTGCTATGCAGAACACGGGTCTGAGGGTTTCTGTGTAGCGCTGTGACAACGGTGTTACGTAAAATAACGCATATCTCTCGCTGTGTCTGGCAGGAAAAAGCTCACCGTCGACCAGTTCCTGAACAACGTGCTGCCTGACCTGGCCATCTCTCGCGCCGTGGAAAAGAAGAAGGCCAAAAGTCCCGCGGCAGACGACCCGGCTGTTCAGGAGGAACTACAGCAGCTGAAGGCCAAGATCTCCGCCAAGTACCACGAGTGGATGAGCGCTGACAACGTGAGTGCTGACGTAAAGCTGGTCTCACATATGTCACATATGCCATTATGTCAAATGAGTGCAGTGGCGAAAAAACAATCCTCTAACAGTCTGTACCAAAAATGTCATCCCATTTCTGTCGCAATCTGTGCCATCCCACACCTATCTTGAAACACTGCATGCAGTCGCCATTTCTGTTCCGCACAGTTATATGCTCACGCACTTTCGTGGAGCATTGCAGTAAGCGTAGCTCCCTTCCGTACTTGCAGTAAACACTTGTTGCGCGCTCTCATCTTTCAGCTTGGGAACACTGCGTTTATCCGGAGATTCCCTTCTGTGCTTGCAGAAACCCAAGGACTCGGCTGTTGTTGCGCGTCTGACGGACGTGAAGGGCTACACTGGTGCCCACAAGGAGAGGTTCGACGCGGAAACAGGGAAGGGCAAGGGCGTAGAGGGGCGGGAGGACCGCGCCGAGAACACAGGGTACGTGGGAGGCTACAAGGGTGCAGGCACCTACGACCAGAAGCACTGAGCACCATCACCAACCTCGTCGTCATCTGCCCTTGTCCACCTCAGCCCGGACACCCTAACATCAACACCAGCCTCGCTACACGGCATCAGCGTCGACCTTCTGCTGACAGGTTTGCTGTCGTCACCGATCGCTGCTGTTTCTAGAACATTTTCGATCCTAGCCATCTACTAGCTGTCAGCCGCGCAGGAAAACTTCTGGCCGAAAGCACTGTGCAGAGTCTGGTTGGCCATCTCGACAGATCACACCAGTCCTTGCCAGAATGCAGCACGGTCGTCTGTCTAGACTGTCTAGAAAATTTGCTAAAGTAAACTTCTAGATTATTTCTGAAGGGGTCTTTCAAAAGCTCTGATGTTATCTACACTTGATGGGAGGACTGAAGTGGATCCGGCATTAAAATCATCTCACTGACATGGTGCAAAAAGTCCAGGGATACCTTTCATTGTTTGCTTCCTTTACCCTACCCCTCCTTACCCCCCTTCCCTCCCCAACACACGTACACCATGGCTGTGCTGGCGCTGCTGTTGCTGGTAATGCCAATTTTCTGGTTTGAGGTGTTCGAACTCCTGATCGCCTGGGTACCGATCCCCCTCCTGAAGGTGGTGTGGGGAATGTGCCTGCTGCAGTGGGTGGCGATTTTCCTCCCTTTGGTGCCACTGCCTCCCGTGAGAATCATGATGAACATTCTGAGCGCTCTATACGGCTGAGATGTTGCTAGGAAACGCGTCAGATCAGGCGTTTGGAATAAAACAGGGCTGAGTGTTGTCTGCACTTAAAGGACTAGCACATTTTCGAGAGAATGAGAGACAGAGAAGAGAGAGGAGAAAGGGTGGGAGTGAGTGAGGGAGGGAGGGAAAAGATTGAAGGGAATGATTGTGCTTTATGCATTGTACTTTATTCAGAAAAGATCCTGCTAGAGGACAATGTTCTTCACTCAGGATATAGTTTTTAGGACAAGTGAGCAAGGCTTAGCTGAGACACTGCGGATCTGTCAGAGTGGAAACGGTGAGTTTTATTAGCACCAGTGTTCTATACTTAGTCGCAGCTGCTTTTGATTCAGTCCTCACGAGTGTGCTCTGCACCTACTCGACCAGCCTGTTGGCGCCTAAGTATAGGTACTGGGGTACTCGTCTGCACTTGCAGTACCTGCGGTCACGATTTCCAACTGACAGACAGCAGCATAACCGCAATCCGTACACATCTACCCGTCCAGACCCTCGGGGGGGGGGGGTCAGACTCTTTCTGGCACTCACTCACTTCCCACCTCTCTACCCCCCAAACCCCCGCAAGTACGTTAATAAGCACATCAAGCGTATATTTGTATCGTTGTACATCCACCTAACAGAAGACTTCGTCTGCTGAGGCAGCGTCAGTAATCCCAGTGCGGGCCAGTTCGCCGCCTTTGCCGGACAGACGAAGGCTAGTTCCGCCGTCAGCAAATGGCCGGTAACGGCACTGCCGGCAGATGTGTATGTGGAGCAGAGGCAAAGTATGGGTGTGGTCGATCGCTTTAGAGGCTCGGTACGCCAACACGAAACAGATTGTGTACGTACATTATTCATAAGTTATGGCGTCCTTTCTATGGGACGAGATGTGTTTCCTGAGAGAGAGAGAGAGTTCATTACTTTTCATAACATTAGTGTGCGTGTGCGTGCGTGCGTGCTTGCGCATGTTTGTGTGTGTGTGTGACAGACAGACAGACAGACCGACCGACCATTAAATTTCTTAATATTTATTTTAAATTGGATTTTAAAATTTCTATATAAATCTCGTAGCAGGAGGGACAATCACACGTGAATTACAGGCTCCACGAAACATGCACACTTGCAATTCAAGATGAAATATGTCAGCAATGGACAAAATAGATGCTGATATTTTTTTCGGAAGGTAATGTGGGTAGCGGGGAGGGGGGAACGTAATGGAGGAAGAGCGATCGACCTCCTCTTAGACCCTGAAAGCAGCTGAAGGACATTTGGACGAGTCATCGAGCAACTTAACATAATCGAGGAACACTTACTCGCCGTACCGTTTAGAAGGCGGAAAAAACTCCAATGGGTGGATTTAAAAAAAAGTTAGGTTTACTCTACTCTTAGATAGGAGATCAGGCAGCACATTATGTGAGTGAATGCAAACAGTTTGCCTTTAATAGGCCACTTGCTTCTGTCTCGTCTAGTGCATATCTATTTCTAGCAGACACTCGTTTACTTTAAGTTATCGCTTTTATCTTTCAATGCTTTAAGGAAGAAAGAGCCGAGGCGAAACGATGTGTAAAGTGATACCGATAGAAAATCAATTTTTTAAGGGTCCGGTTGTTCACGTCTTTCATGCAGCTGTGTGCAATTCGTATCCATCGCTAATGAGGTCGTTATAAAGGGTGCTACGATTTAATGTGAAGACGAAATCGTTGAGAAAGGCAGCGAGTTTCTTATTGTTATCCCAGTGGATAGCTTCGTATGTCCGATGTAAAAGCTCTTGACCATAAGGAGGTGCCCTCAAACCTTACGGCATAAGCATGGCAGAGACTGTCTTGTATCACATTACTTTCGTTTTAAACTCGTTTTTATTAGGTCTTTGTTTAGAGACACTGACTTACCTTGTAAACAACTCACAAGAAGTTCACCAGGCTATTCGATTTATTTTGTGACAACATTTGTATACGATGTTTGTTGCTGAGTTTAAAATAATGGTTTATTTCCCGTAAATATTTTGTATATATATATATAGTGATCATGATTTCCTGATGAAATTCTTCTAACAAAAGTCTTTGTTCGCCCAAAGCGTTTGATCTCTGTTCACCGTACCTTTGTCGCTTATCGTGACTGCAACTGGTCTGTTCCAGAAAAGAATGCGAGAGATATTTTCGGTAGCCCAGCAGAGTTAGAGTAGCAAACAACAGACACCACTATCAACCGGTATAACAGCATTCTTGTACAGACATTTCAGCTCCCTTGGACAAAGCTAAAGGTAATGCCACTGACAGAGGGGATTTACAGATAAACTGATCACTTTAACGCGTTGCGTCTTTCGAATTGTGAATATGTCCCCGAACAAAAAAAAAAGGGGGGGGGGATGAGATGCGAAGGGAGAAGTTGAGTTAAAGATCACTTTTGTTTTTCTTTCCTGTTCTTTTCGTGCTTTGGTCAGGAAGGAGACTCACAGATGGAAATTATTTTTCAACGCCCACAACCCTCAGCATGACGTCACTGGGGCGAGGTATGAGTCAGAAGTGGTGGGGGTGGGGTGAGTTGTCGCCAGCTGGGCTTCGAACTAAGCTAGCAGCACACACCCTTCTGGGCTGTTGGGGTACAGCTGGCTTACCATGACTACCAACAGGCAAATCTGAGTTACCTTCTCTCATAGTTACAGCGGCAATATACTGTGGGTGATAGACAATATAATGCTGAAATTTCTTTCTCTACCTCTATTCTTCTTTTATTGTTTTTTGGTTCTTTCTCTCTCTCTCTCTTGCTCGCTGTCACATCTGTGTGTGTGTGTGTGTGAGAGAGAGAGAGGGTGTGTGTGTGTGTGTGTGTGAGAGAGAGTGTGTGTGTGTGCTTGCCTGAATGCTCTCTCTTTTTCTATGGATACGTGTGCGCACGTGCAGGCGAGGGAGGAGATAAGAGTGGTGCAGTGCTGTGAAAATGTGGGGCAGAAATGTTTTCATACGGAAAAACGCAGCAAAAGCAAACAGCAGCTCGCGAAATCTGCGGGATGTACAGACAGGGGTGACTGGCAAAGAAACCTGGCAACGTCCGCACATAGACGTAGTGTATATGTTGGTATACAGCTCCACATGTACAAATCACAATTCAGCTTCCCACAGCGTGACGTATACAGCAACACTGACACACTGCCCACCAACCGTCAGCTCCTGTAGACATTAGCGAGCCCGATCAACTAGCTGTACATATAATGCGGAGTTTACACGGCGCGACTAAGTCGGGTAAAAGCAGTCGTAAAGAATTGATCCAGCCGTGTGCATGAAAACAATCATTCTCACCGCGAGGAAGAATTTCTCTTTGAAACGCCCCTCCCCGACCTTCAAGTGCAAACACGAATCTGCAAGAAATATTCTATTTTTTTGAAAGTGTTTTTTGTTGCAAACAGATGGACTAGTTTCTTATGTCTGCTTTCGTTTGATTTACTTGAGCCGTGTAAACCACGTGTAAACAGATAGACCGTGCTAAGAACGAACACTGTATTATACCTCGGAGTCTTTCAAACGTCAAGCAGGGATTCCATGATGTATAACGCCGTATGGGACGTCAAACGGCGAAAGGAGACCCTATACGTGAAAACAAATAATAAAATCCCTTGCAAATTCTGTATTAACCGCAACACCAAGTGTATATCTGATACGGTCTGCGTATGGGGACTAGCATTGTAGTGGTGTAATCTGTTTACCATTCAGCTGAAGTCACAATAAACTGTTTTGAGGTGGAGGCCTGACGTAAACAAAAGTGAGCGTGTTGATACACGCCAGTCCACGCCCTGTGTGGACTTCGCAAGACAAGCAGGGTTGGGGGCAAAGCGCTGCGCAAGCACGCGTGCGTGACAGCCCGTGGGATTTTCAAGGCCGTCGGGTATACAGCCCATAAATCGTTGGTGAAGCTGAGTTCTCAGGTTATGACGAAGTCGAACGAAAGCTGTTGTTGTCCAAGTGTCTGCAACCCAAGCAAGTGCGATTTAATTACATCAAAACGGTTGAAGTCCGCGCAGCTGATAAAGTTTCATTGCAGTTTTAGGCAAGATGGTGTGATCTCTCGATCACGGATATAGATAAGTTCTTCTTGTCTCACTACTGCTTGTTGTTTGACTTGTACTTAGAGGTAATTTATAGTCAAACCCAGCACAATCGGTTAGGCAATACTAAATTAGTATACTGACCGAATCCGCACAATCTGTTAGCCTCAGAACATTCTTGATTCTTGGGTGGAATTACATCACTGCCAGGCAATTTCCAACAGTAAATAACTTTTTATGGCTGTCAGTTGCGTATAAAATCTGGTTAAACAAACCAGCTTCTAATCTCCTGAAATTGCCAGTAACTTTGAACTCATTGAAGGACTTAATTGTAACAGCTATAGCACTCACAAATAAGGTTCACCATCAATATACGACACATATCTCTGTTAAGTCGGACGTATGCCTAATGACGACTGTCCTCTGGCACTTTTTTTCATTCCCGCCAAAACAGTTAAACAGGTTTTCGAGCAGCGCAAATTATGCGCGTGAAGCAGTAAAAGGGGATGAGGGCGGGAGGGAAACAATTTACAGCCAGTCACGTGGTCTTTCTAGCATGGCAACGCATGTAAACAAAGTGGGGCCAGGGTTGTTTTCACTGGCGACAAGGCGTGCCAGCCGGAGTTTTGCGCACGGCTCCTAAGCACCAAAGCAGCGCGGACACTCGGCTTGTCAGTGGCGGTCTGTGTTGGTGGCCGTGCGTGTGCCCGCGTGCGCGTGTTTGCTGCATCTTCCGGCGTCCCTTCCAGTGAGGTAAGCCGTGCATGTTTGTTTACCTTGCATGCCCGCGTGCTTGTGATGAGAGAAGGCGATGCATTTTGCTATATAACTGATGCGGACAAAAGCGAGAACCAATTTTCTTGACCAGACTGGTTGTAACTGCATATCTGTGGGAACATGACACCTACCGTTTTAAGAGCTTGATTTTGGCACACCATATCAGCCTGAACAGAAGTGGCGCCCCTTGCATGAAGATGCAGGAATTCTATTCGTTCGGCCTATAAAATTTCAAAAGCAAAATGTGCAATAGATGAGCTAGATCCTGAATGTGAAATATGGTGGCACGTCGAAAGCTTGGAGCCACAAAGAGCTGAATTATTATAAACATACGCTGATACACCCGAAAGATCAGTGACCATCGATCGTGAGGGAAGTGTTTACTTGTCGGGACGGTGCTATTTTTAGACCCAATCCGACTGATTAACATATTGAAGGCGGCTGTTTTGGATTTAGCTGTAGGGGCACAGATAGCCGCCATGTGATGCACAAATTCTGCACCAGTGGTGTAACTTGGGTTGGCAAACAGCCGGGTATCGGAGCACTTCGCATGCGCTCCGTGTATCAAGTTCGGTGCGTTTGAAGGAGTGTCGATGACAGCAGGCACACAGCCACTGACTGGCGGGACTTCAACAAGACCAAGCTTCATACTCAAGAATGCCGTCACGCAGTGTATAAACGGTCTCAATCTTGAGTTTTAAATGTTAAAGCTGCAAAGAGTTTATACAAAGATTCATGTTTGTTTCACCACAGTTTCCCTTACATCAGACGCGAGGGCTCATGTATCATGTCCTGCAGTATTTCCGTGAAGTTTACTGTCGTGTTGACTTATTAACTTCCGTCTAAACGGCTTGTATACTGGCTTTTCATTGAATTCATCGTTGAAATGTTTCTTAGGCACTTGCCTGCACACCCCCGCTCTCTCTCTGTCTCTTTAACCAAACAATTCACAAAGTTTGCTTGTTAAGCATGGTGAATAAAGCAGTTCTGAAGGCCTTTCTTAACCGGACGATGTTAATGAAGCAAAACGCATTGCCAGCCGACCCGTTGTGGGGGCAGATATGTTTTCTGGCAGCTATGCAGCAGCACAAAGTATGAGTGGGCGTCGGTCCGTTCTGCGCGCGGCAGAAGCTATATGCTGCCCAACGCACGTTCGCACACACTCGTCTAATGGGCGTGTGTTTCGAGTCACTTCCGCTTTGTCAGTATGCGAGGTTGCGCGTTCGTTGCGTTCCAGCGCGTGCCGGAGAACCAGTCTGACTTCTTAAGAATGAGCACAGCTAGGCTTGAATGAAATGGGAGGTACCACTTGTTTCCGACATTGTACGTTTGTTCGACTGTCTTGCTGTAGTTGCTGAGAACACTACTTGTGTGAACATGGATTGTTTCAATTCAGACTGTAAAAGGTACGTCGGAATGAGCATCAGACACAAGCAGCTTTTGATATATTTTTTTAATTTCTGAGGAATCTGATTTTTGAAAATAAATATTCTTTTGGGTTGTTGGCTATTTATTTATTTGGACAAAATCAGCTCTTACCCCACAATTCTTTCGTCCCCACTGTGACTGCTCATGTTGGGTAAGTTTTTTTCAAATAGTAGAGTATTTCTTCCATTCCCCCTCCCCCCTTCGTTCCGAAAAGTGCGTGGGTGCTTAACAACACAAGCCAAAATCTGCACGTTGCATTTCTGACACGACAGGTCGCTTTATGACCGCGTATGCCTGCTCTCCCGGCAAATTGTGCGTCCCAAACTGCATCCCATAATAAGTCAGTGGGATACTGATTTGGAGAGAGCTCTGGGCAGGAGGGACTGGTACTAACGGGTGCTAGTCAATCAATGTAGGTTTTATCGGACTGGACAGCGGAACTGGAGCCACAGCGCCGACAACTCTTCATGCCAAGAGTGCCGATTACTCTTTTTGTGACCTTTGCACTCCTCTGGGAAAACAGCAACTTTTGGTTTTGGGAAGCCACAGAAAGAGAACTGCGCCATGTCTGATGGAGTTCGTACTCGTGCAGCCGTTCGTGCGCGTGTGCACGCACAAGGGTGCGTGTATAAAGGAGAATGAGAGAAAGAGGACGGTGAGGTGAGCTGGGGACAGAAAGAGGGAAAAGGAGATGGATGGGAGGGAGGAGGTTGATGAAAGGATGGCGGTAGCCGGGTCTGTACAAAGAGAACCTTCGACGACCAGCCCTGTAAACAGGTATCCAGCCACAGAGAGAAAAAAGGCACGTATTGGACAGATCCGAACCTACAACTGTCGCGCGGTTTCTTGCTGACTTGCGAGTTTACTATTACCGCTAACCACGCACACATACAGAGAGAGAGGGAGAGAGAGAGAAATGTATCATTTATAGTGCAACATGTTGGGTACAATAAACCAGGCTGGAAAATGAACAAGACTTTTACAATGCAGTCTGTTATATGGCCGCACTGCTGGCAACATTAGAACACTCAACAAATCCGGATCGATGGTGCTGCTGCCAAACCTATTTCCACAGCACGCAGTCAGTTACACTCGACAGCCAGTAGCAAGGCAAACATCGACCTCGAAGTAAGCTGTACGTCTCTTTGTTTGCTTTCCCTGGTGGCATGTCTACAGCAGCTAGTCTCTTTAATGCAACAATAACTGTAGAGGTGACGAGTCGACCCGGTATTCATTCTGTATGTGACCTGAATCTATGTCGACCACTTCGCAAAGGGACATAACTATGAATTCGGCACGCTGCTACGTGAGTAGTTGAGCAAGTTGCCTCCCATAAAGGGAAAAGAAATCTGTCAGACAAGTCTGGAATAAGAACGAATCAGCTCGCTGGATTTAGTTTTATCTCAAGAACTGTTTTCTTTTCTCATGCCGCTTCACCTTACCTATTCGAAACTTCCGGAATTAAGTATCTGCCCCATTTTCAAAAGTATGTTTCAGCCCTTTGTACATGCATGCCTGTCAGTCTCTCACCCTCTAACACTATATAATACGAAAGGCGCAACATTTACCTTACAAACTTTTTCTATAAATCTCTTCAGAGCTGGAGTGGGACCTAAAGGCACAGAAGCCTGTAGTGCAAAGCTGAACTGTGCACAGAGTTTTAACGCAACAAGTGTGTGTGTGTGGTACAGGTGTAAATCGTCATTCTCTTCATTATCACTCTATAATATTAGACTGTAACGTGCCATTATGACTCTGTAATATTAGAATCTAACGTGCCATTATCACTCTATAATATTAGACATTAACGTGCGAACTTTCGTGCTCAGTAATTTTTCAGTCGTCGTAAACCTCCGCTAAGATGGCGTCCGCCGATGACGATGTTGAACAGTTGGCCCGCAAGGTGGCGCAACTGTGCGTAGAGAAGGCCAGCGGCGGCAAGAAATTGTCGGAGGCGGAAAAGAAGCAAATCAACAACAAGGCTGCCACCAAGATCCTGCAAGACACGTGCGGTCTGAGCAAAGAGGACTGCCGGGCCGCCGACATTGCCTTTTCCAAGTACTGCCCCAAGGGCAAGTGAGTGTCGCCACTGAGCTGCGCGCGTGTAGTCAGGGCTCTGTTCATTAACTGTTATTTGTTTTATTCGTATAGCTTTTGTCTGCTTGGTACACGCTTATCGAGAATGCATGCCTGAGTCGCACTGTGAGATATACATGCAGTCCCCCCTTCAAGAGGGCGGTGCTGTGTTCTGTAAGCTTTGCTCGCCCCGGTCACTTTCATTACTATCACCACCACCACTTTCGCCTCAACCGACACTACGACCGCCACTACAAGCACTACCGTAGCTGCACAAAATAACTCTGCGTTTCGGAAGACCTGTGATTGTGCGATTTTGCCGACGTGCTGTTTTTTTTTCTTCTCAGGGGAGTAAAATTAACTTCTTGTCCCATGTCCCCCTGAGAACTGCCTAAAGAGGAAATCTGTGATTGCGTTGCAGGAAGGACATGGATCTGGAGACATTCATGACAAAACTGCTGCCGGAAGTTGCATCCGACATGGTGGCCAAGAAAGAGAAAGGCAAGAAGAAGGAACACAGTGACCCTGCCGTGCAAGAGAAGGTCGCTCAGTACAAAAGCAAGATGGCGGCCAAATGCAAGGAGTGGGAAAGCGCTCCAGCTGTGAGTCCTTTTTTGAATTTTAAAAATATTTGTTTAATCCCCTCCTTTTTCCGAAAGAGGGCTCATGCGTCATCATTAGACCAATCCCCAAAATGACAGACGTCCCTGACAGCAGCAGCCATTGGCAGTCCTCTGTGTAATATTAGAGGCTAATGAGTTAAAGGGCTATTAACAAACTGTCCTTCCCCAGGAAAGCGGCGACGCTGCGGTGGTCAAACGGCTGACCGACACCAGCCAGTACACGGGCTCCCACAAAAACCGCTTCGACGATTCCGGAAAGGGCAAGGGCGTGGAAGGCCGGAAGGACATTGTGGACGGCTCTGGCTACGTGGGGCAGTACAAGAACGCTGGCACCTATGACAAGACACACAATTAATTGGGGCTGATGACGACAGCAGCTTGGGAAACCCCATGATCTGTGACATTTTTTGTAAACACGTTTTTCTATTTAAAAATAATAGGACGTACGCCATTTCCACGAACGGTTCGGTGCGGACTTTTTTCCCCAGCATTACCTGTATTTAATTCCGTGCAGTGAGCCAGTCCACATATGCAATCTTGATTATCTTCATTTTCTGTAGTTTAATTCCTAGGGCAGCTCTGTCTTGATTCCTTTGCAACAGGAATTTGTTGAAACAGGAAAAATTTGGCCGTTAAAGGCATTAGTTAAAAGCAATTCTAGGTCTTCTCTGCTCACAATTAAGTTAGATTACTTTCGAATAGACATTGCTAAGGTTATAAACTAGCTGGAGAAAAAACACGTCATTTACCCGTGCTGTTGTAGGGGAGATAATTATTTCCTCCATATCTGCTAGCATAGATGTTAGTTTGAAAATGACTACTATTTAACTGCGTGTCACTAAAAACCCTTGCGTGTCAGAAATTCTCATCGCATGAGCTGTCAGCACGAAGGTATGTCATGATCAAAGCTTCCTTGTGATAATTCTTACACACTGCGCATTCTAAACCAGCTCTACATTCCCTAAAAAGCAAAGACCGCTGGATCAAACATGGGATCCCATTTCAACCCAGATGCTTTGTAATGCATTGTTAACCATGTACGGATCAGTGTGACCAAATACATTTACATCCACAAACTCCTTTTTTTGCGAAAAGGAGACTTTTTCCACAATGTGGCTTCCCAGATCTGTGAAACTTTTGTGTCTGTGTGTCTTAAAAAAAACCCTGTACCGTTAATGGCAAAATGGTTCCGTTGTCTTATCATTATCTTCGATGTGACGTTAGCTTCTTGAAGTTTACACATCTGGTTATTAAGACGGTTAGACATACTTCGACAAATGAAAGTTCATGCGGAAAATACTGCTGCAGTTGAAACTTTCCGGTCAACAAACATACTCTCGTCACCAGCATCACTGCCTTGAGTACTGCACATCCATCCTAGAAATTCCTTTCCTGCAGTCACTGCTGTTATTTTGACAAATCTGCATGCAGTCACGTGTATTCATGCAGTCAAAACATTCACATGGTTTTAGTCATTAGAAATACCTTCTTGCGATGTCATAATGATGGTTATGAGAAGACATTAACATGCAAATTTCCAAATATTTGGGAGCCAGAGCAGTAGTAGAAGTCCTTCCGATAAGGTCAGTAACCCTGACAAAGACGCCAACATGACTTTGTCTAAGCCGGAGCGAGATCAGAAAAAACCCCACAACAGTGTAAGTGAAATACAACTGTAATTAAAGATCGCCTTTGTGTGAAACAGTCCCCGACTTGAAAGAGATCTACATATACTTTCTTAGGGATGCGTTTTCAAGTACTCCAGTTGTTTCCTGGCATCCAAAGAGCTTTTGTTAAGAAGCCGTTTCATGAAAGGGCAGAAGACAAAGACTGGTTCTTTTTTGCCTTACGTCCATTTTTAGATAAATATTATTCTATTTTTACGACTCTTTTGTTGGTGATACATGCCTTTATTGAAAATAAAACGTTTATTTTGAACTTTTGTTCCCTCATTGATGATGTAAATTTGATCAGAGTTTGTGCTATTTACGGGGGATGTCGAAGGAAGGAAAAGGACTGTATTTTTAAGTCATTTAAGCCCGTGAGTTAGAAATCCTTTCCTAACGCGCGTTTCACGTGACTGATCGCCTTAAAAGTTCTGTGATGCTCCTTCGACATACGTCAGTCCAGATCTGCTCTCGTTCCACCTGTAACAGTATGAAGTGAATTTACCCACCACTTCCTGCAAGGCTGCCTTCCTTTCCGAGCTGCCGAAATGCTGTTGTTATGTATCTATATAGCTCATGAAACAAAACAAATCATTTATATAATACAGTCAATCACACTAACACCCTCTCTCTCTCTCTCTCCTGTTGCGCAACTCCTAAGCCTTGAACTAACGACAATCTGAATAGTTATGCAAATTTTCTTTTTTTTTTTTTACTTCAGCAGTTCAACAATGAATAACAGAAACGTCTCAATCTGTATTATGTTTTCACGAGCTATACAAATATTTCAGGATCTTCGATACCTTGCTTACGTTTACTTACGAAGCAGTAACATTGTATAGAGTATATGTACACCGCACAACATATATATATATATTCCTAAATGTACATCTGCAGCAGAAAGACCACTGTTTGGTGTGTGGAGTGGGGATGGATTGGGGGGGGGGTGCAATATATAGTACAAGATTTGAACACTGAATGGACATCAAGTAATCATCAAATAATACTACTATTCTATATGTAGGGAAAAAACTCCACTTTTCTACACGTAGAAGTGTCATTATTCTTCTATACGTAGCATTCATAAGAACTGCAGAGATTTTAAGGAGCCGTCTGGCCGGCAAAGACTAAACCACAAGAGCCATTTAGCGAGAAAAGCTTCTTTAAATAACAATTGTTCCTTAAAGGGTAGAGCATCTTCTGAGGGCCGGATCAATCACGTTGTGAGGGCGGTGGGTGGGCAGGTGCTTGAAACTTTTTGGCCAGGGTCTAGAGACAGTTTAGGCCCCGATGGACTTTGTGGGCGAAATCCCCGACTGAAAAAGATGTTTTTAAACTATTCTGACGGCCTCTCCTGCAAGAAAAATCAATCATAATTTTGAAGAAGTTTTCATATTCTAATTGTACATTAATGCCAGGGGTGGGGGACGCACCCAAAGCACCCCTCCTACATCCGGCCCTGCTTCTAGACAGTTTCCAACTGTTGCATAAGGATGTGTGACGATGAGGTGAAGATGGTTTTCATTCCTTTGTTATCCGTCAGCTAACAGCTTCTGTGTCTGTTCTGCAAACCCCAAACGAATCTGTCATATACGTCATTCAAGATGGCATACAAGCCCACTGGCGTCTACCTGAACATTATTAACACTCGCTGGCTACGCTTTCAAGCTTTAGTTTCCATGGTGACGCTCGCGAGACGTTAAGTAAAAATAAACACAGAACTTCGTCCTGGCAAAAAGTCGTGTTTTTGGACAGTTTCTGAATGACTTTCAAAAGCACGCGCAATGATGCAATTTACCGAAAAGGTTTAAAATTAACCAATGCACGTTTAAACATAGAACATCCAAGTCTGCATATGATTCACAGCAATGTTTACATCAACAGTCAGTTCTCTGTACATAAACTGGACGGAGCGATAAAGGTCACTTTTTCATTGTCTCACAATCTCGAACACACCACTACAATATCCGCGAGAAAAATACATGGTGAAATCCGATCACAACAACCAGAAATATTAGTGTTCGTGCGAGAAAAACAAGCTTGCAGATTCAGCACAGTACTGGCTGCTAGTAGTAGTGTGTGAACACCATCTTTTCTACGGTGTTCTGACGAAGAGCGCAGTATTCTGGTGATGACAATGGCAGACAGCATTCTTCTTCAAAAAGAAAACTTCTTTGCACATAAACTGGTCTTGCAAACTGAAGGACGGAAAGAAAAAGACCTAAACAGTACTTCACAACAATTGCATTTTCATGGATATGTGCGCGCGTGCACGTTTGCATGCGTACCTGCGCGTATGCGTCTGGTCGTGTTCATGAATTTCTGCCCTTGCCATGATCCAGATAATTGGAGTTTCTTGCACATCAATGTGCTCAGTGCCGCCACCAGTCTATTTTTAATTAATCATTTGACGCTCGTGATGTTGATATCAGATTCTAGACTCTTCTGAAAGGTCTATAATGTAGGGATATGTGTAAATCAAGTATCGTCTATAAAATCGATCAGAAATATATAAACATTTGCTTTTAAGACACAAGAGATATATAAATAATGTATGTCTTGTTCTTGCTTATGGACGGCGGAAAGATTGCACAGATTCTGAATTTGGTCGTTAAGGTGTGGACGGACGGACAGTGTTTCAGATTACAGACACACTGATCTCTATGTATATACATGTTAAAGGAAACACAAACTGCCACAGTAGTCACTCTAGCTGTAGTAGCTACTGTACACAATATCCGGGGTTTCTCCCTTCGTTGTCACCACAGAACTAGCAGAAAATAAAATTATAATTAAACGAAGCCTTGGCTAAAACTGAATGTGTTAAAAGGGCGACTACTCTGGAGCTGTAGTAATTGTACAGTTGAGTGGCGGGACGTGAGCTGAGGAAGGGGCCAGACAAAACAATATCATACAATGTCTGCAGACATCACAAAGTGATACGCTACCCTGCTGCTGATGGGGAGCCGGCAGTTTCAGACTATCGACGGATCAGACTATACAAGAAACGGGTATCTATGTCAGCAGCGACATTCGCTGAAACGTTTCGAAGCTTCGAAAGGGTTCAGGAATAATTATGACCCTTTCATCATGTTCAGCAACCGTGGATGATCATCGGCGAAGTAACCATTTTATTTGTTTGTGTTGTCCTGGAGAATGCGGCCATGCTCCGAAAGGTCAACGTCTTGTCTAAGTTTCGCTTGGTCAATTTCTCAATGTTGTTACCTTAGTTACCCAAGCCGCATCACCTGTTTCTGTTCTCTCTACTTCGAATTGATTATGTGTTGGTATGGGCCATGAAGGTGAGATGGAGAGGAAAGGATTTTGCAGATAAGCTCGACGCCTTTTCCCGCGTTAGAAATACTTGATCTATTATCCGTGTATGAGCCAGCTCTAAACGCCGAAGAGTTTTTTCTTAAAGCAGTCATCTCAATTCGTTTTCAAACTCTTGTATTCTACGCTCTACATACAGCAGAGTGTTATGACGACAGTTGCCTGGAATGAAAGGAGTATATGGATTCTAGAACGAGGTAAGGTTTAGTTTCTACTTCCACGTCTACTCCCGAACTGGGAGAATCAGCGGGTGAAAAGGTTCTTAAAAAAGGATGTCAAATTTATGTTAGAATAATAATCAATTAAATACTTAATTTAATTCTACGTGATATAGTATTAGAAAGGATGGATAATAGTCTTTATTCACACCAAAGAGGTTGAAGAATAGGGGCTAACCCTGTGAAAGAAACATGACTGCAGCAGATCAAAATCTCCAACAAAAATAGTTTTGTACAGCACGCACAGTACAGTAACGTGGAATATCCAGAAACATAGAGTGTTTATGTTCAGTGCTAATATCCAATGTCCAGTGGAGCTTGTAACAACGGACTAGCTTTTGACGAATCGGGTCTGCAGAGGTCACGGGTTTCCTGCTTGCTCAGTGGGTGTGCACCTTGGCTAGGCTGCCCGCGCGAGCCCTGGCGACCCCTGGTGGCACGGCCTGGTCTGGCGAGGCGCCGGAGCGCAGGAAGGTTTTGCCGGTTGTAGACTCAGAGTTGCCGCGGAAGGATTTCTTGTCAAACAGAGCGCTCAAGCCCTCCTGGTCGCTCATGTACACGTTGGAGATGGAGGTCAGCAGGCGGTCAATGCGGCTCGGGAAATTGTCCACGTTGGAGTCGCCTCCCACAACAGCGCCCTCTTTGGCGTACTGGTAACACGACAGACGTTGGCATAAAATGTTCGCCAAAGTCGAATGCAGGGAGGAAAAAGCGCTAGAGATGAAAGGGATATGACAGAGGGGAACGGCGAGAAGCAGCAGTTGGGTGCTGGAAATCGCTCGAGTTTCCCGACTACAGTTTTCATTGTCAAGCGCCAACGTATTCAGTGTCCGTCAAGAAACAATCATCAGAAAAATAATCAAACAGAAAAACCAGGAGCGAAGGATGATGACAAATAATCAGAAATGCCACTGTGACGAGTTACTAAGTGTGAAAAAATTACTAGTAATACTGGACTACTCCCATCATACAAAATCAGCAAAAAACTGCAGTCAGAGCAGCTATATGACACATCTAGCTATCACATCCGTCTCGGGCCGAATAGATACAAGAACAGCAAGCGTATGTTTGCTTCATCTCCAGTGCACAAAGGCCTAAATATTAGAGTCGCCTGATCAAGATGTCACCACTCAGTCCGGAGAAAACTTTGTCTCCGGTCCACGCACTTCCAGAAATTTGCGTTAAAGTCCCACACATTTTCTGCCAGTGCGAGTTACATCGGAGGTTGTTTCGAATCCACGCCAACTACCTAGGAGGTGACTCGACCTGCAGTGCGAGCTACTCGTCACGCCTGACGTACGTACCTGCTGATGACGTAGCTGGTTCAGATCCTCCGTGGTGACGGTGGTGGGTGCGGTGGAGGCCAGGCCGGTCCAGCTCTTGAAGCGAGACAGCATGAACTCCACGATCTCGTAGTCGTTGTTCTGCTTCTGCAGGTCCTCGCGCACGGCGCCAAACGTCTCGTTCAGGATGGTGACGAACATGTTGGCCATGATGAAGGCTACTGCCACCACGAACAGGATCACGAAGACCTGGGAAGACCACGAGCACGTGCAGATGACGTGATGCGTGTATCCACTGGGCACTAGGCGCTGCACGTCCATGTTTGTGATAGGGAGAAGTGCACGCCAATGTGTGTGTGTATGAGAGAGAGAGAGAGAGAGCTTGTGCATGCATGTATGAGTTCATGAGAGAGAAATAGAGAGCTTGCGCGTGCGTGCGTGAATGCACGTGAGAGAGAGAGAGAGAGAGGGAGGGAGAGGAGCGGAAGTGTGTGGGTGAAAAGAGAAGGACAGGGAGAGAGTTTTATGTGCAAGGACAGCAGGTCCATCAAGTAAATATAACTCTGTAGCGGTCTTCCCCACCCTAACCTGTGCTCCCTCATCCCCCCACCCCCCACGCTCGCACTCTCCACGCGCGACCAACCTGCGACCAGATGGGCTCCGCCATGATGAGCGTGTACATGTCGTATTTGCCCATCATCATGAGGATGCCGCTGACGATGGAGCGGAGGAAAGTGGAGTACTGGATGTCGACCGTCATGTAGTTCAGGAAGAAAAGCTGCGCAAAGGCCAAGAAGACGATGGCGAAGATGATGCCGAAGTGCAGCAGGCACTTCCTGCCGTGCCGCAGCGTGGAGGCCAGCATGGACATGCGGCGGTTGAAGCGCAGCAGCCGCAGGAACTTGAGCGAGGCGAAGAACACCGTCCAGCCCACCATGTAGGTGAACAGCTCGTTCCAGTAGCCGACGTACTGGAACTTGATGTAGTCCAGCCCCTCCGTCTCCTTGAAGCGCGCCGTCAGCTTGTTGGTCTCCACCAGCTTGTAGAAGTAGATGACGATGGCTGTCAGCGACAGCGACACCGTGGCCACTTCCACCAGGTTCCAGAAGCTGACGAAGAACGCCTTCTTCTCCTTGATGAGCGTGCGGATGAGGCTGACGGCGAAGAAAAGGATGAAGAGACAGAAGACGCCCTCGCAGACCAGCTGGAACAGCATGGCTGACGTCATGTAGGGCAGCAGCATGGCCGGCTCCAGCCGGTAGCTGGTCACTGCGCCACCTGTCGGGTGGAATTCGGCCAGGATCGTGGCTATCCCGAACAGGTTGACCTGTTAAGAGAGGAGGAAGCAGAACTCAGTTGTTTGACTTTATCTAATCGTGCAGCAACTCCCTACTAGGAAAAGGAGGAAACAGAAGGAGACGGAGAGAGAGAGAGAGAGAAAAAAAAGGAAAGAAGATCGCGGGAGAGGAGAAGAAACAAAAGAATGAGAATATGGAAGAGGTGCTGGAGAAAAGTGAAGGGAGAAAACATAAATATGAAGGCAAATAGAGGGAAGGACCAAAATAGAAGGGAAGAAAGAAAGAACAAAAAAGAGAAAGAAACAAACAAACAAAAAAGAAAGAAAGAAAGAAAAAAGAAAGAAACAACTGAAGAAAGAAAGAAAAGGGAAGCTGAACGGCAGGAACCCAGAAGGAAGAAAATATGAAGAAGAACGGAGGCATCAGTTTAAATGGAATAAAACACGTATGTTTAGCACCAACTAAAAATAAACAAAACTTTGTGACTAAGATCGAATCGGTGATACTGGCGTTAACTACGCCTCTTTGATCCAGAGCAGTAATTTTAGTTCCAAACAATTACGTTTTTATCAATAGGCGAAGAAAATCCGACTATAAATAAGTTTGTAGCTACAAATCGAAAATACTACGTACATTGAATCTAAAACGATGGTATCCTCAACACCTACTGAAAAATGAGCTTTACACAAAGAGGGTACACGAGGGTATAGCAGGCGTTAACGCCAATTTTTAGACAGTTTTCTATTTGCGTAACGCACAATTTTCGCCAGTGAGCCGGATGTAATGTCTTAAAAACTAGAATTCGTGTACGCCATGTCCCGGTGCTTACCTGCGGGTTGTACGTGGTAAACTCTACGAACACCGCTCTGGTGTAGCGGTCAATCCAGTTTTCAGACTGCAGTTGCTTCATCATGTCCACTAAGTCGTTCTTGGAGCCTCTCAGGCGTGCCACGTACCCGCCACCCGAGTAAACGGCCAGGATTCCGAAGTACGGGTATCCGTTGAGCTCGGAGGCTGGGACGTAGCGATACCAGGACTCCGTGTTGTTGATGATGGTGCTGTTGGGGGCCAGAGGTCGCCAGCTGACGTCGAAGTCCCGCTCCTCCTGATTCAGCATGTCGTAGCCCACGTTACACTCCCGGATGACAGCCATCATCCGCTTGTCCATTTCACACATATCTGCACCAGGGAACGCGCGCGCAGACGCACGCCCACGCACAGTTCAGGAACACAGACCCACATGCAAAACATCGAATCCACACGGAGGCACGAACACACAATTAAACTGGTTTTCGTCGCTTTGATTTTTGTCTACCATTCAATAGCTTGTCTTAAGAATTATTTTACGTGTTCTGTGGCTACCGCTTGTGATTGTATATTCGGTGTTAAAGAATTACAGAAATGTATAGAGTCCATAAGTTCAGTGCAGTTGTTTATCTTCCCCATCGATATGTAACGTGCACGAAAAATGCAAAACTAAAAATTTCTATTATTCCAGCCCTCCTACCAACACGCTTACAAGCACACTACACACACACACACACACCACACACACCACACACACACTACACACACACACACTACACACACCACACACACACCACACACACCACACACACACCTCACACACACACTACACACACACTACACACACCACACACACTCCACACACACACACACCACACACACACCACACACACACACACTACACACACACACTACACACACCACACACACACACACACCAGACTATGACCTCACTCACTCGGTCTAATCCTAAGCTGTCTCATGACGGCGTATCCCAGAATCTTGGACGCTTTGTCGTTGACGTATCCGCGCAGCAACAGGGGCGGGTAGTCGTTGTAGTAGGGTCCCGCGCGGATGCCGTTCACCAGCCCCGACTGCGTCCAGTTCCAGAAATCGTCAGCATTCTTGATCTACAGACAGGAAATGGGACCGCGGATACCGAACAATTTTGTTCCCAGATCTTTTTACCAGATGCCATATTGAGATCGCTTACAAAACTACAGATAATCCCAACAAGGTACTGGCAGCGCTAGACACACCCGTATGCTGACGTGTGCAACCAAGGGAGCCTACCGTACCCAAACACGTAGCAAAGAGAGAGTCGAAAGTAAGGAACATGGCAGATCTTTAAAAAGATCTGCCGCCCCTTTCTTTTAAGAGACCCTAGTCTTCACACGGCTAGCCCCTGGTGTACCACGTGTGCATACAGCGAATCCCTAATTTATATCGTCAGCTCGCTCACTAAGCGTAAACTAACGACTGGGATCCAACACAAACACAACATAGGACAAATACATGAAATCCTCAGGGTACACAATATAATTAACAAAGAACAAATGGCTCCCTTGGTTGCACACGTCAGCATACGGGTACGTCTAGGGCTGCCAGTACCTTTTTGGGATTATCTATTGATGATTTATAGCGCTCTGTCCTCATTTGTTCTTTGTTAAAACTACAGATGTGAATTGAAACAAGATTGTTTTTTTTCAAGAGAAAGACTTGAAAATAATTTTAAAGCTGCCATTAAACTATTTTAGTTACTCATTTGAAATAAATGTCCTCATTAGACAGAAGCATTCTTTCTTCCATTTCCTTCGTTCGTTCGTTCGTTCGTTCGTTCGTTCGTTCGTTCGTTCGTTTATGTTTTTTCTGTCCTTCCTTCCTTCCTTTGTTTCTTTCTTTCTGTTTGTGTTCCCGGCGCTCCTGTTAGAGTTTAATCATAAGTGTAGTACAGAAGAGTACGTCTCAACGATGACCACAAAAATGTTCAGTTCGTTCACACTAAGGAAGAGATGTGTGCATGCAAGTCACGCCTGTAGCAGGCAAGTCAAACCAGAGAACGATTTTGAAACTTCTTATTCTAACGCTCGTCTGTATTGAGCATCTTGATGTTGAAACGATCCAATTCCCATAGTTTGAAAAGCTGTTTGTCTAGTTATGCCGTCTCTACAGTTAACAGCGGGGGG
>SMGT01011395.1:346735-356931 GCA_004794575.1 Lanistes nyassanus
TAGTGAAGGACGGACACAGAAGACATTTAGTCTGTGTGTTCGCCAGTCTGTCTCACCTCGCTAAAGTCCACGTCGGTCCGCACGCCAGTGATGAACACTCGCTCCATGGTGTCCTTGTACAGGAAGGTGTTGGAGTTGCTGGTGCGGTAGCTGATGACCATGAGGATCCACAGGAAGAACGAGTAGATGACAACCTCGCGCACCACGGCCCACATCTGGATCTCCTTCAGCCGCCGTTCTCGCGCTGCCTCCAGCTCGCGGCGGTCTGGGGGTTTGTACCCGATCCGCCGAGGACGTGCAGCGCCATAACCTGCAAGACGGAGCAGCGTGAAGACTGGAGTCATGGACCGCTCTGCGGACTAGCGTGTGGTTGGTTGCTGGTTCGAATCCATGAGTGGCCAAGGATTATATCCAGGAGCTAAACGTCGTGCAAACTCTGTGGACATCTCCCGACTATTAAAACCGCTTCCCCGCACTGGCCATCACGCTACAGTAATCTGTCTTCTGGTTCTTTTAACGCGTAGTTTTATGTAATCGATATCGTTCGCTTTCGGCCAAATCACCGCGAGTTGGCGCCAATGGCCCATCAAGCGCGAAGAATGGCTCCAGAGGCACTGCTACCGCAGCTGAGGAGTACAACCAGCAAGTTAGGAGATGCAACCCTTCGAGTCCTAGCTCTATCAGAAGGATTATTTCGTTGTGTGTTGCCGACGTTTCTATACAGTCGAATCCGGTTAATGGGACCACATCGGGACGCGATGATTTTGGTCCTAATAACCGGCTGGTCCGATTACACGAACAGGCCCTATGTTACAATTAAGATTCTGTTCTTTAAGATTTGGTCCGAATAAACGGCTGGTCCGATTATCCGGTGGTCCAATTAACCGGATTCGACTGTATTAAATAAAAACATTGTGTTGGTGGGGCGAAAACCCAACACGTCGACCGAAAACGTAGTTTTGTCGGAACAGGAAACGCAAAGAGTTAACCAGACGCTGGGAAGTGTTCAGACATGGTCAACAGAAGTGGAAAATTTCACATTTTAGAAGAAAATGATCGTTTGAGGGCATCAGCGACAAAAGCAGCTGTAACGCTCCTAACGACTTCAGATTAAAGGCACGAGAGAATGGAAAAAACCCAGAGAGAGAGAGAGAGAGAGTAGAATAAGTAGTTACTACATCAGCTTGGTCGACCACTCACTTTCGCTGTTCATGGGGTGCAGAGGGATCTCGTCGTTTGCCAGCTTCGTGGTCTCCTCGTCCATTTCTTCCTCCTCTTCCTCCTCACCTGGATTTTTGATGATGATTGACAGGAAAATAGCCATCAGGAACACCTGCGTCAGAAAACAGCCACGTTCCCACTAACTGAACTGTCTGCGAAACAACAATGGGCTGCCAGTTTGAATGTCCACATATATTACAGCATTTTGTTCCCTTTGCGCGAGGACGCGTATTCTGAAAATGTAAAGGTCATTTTCAGCGCTGTATTGAACGTACATTCCCGAGCAGCCATCCCGGACTGTTTGATTTCTATGATAGCTAGTCTTTGTGTGTTGGTTAAAGCCGAGGAAATGGGTAAAGCTGACACATGTATAAATGGGGATGGGTACACAGATGTACACATGGCATGTAGGATAGATACTGAGTTGCAGATCTATCTCTAATACTGAAAAGCGTGTTGATTCTTTATTGTTTGTTGCTCCGGAATAAAGATGGCAGTGACTGACCTTGATAGGCTGTGTGACGAGGACGGACATGAAGAAGGAGATTAGAAGGGAGGTAATCCACTTCCGGCACATTTCCTCAGAGAAACTGATGCCGTAGAAGGTGACAAAAGTAGCGGAGACCAGGGTGGCAACCCACAGGACCACCCAAGCCAGGATGCGGCACCACCAGGGCAGACCTTTGCCCTTCTTCTTCCTACCAGGAGATAAGGGCCACAGGACACGGGATAACAACATTGAAACAGGTCGTATCGAGATGTGATAAGAAGTTAAGGACTGTGGCGATCGATACTTCAATAACATGCTGGATATAGATGGTCGCTGATGACAGTGTTCCAACTGCTCGTGCTGCGCAAAATAATGCGTTTACGCATTTGTTGTTGTTTTCCTGGAAGGTTTTAACACACTGTTCCTGCGTCTAGATGCTTTGATGGAATGTTTTCCGAATGGGTAAACGTCACTTTAGACATGGACATGACTTTGTGAAGTCACGTGTAAAGGACTCACGTGGGCATGCTGGGGTCAGCACGAGCGGACAGAGACGTCCCGGGGCGGGAGGCGGCTGAGTCTGGACGTTTTGGATCATTGATCATTGTAGGCCCGCGGCTCATGGTGAAGATGCTGCTCACCTGTAGACACACCAGGTGTCCGAATCGTACATACTACTGTTTACTAAGTACTGTCTACAACTATTCCATTCAACCGGGGTGTAATAGGATAATTCACTGTAGCAGAATAATTACAGGGAGGATCAAAATTGCGATTGTGCAAAATGCTGAGATGTGATAGGTCAAACTTGAAAGAGGATAAATTTATTAAAAGACACACTCTAAAAAGTGTTGGGTTTATGAGGTCAAACGTTGCAAACGTTTAGGTTGCATGCATCACACATGCAAAACACGCTACCTGCATTACACTAAATCTTGCGCAGAACATTGGCTAAACATTGCGTAAATCCCAGTCGCACAGCTCCTTCTTGAGTGGCCCCAATTTATCGGGCAGAGTGTGCCACGAAAGGACAAGCGGTAGACTGAAGCGACTCTCACCTCGGCTTTGACATCGGCGACAGATGCTTCCCGGCGGTAGTCGTGGGCGGTCTTGATGGCCTCGTCCACCCGCGAAGGCCGCTTTCGTCGTGGGCGGGCTTTGCGGAAGAGGTAAACGATGAGGAAGTTGACTGGGAAGACGATCAAATTGCTGACAACTCCGACAAAGACCTGCGAAAGCGACGTTTTAATGCACAATCCTCCTGGAACCTGGCAATGCTGAGACTTTCGCAAACATTGCCAGCATGCGCAGGCACCACGCAAACGCTTCTCTGTCGCGATAAGAGGGTGTCACGCAAATGCAGGTGATATAAAATAACTGACGGATGAACGAGAAAAAAAGATGCAGCAGTCTCACAAGACCGACGTCAAGAGGACGACAATACGTAGGCAAAACGAAAAAAAACCCCATCAGTTTATTATCATTTATCAATGCATTTACACGACTCGAGTCGGCTTCCACCTGCAGAAGCCAGAATGTAGTTATGCCTCCGATGAATGGCAGTCGGTCACGCTGGTATCTCACACGGGGTGCGACACTCCGTGCACAAGTTCATTCTACAATCTGCAGCTACTGCTCTAGATCGGATCTTTGCTTCTCACACCAGACCGCCGCCTTCCTCACCCCAAATCAGTTATCTCCACATTTCACGATTTCTAGACAGATACTTTCCAAGGAGAGTTCGACTTTGTTGTACAGACTAGCACAGGAGACACAGGGCAACAAACGTTAACAGCAGCAAACATTTTGCTAACAGCAGAAGGAAAGGGATCCACCAAACAGGTTCTCTGTCACCAGACACCAAATACTCAACTTGCGTTCAAAAACTGAAGCTTTCGTGTATTACAAATCCAACTCCTTCCATACAGCATCCAATTCACACAATCACGCTACATTGCAATGCATCAATAGCCATCTAGAACAGAGACAAGTTAACCACGCCTCCATGTCAATCAAAAGACCGTGCCTAGGTCCATCTAACTCTAACAGCTAAGGTGGTGACCTTGGTAACCTACTCTTTGGGGCAGTTAACTCTGAACAACTGTCAAAGGCACGAGTCGTTAATCTCATCACCTAGAGACGCTGTATTTAATGTTCAAGAGGATTTCAGACACGCTCACGTTTGGAAAAGTTTGTAGGTAAATGTTTTATTTCTAGGAAGAATTTGAAGTGGACGGATGAAAATGAACCAGATGGACAATTGTGAGGAATAAATGTGTAAAAATGAATAAATAAAGATCTGAACGAAAAAACGGACGATAAAAGAAACGATGAATAATAGATATAGATAAAAAGGAACGAACAATGGAGAAACAAAGAAAAGGCAAGACCAAACCGAAAAGAGCAAATGCATGATCCCTACCTGTTCAGGGGTCAGAGTGAAAGGTCCCAACGTAAAGCCGTTGGACGACTCTGTGCCCTTGGGCGTAGTGTTGTAGAACATGGCGTTGGCCAGCATGGTGGCGTACAGCAGACACAGACAGCACGACACGCGCTGCACGCACGTGAAGCGGGACTGTGGGGGACGCGCCAGGACGGAGAACCACAGGTGACCATCCGCCAGGTCGCGCCTCGTTCGCTCGGCGAACACGTGACTGAACTGCGTCATTTGCTCGTGCGTGGCCGCTGGGATGATGCGGTCCACCTGCACGTGACAAGCCACCACGATGATGATGGTGGTGCTGGTGATGATGTTGAGAATGACGATAATTATCACGACAGCGATGATGATCTGAGCGACGACATTCATAGCCCCAAAATATGCGTTCACTCCAAAAGAAGTCCCAAGAATAACATTATATTTTCTATATTTATGCGTGATGCCAACGCTTTTCATCTCTGAGTATTTTCCGCCACCATCAACCAGTATAAATATACACAGAAAAGCCACCTTAATTTTGCCTTCTGCTTAATGTGGAGTAGTGAGATATGATTTTAATATACACAAAGAACACGATTTACATAAATATTAACAAAGAATGTACCCAATAAGACCAAGCTATGCAAGACATTCAAATATAAGAAGCATTGCAAAATGTAAATGTGCAA
Source organism: Lanistes nyassanus (assembly GCA_004794575.1). NCBI lineage: Eukaryota > Metazoa > Mollusca > Gastropoda > Architaenioglossa > Ampullariidae > Lanistes > Lanistes nyassanus. Next base: position 351,555 of record SMGT01011395.1, read on the forward strand.
GAAAACGAATAAACTGGGCCACTAACACAGCTTACAAAATACAAATCTTCACTCACTTTCGTATTCACCCCCACAAACACCATGCGCATGTGCACTCGCACAAGCTCGTGCGCGCACACACACACACATGCGCACACAGCTTCGCCCGCAGTTATCTTCCATAAATGCTATCGTTCTTGCCTGTCCGTCGTCCTCTTCCACAGCAAACCACTTGTCAGCGATGAAGACCCACTTCTGGTCTGTCTGCACGTCACGCACGATCATGTAGTTGAGGTACCAGCCGCCGAATTTGCCCTTGCCAGAGTTGTCGTGCCACACGCGGGCGTAGTTCAGATAACCTAGGGGCCTGAGGACGGAAACGGGTTTACTGAGACTGGGATGCATGGACAACGACGACGGTGGTTACATGATGAGTACGATGACAAAGGTGCTGTTTTTGCCGCTGGTTATGGTTGTGTCGTTGGTTGTTGATAATGATGACGACTATGTTGACGACGACAATGATGATGAATTACAAACGACATAAATAGAGGAGCGCACAGTGACGTTGTTATCAAGGTACCAAAACTGACCGTGGTACTGCCATGAGAAAGCCGTTGGTGTCCCCGCGACGGAAGATCTTCCGCTTGCTGTCACTGAACTGTCGCACGTCGGTCTCGTCTTCCTCACCTGACAGGATGAAGTACACCTGGAGGGACACACGCAAGGACCTGCTGTTACAGCGGTAACAAAAGCTTAGTCTTCACGTCTTGCAGAATGAGAACCTGGTTTGGGAAGGCCAATCGGCTGCGTTTTGGAGGCATCACATGGGATGCCATTTTGGAACAGGGACTCGTTTCCAATGCTCAGGACCTGTATGCTGTAGTGCGACATCCCTTGTAGACCCCCTCAGCAGCAGTCCTGTAGATCGCCTGCAGGGCTGCAGAAGCCCGCTCCTGGAGTGGATGTAGCCAAAAGGAATAATGTGGCAAAATCTGACGTCTTCATTAACTGGGTGTACTCTTCGACGTAAAAATAGGGCCTCATGCAGGTCCTACTTTTTGTTTTACTGTGTTTCTGTTAGGCTGTTGGCATGGCATGGCCACTTTTGTTTGTAAATTGTCCGACATGCATGTACTGATCGATGCATTGGACAGCAGCAATACAAACTATTTCTTGCACATAATGCAGATTCTTCGTAATCTGTCCAAATGTACAAACCAGTCTAGCTGCTTGACCAGTCGTGTGCTAGGCCAATCAATAGATCTTTAGAGACCATTCCTGATGTACTACTTTATGCGATGATTGCCTGTTTAGAGTTTCTGCTTTCATCCCCCAACCCAGACCAAGTGATCCCAGTGTGACGTGGCGGGCCGTACCTTAACTTATTGGACTCGACTTCTCAGAATTACTGGACAAACTGTTATGGTGATCTCGTAAAATGTAGATTTAATTGAGCAATCGTCACCAAAACCTTTACTGCAACAGGTTGATGGTTTCTACACCAAAGGGTGACGATGCTATGAAATAATGTGAATAACTAGAGAAATCTACAGAGGGAAAAGATTCTCATACTCTGACACGTTCGCACAGTCTCACACAGGCAAAACACTACTAGCTCAAGAGCCCCCACCCTCGTAAAAGACACAACTGTAGCGAACGGTTATTCAACATATATTTCAAACACTAACTGACTCGACAACATCAAAAATATCTACAGATTATTTACAAAGAATCACCTTGCTCGTGTCTAGGGTAAGACGCTGCCTGATTACGTCATACCACGTGGTATCAGACAAAGAAGATAATCAAACTCCAGAGGGGGAATCAAACTGCAAACCGGCCTATGATCCCGCTCTCTACACACAGTAAGTGACCGACAATAGAGCTCCTACTCTTGTCACTACTGAAACCACTACTTCTGCGATACACAACTCTAAAGCTATACAAACTGAATCAATAAGTGACCAACAACAGAGCACCTACTCTTGTCACTACTGATACTCCTGCTTTACTACAATACACAGCTCGAAAGCTACTCAACTCTAAACACCAATACAGTAAGTGACCGACAACAGAGCACCTACTCTTGTCACTACTCAAACAACGGCTTTACTGTCATACACAGCTCGAAAGCTATTCAACGACCGACAAGAAGTTATGACACTGTACGACCAGCACTACCTCTCTGTACCCTCTTGGCGTTATTGCCCGGCCTCTAGCTTATGAAGTCTCCTGTCTCAGGCAGGATAAAACCACCTATCTTAATTCAACTCGAGCCCCAGATTCTAAGATAATCTATGGCAAGAGCAGTCCTACAAGGCACAACAACAGTCACTTACTACTTGTCTAGTAGTCGGCAGAATACACCCCGGGTACCTGCGTGAGATGCTGGAGTCCTTTACTCTTTTCACGTCTCTGGCTAATATGGCGAGGGCAGAGGTCAGTGGGTTTACACGTGTCCGCTTCTTGTGGTCCTCCTACATTAACTCTCTCTCCATGTCCTGTCCTCTCTGTGTGTATTTGTGTGTGTCCCCCTAATCGCGTTTTTGCCTCCTTAAGTAGCAGTCGTTCTGACGCATTAACCTCGAGTAAACCGGTTTTGGTCAGACTAGGTGGAGCAGGGCAGCTGTCATGACCAATGGCGTTTCACTCACATACCTTAAGTGTGAAGAGAAGGGGAGGAGCTAGCTGGCTAAGCTAAGAGTGACAGGTGATATCCTAGTAGTGACATGCGACACCCAGCAGCTTGTCGAAAATTGGGGTGCCGCAAGGGAAACTGGGCTTTTCTCGTTATTGACTGTCAAACGACATCCCTTATAGCCTCATTTTCCGGGTGTTGCTAGGGACTTCTTGGTCGCTTGTAAGCAGGATGTTGAATGTTTACATTGCATTGGATTTACGCGCAGACGGAGGATAGGCAAATTAACCTTTAATAAGGATTAGTTATCAGTGCATTTGTATGTTCATGCATAAACAGCAGCAACCAAAATAAGAACTCTCAACTAAAATATAAAAAAAAGATTTTGTAACTTTTTGTTTTGCTGGGACAACAGTAGCTAGTCGTCAAAAAAGTTTTCTCACCTTGGAGTCAGTACCAGCATTTTTCCGCATGCCGGTGACGGTGATGATTTCATAGTAGTAAGAGTCTGAAGGATCGTTATCCATCAAGGGTGCAATGCCCAGCTAAAATGGGAGAGCAAGGAAGTATAAGAACGTTTTACGAAATAAAAAGAAATCGAGATAGATCCTTGAATACCATGAAAACAGTCGAATATTTACGTGGCTTCCTGTGCACTTCCTCTGACAACCAACAACTATAAAGCACATAACCCCTATTAGCTAGCACTATACTGAAAGCTACCCAGCTATCATCCCATTAATTAAAAACATTCGTGTAATGTACAATTCACACATATAGTCTCTCTGTCCAACATATACACACACAAAGACACACAGAAATATACCGTCTCCCAAACACAGAGAGAGAGAGAGAGAGAGAGATGAAAGAGAGAGAGAGAGAAATATAGAGAGAAGCAACTCTGAAGACTAACATGTCAACGAATCTTGTGATATGTGTTCCATACAATTATTCTTTCTCTATATTCATGATACAATTTTGACTCAAGAAACCCGACCATACTGTTTTCACTTGATGCAGATAAGATTCTACGTCTGTGATCATTTCAGAAACACAGTATTTTCAAGACTTTGCCTTCCATAATGACTGTCGCCTACAGTTAACTCCCATTACGACTGTCCCCCCACAGTTAACTCCCATTAAGACTGTCCCCCACAGTTAACTCCCATTAAAGAATCGACCACCTTCTCCAGGTCTTTCTTGTCTTTTCTTCGAGCCCAGATGACGGCGATTACATAGACGAGAATGATGACGATCTCCGTGACGTAGAGAGTGGGGTTCTTGTAGAAGTCGAGGTTGCTGAACACAAAGTTCCAGTCTATGGTGTTCGGCACCACCACCCATCCACCAGCGAACGTGGTCAGGTGAGTGGCCAGACACACCGTTTTGTTCTCGTCTGTCTCGGGGCTCACCTGTCGATATTATGTGTATTTGTCTTTCAACTTCAAAAGGTCATACGGTCTACAATTATATATAGACAAAGACGCAGCAGATAAAAGTAGATGGACAAACGGTTATGCGAATAGACTGTCGCATACTTGTGAACAAACAGGTGGACTTTCAAATTGGTAGACACAGGAAGGCCGACACACTAATACGCTTTCTAAATTGTTAGACGCGAAAACGACTGATACGCAAATAGGTAGACATGCATACCGGTCCATACAGACACAAGAAGACATAAAAGCAGGTATACACACAAGTAGACGAAATTACAGGTACACACAGGGTGGATGGGTGTTTGTTGCTTAACATCCCGCCGCAAGCTTGGTGCATATCAGGATGGTGTTGCTTAATATGTGCAGCCACACTTAGGAATGCTGTCATAACAGGCCTCAGTCCCACCCAGTCACATTATACTGACACCGGGCCAACCAGTCCTAGTACTGTTCCCTGTAGGGCCAGGCGTCTGACCTACCACTTCGGAAAGATACGGCTTAACCACTAGACAGCAAGGCGGTTTCGGACACACGCAGAAACAAGTAGACAGGTACACGGGTACACTTAAAAACAAAGGTAATCACACAAAAAGCATATACACCTACAGGCACAGCTGGAAGAAAGATGGGATCTTATGCACAAGTTGGTGCAAAAGATCAGGGAAAATAACTGTACGTGTACTTTTGTACACAGACAAGCACAGTTAACCTACACATGGGGAGAAGCACCAATACGGGTAGAAGTAGACACACAGACAGAAGCACAGACACACAGGTGGACAAGCTCACCGTCAGTCCGTAGGAGGTCCAGTCACTGGTGCCGTTGGCCTCGTTCTTGGCGTAGCAGCCCGACGTGAAGAGCTTGAGGCTGTACACAACGGTGAACTCCGTCTCGTTTTTGCCCGGCTCCCACTTGGGCAGCTCCCGACAGTCCGTCACGTTCATGTCCTGCTCGCTGGGGCTCAGCTGCCGCACGCCCAGGTACACGGTGCCTTTGAAGTTATTCACCTGCTTGTTGTCCAGCATGGCCTTGGTGCACAGCTGGCGGATGGAGGCTGGGACTGGCAAGAGGTCAAAGCCAAGGAGTGTGGCCGGGAGTTTAGGCAGACGCTCGCTGTCTTGTGCGGTTGTACTGGTTTGGAACGTGCGTGCAATATGTGTGCGGTGCAGGCAAGTGGTACTACAAAATACGTTAAGGCAGAAGGATGTGCAACTATCTAAATATTTTGGTGAGCCATTCAATTGATTGGAAAGAAAACCCAGAAGGAAGAGCGGCAAAAAAAAAAAAAAAGGCACGCGCGTGTGTGTGTGTGTGTGG
>SMGT01011396.1:2628-19566 GCA_004794575.1 Lanistes nyassanus
TATATTATGACTATTACTATATCACACCACATGATTATTATATATTATGACTATTACTATATTGCATCACATGATTATTATATATTATGACTATTACTATACTAAACCACATGATTATTATATATTATGACTATTACTATATTAAACCACATGATTATTACATATTATGACTATTACTATCTAGCTGATTAGACTCGTTCCATATAGCACACTTCATTTGTTCTGCATATCCTGGCCATTGGTATGCTCTTTCTGTCTGCATGTGTGTCGGTCCTTCTGCCTGTCTGTCTGCAAGGTGTTTGATAGTCTGTCTGATCGTGTGGTGACTTGCTCGTTATTGCTGTGTCCTGTCATGTTTGTGGAAACATCAAACGACAAGAAATAACTGTATCCTGAACAAGAAAATGATCAAGGCCAGCCAGTTTCAGAACTTTTGGTTTTGGACTTGTACAGACACAACATCCCTGGTTGTATAGTTCCTTTACTTTAAAAACGACTTCACTGCAGATCATAATGAGTATAGACCAAATGCTATTGTTTGGTTGCACGTGCTTTAAAAATGACTTCACTGCAGAGTATAACGAGTATACGTCAAATGTTACTGTTTGGCTGCAGGTGGCTTAGAAATGACTTTACTGCAGACCATAATGATGTATACGTCAAATGTTACTGTTTGGCTGCAGGTGCCGTGCTTTAACAATGACGTCACTTCAGACGCACAATGAGTGAACGTCAAATATTATTTCTATCGTGATCTGTTCATACTGTCTGAATCATACCTTGTGCAGATTTTATTTTGTGAACGAACCTATTCTATTATAGCCTATTTCGTTCACTCAGTCATTTCGTGTTCGTTCCCCTACGTGTTTTTTCGTTCATTCCTCCTTCCCTTCATTCTATTTCATTCATATGGCCATTCTTCGATTTGTTCGTTCCCTCTTTCGTTCTTTCAGTCGATTCATTCATCCTTTCTTTCTGCTTTTCTTCCATTTTCCTTCCCCCTCCCAGCAAACCCTTTATCTCTCTTTTTTCGATTGCTTTCTCAGCGTACGTATGCAAAGTGACAAGCCACTGGGACGAAAAAAAGAAGAGCAAAACAGTAGATCAAAAAGGAAAAACATGAACGAGAATCTATTAATGGTCCCCAGCTAAGAAATTAGCAGATATTTATAGAACACTTTTAAAGACTCTTTTAAACGATCATTGGTCTCAGTTCAAAGTCTGAATTCCACGTGCAGTTGTACTTCAAATTTTTAAGAGTTCTTCATATGTGACGTAACATATGAGAAACGGGGAAACCAGGAAAAGAACACAAAAGGTTTCATTTTTCGTACTGTATTTGTAACAATCAGCTGACTCTGTTCGGTCAGAAATCTCGGTTTGTCTGTTCTCGAAAGTTAGAAAGGGTCTTCTATACGTAAGATAATTTACCTGTGAAAACAAGGCCCGGTAAACCGGGCAGAGAGCATGACCGGAAGTAGTCTGGGCGCTTCAGGGACTGCATGGAGGCCTTCAGCTTCCATGTGCTCTCCCACAGCCCCATCAGCTCGCGCTCCACCTTCTCCAGTCTGACGTCCCTTCCTCTCGTGCTGGGCACGAGCAGCTCCAGACAGTTGCCTAGGAATCTCAACTTCGCAGATGTTGTAAAGTTCGATGTTCAGTACAGAGCTCTGGTACCGCTGTCTTCTGGCAAATTATTCGACTAAAGCTGACAAGCTCTCATATGCATCTCCTTGTTTTACGAATGATCTCTGTTGCTGAGACTGATAGAGAAACACACCGGTAGGTCACACCACATACTTCATTTCATTGTGGAGATGCAATCTTCTTTGGCATACCAAGCAGATTTTCTGAGGTCATTGCCAGCCAGTCACGACCAATTGCCAACGAGAAATAATTCCAATACGTCTCAATTCACTTCCGTTGCTGGTATTAATATACGTTTTCTGCACGTCCTTTTGGCTTGTAACTGCATTTTCGCTCAGCAGTATTGTCTAATTTTATAGACATCCACTGGTTCCGTCACAGGTATCCCTTGCTGTAATACTTATTTCCTAACTCTGTCCAGAACCAATGAAGCTGCTTGCCTGATTGCGCTATGAAAGCCCCATATTTCCTTCATGTACTTTTCCCTTGGTCCCAGACACCTCCTGATTTTCTGTCCAACTCCCTGTTTGCTGTGTGAAGAAAATACTCCGATGGTTTGACAATCAGATAAGTCCAAACATGCAATTTTCACTCTATCATAAGCACTTCGCTGAAGAGACGCTAATGCCGAAAGTCTCTGCGATGCGTTTTGTCTTTCCTCCTTCTTTCCTTCCACTTCTTGTCTGTCGCCTTTACGCGGATCTGTTCCTCACGTCATGACGTCAGGACAAACTGCAAGACGTTGATCTCCGACCCCAAAGGGTAGCGACACCGCTGCTGAAACAGGCTTGTGAGCGGGCTAGCGAGCGTCGGCGGCAGAGAGAATCCACACAGTGATAACGCCGAACGTGTAAATCTGACAGAGTGGCGTCAGGAGTTATCGCCTTCCATTTCCCAAGCGCCGCGCTCCTTATATAGCCGTACTAATACAATAACTGTAATTTGCAACAACTAACCAATCAATCAGCCCTCTCCGTTCGCTCGGAGCTAAGGGACAGCAGGAAGGAGGGAGACAGGGGGAAGGGAGAGTGAGAGCGCCTGCGCAGAGCGTGCGCCTGTGTTCCAAATGCGTTCTCCGGTGCTGGAATCAAGTAATAGCGATCTTTGGCAGCGAGGGATGGGGGAGTAAGGCGAGAAGGCATGACTTCCTGGAGGAACTGCGTGCGATAGCCATGACTGGACAGCTCTCTCTCCCTCCTGCGCCGTAGACCCCCCTCTCCCCACACCCCCTTCTCTCTCCCTACTGCGGTAAACAGAGCTCGATGTCTTCGCCTGGGCAGAAGCACAAAGCCCCCAGCAGCAGGCTACCGACGATTGGGCTCTGTGGTTTCCGCCTCCCCCGTCGGTCCGCAAGGGAGAGTACTCGCGCGCGATCACCGCTCGCAAGTCCCAGAAAAGCAGAGGGAGGGGCCCGCGTGACGGCGCGATGGGATGGGGGAAGAGTTGTGGGAGGTTTAAAAGGAATCCCTTACCCCAGCGTGTGTTGTGTTCGGATGATCAATGAATGGGTGCTAAGTGGTGAGCCTCCCTCACTGTCCGCTCGCCGTCCTGTCTCATGCTGGTTATGTCTTCCTTTGCCAGCAGACGCTCGTTCCCCCATCCGCGGCTCATCACCTTCCCCATCACATCGTATGTGATCAGCCGTTTGAAGTCGCTGGTTGCGGGACACTGCTGTCGCGAAGAGGACAACTCTCTGCTTTCCTCATTTCTCACATCGCCTGCGATGTTCTGTCACGGACTGTTTTTGTTGTCTTCAGACTGTAAAGCCTTTTCAGCATTTAGAGCCTTAGTGCGCATGCCCTCGTCACGTTTATGTACTTCCTTGAAGTTTCTCCGCGATCTGTTTACTGGGTTTAATTGTTAAAACACTGATCTAGAATTCTTAAACGTATGTCTGTCAATTGTCTGCAAAGTCAGATCGATCTATTTGCCCGTTTTGTTTGGTGTCTTTAAATACACAAGTTTAAATACTAGTTTTCACTTGGGATCCGTGTATTTCATTACACTGTTATTTTATTTGCTGGTAATCAGAATTTAATATTGAAGTGTTTTAGTTTGCTGTGGTATTAAACGTTTAAAAGCGGGGTTTCGTTGTCTCATCCACACAGGCATAGGCTGTCACACAAGCGCAGTGAAGCCCTCCGGATAGCGGATAACTATTCTCATAACACCAGCACATGGCTCTCTCTGCCTGTAGCGCTGCCTTACAGGTGAGACAGCTCTCTCTTTGTGACTTCATGTTCAACAACAACAACAACCAACAACACCTGGCCTCTCTCCTTACTGTAGTCTTGCAATAAGATGCAGATCTACAGCAGCTGCGATAACCATGTTCCTCTGGCCTTCTTACTTACGTCCCCTTTTCCAAGAATCCAGCTCATTTCCCCCCCTCCACACCACCCCTTTTGGGAAAAAAGCCCCAAACTCATCCTTCAACTCGGATCTGTTCTGTTGCTGAATATGACTGTACGGTCTTTCAAGCTCGTGTCTCTTGGGGTCGCACGTAGGACCTCTAGACAGTCTCGAAAAATATACTGTTTGGGCTATGATTTATCCACGTAAAGGTGTTGTCATAGTTATACGGGTGGCTATACAAGATCTGTTTTCATTTGTCTAGCAATCTGAAAGGATTCTGCTGGCATTTGTGTTCTTCGCTTGTCGATTGTTGTCTAGCGCTGGGGGTGGGTGGAGGAAGATGTCGGAATTCAGCCAGACTCCACCCTGTCTCTGCCTCGCGAGACCGAGCGACATGGTCAGAGTTTTGGCAAAGAGCTTACGTTCGTACGTCAGGAGTGCATGCAAAATTTGCCTCGTATTCTGGAAGTGCGTCGTAGAGGTTACATACCTCGTCATTTTGGTATTTGGAGTCCTGTACATATGTACCACAGATCTCTAGAACCTTCTGAGTAGTGTGTACATCATCCACCCGTGTGCACATACACTATATTTTTTAGTGCTCGACCAGACTTCTACCATACTGTTTTTCAAAGACGAAGAGATCTCTTACTTTTTCCAGAACGCTATTTTAAGCATTATTGTCGTTATCACATCATCATCACATCATCGTGATCATCATCCCCGTCGTCACTTTTGTTTGTAATTTTCCTTGCGGTGAGAGATTGACAGACAGTAAAAACGTTCGTTTTGAAAAATGTTCACAATGGGGCAAAGGTCACATTGTTAGGTCTTTATTAATAACTACCCATGGGACCGTCCCTACCTGGGTTTGTCTTTGAATAAAGAGGATTAAAAAAATTACAATTCTGTTTAGCCGATCAACGCCGAAAGGTCATAATTTTAAGCCTTACCCCGCCCACCCCTACCCCTTCCCTAGCCCCATCCTAACCCCCACCCTACCCCTCCCCTACGGGAACAACCTCGCCCCCCGCTTCCCGAGACGTTATAATCTGAAACCATAACCCAACCAACCCCTCCCGTTCTGTAACCCCCACCCCAACCCCCTACTTCTTCCCTAACCCCACCCTTAACCCCTACCCTTCAATAACCCTCACCCTTCCCTAATCCTCACCCTACCCCTCCTCCCTCGGAAATACCCACCGCACCCTCCCCGAGAAAAAGTCCGGTAATAGAGCTCGCCATTTGACTGGCTACACACAACGATGACTTTTACGTTTTGGCTTGTCAAGCAAGGCAAGGGAAAATACTCTTCGTACGAAAGGCAACTTTGGTGATCTTGCACGCCGATCGCTGGGTACACGTGTTAAGGGCCTCTTTATGTTTATTTTTTCATTAATATATACATCTAGATATCGAATCGCAATATGGTTTTGACCATCTGCGAGTGATTAGGAACCCGCGTGCCGAATTTGGTATGGATCGGTTAAGGCATGCAGATTTGTAAAACAAACAAACAAACAAACAGGAGGACTCTCCAACAACATTCTGCAAAGTCCATGACTGTCTCGTTTTTTTTCCATTTTAATTTTCGAGCATCGGAATAATAACGTGTTTTTTCTTTTTTGGACAAGTTCAATCTTTAAAGAACGCTGTCGGCTCGCCGACATGAGTTATTTCCAACAAAATCTTCAGACCATTATTAAGGCGTATCGGCCACTTTGCATGATCACACTGGCCCAAAAATGACTACATTATTCAGGTATCTGGATTAAACTGCAAGTCAGAGAAGGGTCTATCATGTTCCCGAAACATATAATTATTTTCTTGGTATAAAAAATCTTCCTTGGCGCCCTTACAGGAAAGAGTGATAACCCTGAACTGACCTACCCGCAGGGATGGCGGACAAGGACTGGGTTTGGTTTGAATAATTTTAATCAAATTCCTCCAACACATGACATTCTGAAGAACGTTCTCCTCAAAGATTCATGTAAAAAAATGCAAAGAATGCACTCAGGTTTAAGTTTAATACTGTAGACAGCAGTGAACAGACGCAGAATTGTTACTGAAAGCGAAGAAAATGGTACCAATTAACCAAACAAGTAAGCAAGCAACCAACCCACCAACCCATCCACCACCCCACCCCCCAACACATACACAAGTTGCACGAAGGGGCGTATATTGCTGTAATGATAACGTTAATATGGACACCTCTCAAAGCTGGACTTCATACAAATTGTGTTTTTAATTAGTGTTGATAGAAATTACCATTGGTAGCAATCTATCCCTCTCTTTCCAACTGTCTTTTCATTTACCTCTCTCCCCTCTCTCTCTTTCTACATTCATCTATTCGTCTCCTTTTGTGTGGACTCATGCCTACTTCAGTTCTCTCTCTCTCTGAGGTCTACCGGAATTTTATGCTGATCGCTGTAACGGTTGGGTCAATCTAACTGGCCACAGAAATACTTTAAATCTGTTCAAAGAAGAGTGCTTCGTTCTACCCAGTAAAATTTACGTTTTCTTGCTCAAAAGTGCAAGTGGAGAATATGAGTTACAGAGTTAATGTCAATCCATATCTATATCTCTATTCGTCTTTTTCGTCAGGGTCAAACCTGAACGCACATGGTTAGATCTCGGTCGTGCACAAGCAGACATTGTGACAAACACAAAATTTGGACTCAACCAACACCCTTCATCATCGCCGAAAAGATAACCACAGACAGTTTGTGGACAACTGAATCTGGTGCGAACTTTGACGAGGCAGGAAAAAGATTTGGCTTTCAGACTCTGAAGAGCTGAGCGGAAAGGTCCCGCGTCGGGAGTTGTCTTCCCCGAGAGCTGGCTGGTCGCTGAACAAAGGCGGTCGTTTGCGCGGGAAAGAGCTATTTAGCGTCAGTAATGGGCCACGCCGAGTAATTGCGTTTCCCCGAGTTTATCAGTAATTACTAGCGCGCCCGCTGCAACCAGTGAAAACTGCAAATCAGCCCTCAGACGCAAAAGCTAACGATAATCTCCCCTCGTCTCGACCAGGAACTGCAAGTCTGATATCGGAAGAAGCCGCCATGGTGCGGACGCGTCCAGGTCTTCCAGGATAAGGTGTCACCGGGAGGACAAGTTGTACCCGGGCGCGAGGCAAGTCCAATATTTGCCAAATTTCCTGGACCGTGGACAGACACCGGCGAGCTTTTAGCACGTGTATTTACCTTCTCATTGTGGCGCAGGAAAATGAAACAGCAAACTCGTTTCCGAGTATGACTGTTATGATTGTGGAATACATTTGGCCAGGGATCTATTTTGATAAATGAGCGATATCCTGCCGCCATTGTGCCACGCTTGGAGGCTGGCTCCCGCAGGACGGACCCCGGAGGGAACGCAGAGCGCACAATGTCTACAGACAGCGCGGCCAGGCTCTCAGAGCTACATCGCCTCGCGCCATTAGCCAGCCAGCCGTTTGTAGACACTGCGGCCGGGAATAAAGCGCGCAATGATACATTCCGGTGGAAAAGTCAACACTGTCGGCGTCGGCGATGGGCTCTGGGATCTAATTTCGCTTTCACTGCTGAGTGAGCTGCAAATTAAACCCTTCGCACGCTTGTAGCATTTTCTCTTGGATTCTCGTTTTATTTTTATTTCTGTCTTTAAAAGTTCTTATCTCGAAAATGTGGACCCATGTTCGTGTGGTCTGTGAGAGAGAGGGAGAGACAGAAAGAAAGAGAGAAAAGAGGGAGCGAGGAAGCAAGTGGACAGATATTAGAAGAGGTTGGAAAGGTAGAAGCAAGAAGAGGGGTTACTAAAGAATAGGGCTGGGCTACAGTCGAAACTCACTCTCCTGAAACCAGTCTGGCGACCAATTACGCAGTGAAATTTATGAGGGGACGAAAATACAAAAGCTTATGGAACCTATCCCTGTAAAACAACACGACATGACGACTGCAGTACTTCTTTATAGCTGTTTCCCCCCTGTTTTCGCTGTTTGAGATTAAAGTGATGCTGACCTCTCGCTGTGGTGAACAGCTGATTGAATTCTCTACACTTAATTCAGATTGTATTCTCTTTCGGCAGAAAGATTCCTTGCTATATTTGTCTCTCAAGTGAAACGTTATCTGTTTCCAAGTAAGTCTGATTCCGTTGCAAGAAAATAAATCACTTTCGTTTTGGTACGATATTCTGACATAAGCTAGCCCCACCGCCATAATCTGTACCCTGGTCTTATACAACCACTGTACAGTCCACTGACGACGGAATGTCCACCATTGGAAAGCCGCATCAGACTCCAATTTCGATTTAATTTTTCGCATCTGAGCCCTCATGCACCTTATCATGACATCATCTCACTGAAAAGAGATGAAGAGTTTAGTTAGGGGCAGATATTATACAGAAGTTTCATGTTCTCAGTTCACGAGATTTCTTTTGCAAGAATTGGAAGAGGTCTCCGGTCAAACTGTAAGGGCGTGGAGGGACTGATACAGATCTGTTCCTTCACGTGAGTGTCTCGCAATTTGCTCTACTCCATTTCGTTTTCAGAATCTGTCGCGGTAAACACAGTTCAACAATTGAAGGAAAACGCATGCTAAAAGGCAATGCATCGACGACGGATAAAAATTGCTCACAGATGATTCCTGACACAAGTGATTCCTCACACAGCCGCATGTTCCCCCACCTATGTCCCATAGTTATGACACTAGATGCTTGCAGAGTGCGAAAGATCAAGAGGTGAAGGCCGGCGAGGAACACCTGCAATTTACTAATGCACCCAAGAGAATCTCTATAGCAGAAAAAAAAACAATGAAAGAACTCGTGTTTGATCAGCCTGCTATGTCGCCGTGTGACAGCCGCAATGAGGCACCAGTTTGATTTTAAATAAAAATGTACATGCCCCACTGATGAAGGTGAAACGCAATCTCAAATCTCTGCTTTTGTCACAGCTACACTGGTATAGTTTTGACATTAGATTAAATCAGGTTTCAAGTTTTCCTTCCTTCCTTCCTTCATTTATTCGTTTTGCCCGGAAAGGAAATACAGTTACAAACACATACGGTGAATGTGTGTGTAGCAGAGCTGCATACAAACTACGGAATCTGTTGACCATTAACAATGATCTGAAAGACAAGTCAGTCCAACGATTTTCCACTGAAGTATTTTAGTTAAACACCTACAACAGCGATGATGATGATGGGGGAATGGGAGAATAATACGTCAGTTCCTGGAGTCAATGCAAAGCATGTTTGCTTGTTTTGTAGCTACTCTGTCCTCCCCACCTTGTCATACACTAATAGGTTTCCTCATCCTTTTATCTATTATATTTATATATATTTTGAATTGGCAACGTCAACGATGGTATTAAGCGGCCATGCGCCCAAAGTGCGCGGTTGGACCACCTGGACACTCCCTTCCCTTAGGACCACATGCTGTGTCAGCGTAAGCAGAGGCAAGAGATGAGTGTAGCATTTTTGTTTCAGTCACAGGGTGTGACTAACCTTTACTCGGCTGGTAGATCCGGACATAGCTTAACTAAGCAGTCACCTGAAAAGTGACTGGACTGTCAACATGGAAACGGAAGGGTCTTAAACCAGGATAACAGAATGGCACTGTAAGGGAAGGGAGTCCTGTAAAAGGATTGCATGAGTTGATCCATAGGGATAGTATGGTTTGGTTTTCTCACTAGCTGGCGACTGGCATGTCTATCACGGAACAGACGAGTGTACGCCTTAAGATATTAAATTCCTTATCTGATCAAAATAATAGATATAGAGCATTGGTATATTTATTCTGGTACAGCACCCTTCCGGACAAGGGAAGCAATCCCCGAAGCTGATTCTGGTGATAGAATGAAGGAAAACGGAACACAAATCACTTAGTTAATTCCCAAATACACAACGAATGCGCTGATTGCGAAAAGTTGAAATGCTGAGGCAAGCACGATGCCTAGGCAATGCATGATTGCATTCTAAAACAATGCATTTAATTTGCAACTGTTACGAGCAGCACACATTTTCAAGCAGTTACAGGCGTATGAAAGATGTGCGGATTTTGGGTAATAAAATCAAAAACGTGTATTCAGATAATGGACATCTGATTCAGAAAGCACGGTCTAGATTTTCGTCTAGGGAAGGGAAGAGAGGCCAGCATTCTGTTTAGATCGTACCTGGTTTGGGGATGCAGTATCCTCCCGCCCCTGTATGGCCGGAGTATGGGACAGAGGTAGTACCAAGATGACTCCTGTAATGGTTAGCGCTGCTCGGCGACGCATGCAACATGTGTGGGCTTTGTCGCTGCTGCTGCTGTTGCTGTTGCTGGTGATGTTGTTGCTGCTGGGGGAGCTGATGGTCTGTGCCTACAGACAGATTATTTCAAAAGCTTCTGAAAATTCATGAAAGCGAAGATTTAAAACAAATCAAACAAGTGACTGCTGGTTGGAGTACAACACGTATAATAGCAGCAAGGAAACCAAGCGAGGCTAACACTAAGAGAAAGTTAACGTTTTAGAACATCATCCCTTCACCGGGACACAGCACAAAGCATAAACAGTTAATATCGTATAAAATATTCAATAAAAGGAAAATGTTTTTCTCAGCTGTCGTTTCCGTCTCTTATGTTCATATTTTATACTTTATTTGACATTATTCACATCTTTGTGTTATGTGTTGTGTCCTAATAAAGATGTAATGCCCGAAACGTTGACTTCGTCTGTCTTGTTATTTAGCTTGGTTTAGTTTCCTTGTAGCTACCCCATGTAAAGATATGCGCAAGACGCACAAAGGATTCACAAAATATGTCTTGCAAGACAAATATATAGAACCTATACCACAATTCGGATCCGTAAGTTTAATGAACACTTGATTTGAAATCTTATTCAATTAATTACATTCTGTGTGGTATACTAATTCCCTGACAATGAAGCAATCTTTAAATTGAGTGAACTGGAGTTAGGCTACATTAATTTCAGACCAGCGTAACTCCTGTCTCGCGCAATTCACGGTCTGAAACCAAGTCGAATGAAAACAGAGGTAAAGAAATTCGTTCAACCTCTGAACCAAAAATGTAGTTCGATTACGTCGAAACCTGAATCAAACCGCAGTCTCAATCACGAGACGTTGGGGGTGTTGGGGGTGGGGAGGTGGGGGGGATGGAAAGCGATTCGGTGATCTCTGGATCAAATCTGCATGAAGTCCTTGTTTCAGATGATTGCATTAATTCACTACCACTGTTTTCATTCGATCTTGTCGCACCGTGTGCGACGGGCGTTTTGAAATATTATGTTGCGTGCACCCGACTGGAAACGAGATTGTACAAGGAGTAATATGCCTTTGACTGAGACCAGAAAGACCCCGCACACAATTAACTGCGTGCCTTTTATCGATTATACAGCTCATGACGAAAAAGAAATCAGTGAATGTCAACACGTGAACAGCATAACAACGGAAGGCACTGACCAATCAGAAAATTGTTTGTGCTGCTGACGGTGTTGCTGCTAATTCTGGCGGTAGCACTTTTCAGACAGTCTGTGGACAGATGAGGAAAGCATATAGTGAGATTCAAACATGGTCAGTTTCCTGCATAGTAAGATTCTCATATCGTCTGACTCCTACATCGTAAGATTAATACATCGCGATATTCTTGGAGTCTGTGTAAAAAGGGGTGGGGTGGGGTGGAGGCCGTTGTAGGATTTAAAAGCAAAGGTAACGCATACATAACTGAGACGGCGGAGTGCAGAAGAACAGAAATGGACGTTGATGGGAAATAAAAAGTGTTGTTATTTATCCGCGTGCATGTGTATGTGTGTGAATGTTTGTGCGGACATTGTCCATGTGTTTTCGCACTTTTTTTACATTCACGTCTGTCTGTCTGTCTGTCTGTCTGTCTGTCTGTATTTCTTTCTGTCTGCCTTTCTGTCTGTCTGTCTGTCTTTCTGTCTTTCTGTCCGTCTGTCTGTCTGTCTGTCTGTCTGTCTTTCTTGCTGTCTGTCTGTCTGTCTGTCTGTCTGTCTGTCTGTCTGTCTGTTTTTCATTTCCTTCGTTTCGTTCCGCGTCCTCCGTCTCTCTCTCTCTCTCTCTCTCTCTCGGGGAGCCTGGATAGCTCAGTTGATAAAGCTGCGGACTAGCAGGTGGAAAGTTGCTGGTTCGAATCCAGCTGTAGCCAAGGTTGGACTCCATTCGGCCATCCCCCACATTAAACTGTCGGTCCGCACTGCCCATCTTAGAACAACGATTAGTCGGGTGGTTCTTTCTTTCTGTGCATAGCTTAGTAATAGGACCCCCACCCCCCTCCACCATAGTGCGAAATCAACGCAAGGTTGAAGCACTGTCCCTCTAAAATAACTAACTTATTAATCTATCTGTCTGTTCTTCCGTCCGTCCATCCGTCCGTTCGACCGTCAGTCTGTCCGTCCGTCCGTCTCTCTCCACCCGACTCTCACTCTTTTTTAAACATGCGAAGTCATTACGAAGTAAGAGCGAAGCTGTACGACACGCGCCCAGAGACGGACGTGCAGCACGTACCTTCGTGTTTGCGGCGGAGGTAGGCCAGGTACTGCAACAGTACGGTGGCGTTGTGCGTGTTGACGAGGCGCACGAGCTCTTCGCGGCTCATAGCGCACAGGCGGCGCCCGTCCACGTGCTGGAACTTGCTGACGTCGACATCCTGCAACTGGTACTCACGCGCCGTCCACTCCAGCCACTGCCGCACGTGCTCACGACTCCAAGACTCTACATCTGGACACACGAAGGCACAGATGCAATTTGATATCAGACATGACTCTACATCTGGACACATAGTTTGACATTTTCCTCCAGAACAGGACACAGGAAGACACAGGTATAGTCTGACATCAGACACGACTTCACATCTGGACACAGGAAAACGAAGACCGCATATAAGAAACAAAAGAGACAGAAGGTAAAGTGAATTCTTTGGGAATGTGAGATTTATTATGAGAGTATTGTTGCACGGCACAGGATTAATAGCGTCATCCGTTGTGTTTCCAGCTCAGTCTGGTACCAATCGACCTTCCGAGTGTCTGCATCAGTTCCACTAACGGCTATCTCGAGTGGCGACTAGGATATATTACATTTATATACACGTCACAGACAGAAAAAAAACCCAGAATGGCAGTCATGAAAGATGAGAAGTAAGAAAGGAAAAAGAAACTCATAAAAAATATGAAAAAAGAAAGGAGGGATTGAGGAACGAAAGAATGAAGGCTTTTACTGTAGCCGAAGACTTACTTCTCGACGTTGAAGCGAAAGCAAACACCTTTATACATGTATGTGTGTTCCCCAGGTTTATGGCGGGGATGGGGGGGATGGAGGGGGAAGCATTACGTTCTCGAGAGCCAGAAAAATGCTTGACAAGAGCAGCCAGCACTGCCTAACCTCCTACACAAAGGCTCGGATTCCCGCCTACAACTGAGAGTGAGTGCTGCAAATGCCTGCCTAAAGCGCCGAGTTCCGTCGTGGGCAGTTTCCGCTAGCCGTTCTGTTTTCGCCTCCTTTCATTCAAAGCATCAGACCCATTCATGCTGTTAAAGGCGGTCTGGGACGGGCGTATCATGCAACCCGCCCCCCCCCCCAACCCGCCAACTCTCCGCTGTTTTGCTGGGTGATCGCGTGACTCCGGACGACACGCTACAATAGCGGAACAAACAGGATGTAAATAACGCCAGAGGACAAATGTGTTTGTAAATTGACCGACTCCAGGAATAAGTTCACGAAATGTATGCCAACCCAAGCTGTGAAAATCATATCCAAAAAGCATTTCAAAAGGCTGCTGGTCAACACGAATATGTCCAAGTGTGTAACTTTATTCTAAGTAAACAAACAAGCAAGCGAGTAAACAAACAAACAAACAAACAAACAAACTAACTAACTAACTAACTAACTAACTAACTAACTAACTAACAGTTTATCCCACCAATACTGGACGCGACGATATTCGTTATTATTATTATTTTTAAATTATGATGTGTTTGTTTGAAATCCTACAGTTACAAATCGCAGTATAGCAAGACTAGTTTCAAACAAATGATATCTATGTGGGGGGAGGGATGATGACAAATTAACGTTGTTATATGATTAATGTCAGAGGGCATTAATGATGCGGCCAAACAAATTACTAGAAGATAGACAATGAAATGAATAATGAGAAATGAGTAAGTACACCATTCATTTTGAGGACCCATGAGCAGCACGTTTTACCCCACCCCCCAAAAAAAAAGTATGACTGTAAACTTTGATCAGAAGCGTCGGTCCCACTCCAAATACAGGTGCGATGTACTTACAAGACGTATCAGAAACGATGTCATCTGCCCCATTTAATTTAGACTCCAGTGACACATTTTAATCGCTCGATGACAAACTCGAAATACAATGAAGATTTTAATCAGGTGTGCCTACAAGGCATTCGAATCAACTGAAGAAAATATTTAGCTTTTAAAAAATCCGCTATAATGTTGACTAATGACGCTATAAACAGGTTTCCGTTCAGAAGTACGCATGTACGGATGACTCATGATTGAGTCAAAAGGTCGTGACTTGGCTTCGGGCTGCCTTCAAGATGGCTGTCGTCTGCTAGCTCTTGATGTCAAGAAACATGCCTATGCACACAAAACTGATTTACTTTTTTTCTTTCAAAAGAATCTGCATTGTTATGCTTTACAAACAATACGCAAACTTTTGGAAACTGATTACGCATGTGTAAAATTTCGTAGAAGGTGTGCATATCACAATTAACCCTTAAAATTAGCCTAATTATAATATGCTCATTCTTATCGATAAATACATCCAGTCTTAAAATGTGGACAACCCAGCAAAGTACTGGCAGCGCTAGACACAACCGTATGCTGACGTATGCAATCAAGGGAGCCTACCGTACCCAAACACGTAGCAAAGAGAGAGTCGAAAGTAAGGAACGTGGCAGACAATCGGGGTCTTAAGAAGTACTTTTGGGAACAGATAATCTAAAAATAGGTTTATTCCACGAAACAGCACGGCACTACAGCGGTTATATTACTGAAACTATGAAACGAAGTTTTTATAATCTCTATCACCTCCATTTTTCTTCTTCTGAGGTACTTCCTGTTTGCGCGCTTCGTCACCAAGTGTGTGCCGGAAACGTGTAGGCGCGCGCGTGCTGAGTTTGCGCGTGGCAGCGATTGTCATGGCGACACCTGAAGCTAGACGTCTAAGAGCCGACGCGCGCTGCCTGCACGCGAAGTAAGTTAAGCAGTGGCAAAAGAAGTGGAGTAGTCGCGCAAATAAAGAAGACTCTTTTTTTATAAAAATAAATCGAAATGGATTCTTATAAATTTCACACGAAACGTGTTAGGGATCATTCCCAAATGAAACGGCTTTAAAGTCAAGGTAAACAACCCGTCTGTTTGCTCCCTGGAATGCACAGCTTGTCTCGCGTTGTTGGCATCGCGTCTGAGTAGTAGCGCAGAGGTGGAGCGCTTGGTTATTACGTCAATGGGAAGTTTTCCCGCGTGCACGTGCTGAAGTGTGTTTTTTAAAAACCTTCTGCACGTGTGGATGGTGACTGGAAAACACGGGGAGGGGCTGCAGATGTTAAGTGGTGGATCCAAATTTGTTCTCAAGAGCATGAAGTCATGTCTTAAGGACCGTCAGTCGTAAACCACTCTATAGAACCTTGTTGTTTGCCTACTTTTCGTATGGAGGAGAGATGGTGGGAATTCCCGATTCTGAATGAGCAATCATACCGTTCTATAGTCCATCGGATTAATCTTGACAGACCCAGTTGGTTCAACTGTTCACTAGGCTGTTCAACACCGCCTGCAGTCATGGCAGGTGTTCACAGGCAGAACGTGTCCGCTATCCCAGGGTGAAACTAGTAATACATGGGAGTGGATACCATTGGGAGAGTGGAGTAATGTTTGTTTGTTTAATTGTTTTTTTGTTGGTTAGTTGGCTGGTTGGTTGGTTGGCTGGTCCACACAAGTTCCTCAACAAGGACTCTTTCAAGGCAAACAGCCGGCCCTGTAAATAGATGCTGCAGGCGTGCCTCCTCCCCGATCCCCCGAAAAAAGCGTGTGCGGGAGTTGGGGATTTCACACCCCATGATTCTCACAGTCTAACAGGTGACAAACACCTATCACCGTGCCACTGCACTGCATTTTTTTAAAACGCCGACTGTCTTTAAACGCTGGAAAAATCTTATCCTCAGCTGCATAAAACGGATAAAAAAGCAGCTTCATCCTCTATTTGTCCACATACTGCTCTCGCAATCACTTAGATCTCACAGGAAGACTAGTGTTATGTTAGCACCTCGTTTACGTCGTTAAACTTAAACATCAGATGAGAAACAAGTTGGGAAAGCAAAGAACGAGACTAGACAATTAAAAAAAAATAAAAGGGCAATATTAATTTCAAGTGTAACCACGGAAGCTCATTCAAAAGGGTTACTTGAAACCGGGTTACTTGTCAGAAACCAACCAACCAACCAACCAACCAACCAACCAACCAACCAACCAACCAACCAACCAACCAACCAACCAACCAACCAACCAACCAACCAAACAACCAACCTGTCACATGTCACCCTAGGCTATTACCTGTCACTCCTAGGTAAGCCTTTTAGCTCCTCCCTTTGTAAGCTAGTAGGGGGAAGATATGTCATCACCAGGCTATCGCTCCGCCCTATCTGGACACTGAGTGGCTAGCTGGAAGCTCGCCATTGGTCAGCGCCGTTGGCCGGCTCCACCGAGTTTGACCAGAACCGGTTTAGCCCAGTTTTAAGACGTCAGGGGGTTAGAATTTAAGGAGAAAAAAAAACGCGAGATAGGGGAGAAGGATACAGAAGGATACACAGAGAGGGAGGAGAGAGGGGAGAACAGAGGGTCACATACAGAGAGGGATGTGCACCTAGGAAGAGACCCAGTGAAGCGACCACGTGCTAGCCTACGGACCTCAGTCGCCATCTTGC
>SMGT01011396.1:20323-75548 GCA_004794575.1 Lanistes nyassanus
TTCTTTGTAAATATTTTGTAGATATTTGATGTTGTCGAGCCAGTTAGTGTTTTGAAATATATGTTGAATAACAGTTCGCTGCAGTTGAGTGTTTTACGAGGGTGGGGGCTCTTGAGCTAGTAGTGTTTTGCCTGTGAGAGACTGAGCGAGCGTGTCGAAGTATGAGAATCTTTTCCCTCGGAAGATTGCTCTAGTTGTTCACATTATTTCACAGCATCGTCACCCTTTGGTTTAGAAACCACTGACCTAAAGCAGAAAAGGTTTTGGTGACGATTGCTAAATTAAATCTACATTTACAAGATCGCCATAAACAAGTTGTCCAGTAATTCTGGATAAGTCGAGTCCAATAAGATAAGGTGCCGCCCGTCGTGACACAACCAACCAACCAATAGAGACATGCAAAACAGTGACGAAATCGCTGACCGACCTTTGTACGCCATAAAGCAGCAGGGAACAGTAAAAGTACTTAAGAAATCAAAAATAAAAAGTAAACAAGACCTAAGTACGTGAAAGAGTCTGAAAGACGTAAGAAGTTTATAAGAGGTGGACTCTTTCAAGTGCCTCCTTAACATGTCGCAGAAGACGACGAAAAGGTTAGGGGCCAGACTGCATAAGTGATCCCATCTGATTTTTCGGTCATATGAATTGCCATAAAGGCCATTCATCCAGTGTATTCCACGGCCATGTTTATGTACGGACAGATGGTATGAACGATCATGAGACCCGGCTCTGTTAAGTAAACCGGAAGAAATATCAGGCATACGGAAATGGCGATAAACAACTAACAAGTAGACTGCAAATAGCCCACGAACCACATTTTTTTCCCACTAACCACTTCAAAGTCTCTGTTGAGCGAATGTCTTTATTTAGCTCTGTGAAGCATTCTGGAATTCCCCACATCCACAAGTCTGCTCACAGAATTTTTACGCATTTTCGCAAGTGCAGCTTGCAAAATTAAACCGAACGTTCCATCTGTCAGCACATGCTTCGGGCGAGCTATATGCTTAAGCACAACTTCGATGCTGGCCACTTTTTTATAACCGGTTGAATGTGCGTCCTGCTGCCTTATGTATATAAATGGCTAGGTGTGCCGAACTGCACGAACGTTTGAATCTCTAGTTAAGCACTGGGTAAATTTGTCCTATTAGGAAAGGCATTTGTCCGTTACCAATGTCTCTTCCACCCGCATATGGTGACAAACTTGGGTCTCAACCATACAAAATCCCCCGCAAATTCTTCGAATCGCCTTATTATCATTGGCACTTATTTCTAAAAATCTTCCAAAATCTCACAAATAGAAGACAGTACACCATTTTCACTTACAGCGCATCTCCTGTACTTGTTTCGGTTGACATTCGACATCAAGATGTCAAATTATTTAGAAACCAACTGCCTCAACCAACATTTCATTTCGAGTGCACTCGACTTACTGGCACGATTTAAACATTCTCCTTTCCGGTCTTCCGGACGGTCGACTTATTGCAATGAACATTCATGAAACATGAACTCATATTTGGACATTTCGTCCTTCAAACTGTAAAATGTACCTAAATGGACAGCAACTGTATTATTCATTTAAATCTTGAAAATATCTTAGCTCTTAGCTATTATATGTTAGTACATGGTAACGACAGATGCATCTGGAAAGTTTTAGACTAACAGCAACACATCTGAATAAAGTATCCCAAGCCGCAATACAATATTCATAATATCTTTCAAATCTCCTGTCTGCAACGGATATACATCTTTAGTTTGCTGGGGTGATTTTGTTCTAAAGTTGCTGATTACACACATTTTACTTTCCTGTCCTACAAGGAAAGTTCCCAATTTCTTTACTGGGGTTTTTTCGCAAATAGCCCTCAAGCTTTTGTGGAGTTCTACTCATCGTTTTACACAAAGCAATAAAAACGAAGACAGGAAGTGCGATTTTTTTACTACTTATTTGTTTGCCATTAATACAGTTTTATTCGGATGTTATTGTTGTAGTATTCATTCACATTCTATAAGTCGAATAAAGCTTAGGTAATGAATGCTTAAAGTTAACACAACAGCACATTTGGCATGTGCGTATGCTACAAAATTGTGTGTTTAACTTGTTTGTGATATCGCATACCGTTCCCTCACTTCCCTATATCAGGCTTGGAACTGAGCCTACCAGAGTAAAGAAACTGTAATTGTTTATCATTTTAGGGAGTACTGTTATTCTTAATATAAACTGCGTGTATGCAAACTTTATGTAAATCCCGCCAAAACAGTTTCGGTCATAAACTTTTATGCCTCCTTGAGGTTCCTGCCGAGTCATTACTGAAAAGCCGAAGTGCTGTCAAATCTCAGTAACTTATGGAATAACACCATCGAAATCACGATTGCCACCAAGATCAAGGTCTCTTCGTCTCCCTTCTGCTGTATGGCTGTGAAAACTGGACACTGACATCTGAACTAGAAAAAAGATTAAAGCGTTTGGGAACAAATGCTTCCGCATGCTTCTCAGAATCTCTTGCACTGAACACAATACAAAGGGCTTATCGCGGTTTACAACGGGGGTCTTGTCTAAGCAAATTTCCTGTCTCACAAGGCTCTTTTTAATACTCGTCTGACCCGGTATTACCGGCCACCTTAACAGTCGCTCGCCTGTCGCTGTGTCACAAGTCTCTTTACTACTCATTCGTCTGTCGTTGTCTCCCAAGCCTCTTTACCAATCACTAGCCTGTCGCTGTCATATATATATATAGATATACTGTACTATTTATTCGTCTGTCGCAGAGTCTCATATCTCATTTTTAATCACTCCGTCAGTCACAGCTCTCTACCACCCACTCTGTCCATCCAAATTTCGCTGCCAGTCACATCTCTGTAACAGAAATGCAGCGACTGTCATGTCTCTTCACTTGAAACTCCTTCCGCCTGTCATCTAAGCAGGCAGGACAGCAGAGGCTCAACCGGGAAAGATGCTTAGACAAGACCCCCTTTGTAAATGGCGATAAGCCCCGCTCTTCACAAGAGGATGGTGTGCATACCCCTTTACATTTCCGCTCTTTCAGTACTTATCGCAGTGAAGCAGGCTGTCTGCTCGAGGGCTCATCTTAACTGCGGCCATGTCAATGTCTCCTGACTTTTGTGTGAGAGCATGCGCGCACACACGTGCAAACGTGGGAGGTAGTTTGTCCTTACGTGCGTGCCTGCATAAATTGACTTTTATGAAATCTTGATGCAGTGAAAGCGGTGAAGGAGAAATTTGTTGATGTAAGGGTTGTATAGTGTATATGCTCTTTCGAATTCATTGTACAGCTTATTTAAAAAAGAAGACAGGTCAACATATCGCTCGCTCACTCGTAAAGCAACATCTTGCAAGCATACATACCTGAACTAAAAAAATATGCAGATAACTAATCACGCATTCTCTACAACTGTTATAGCCACTCCTCGCACACACGAACTGATGAAAAGCACCACCGTACAAGAATGCCCTTTTACGTCGCAAAACCTTTGTCGAACAGACAACACGACCGGTATCCTGTGTCTGTACTTAGTGAAGACCGTGCTATTTGAAAGTATATAAATTCAGAAATGTTTCCACCCCAGCTTTCAACAATCTGGTCTTAAATTTAGTTCACTTAGTTTAGATCTTCTGCTAAACTCTTCCAGCAGGACATTTTATTGTTGGTGTGTCAAAAGCTTCAGACTAGAGACTCCGAGGTGTAAGTCTCTGCTGATGCGCAAAACTACCCCGGTAACTAACCGAGAATAGGAGCGGAAGTCAGAAAAGTGTAGGTTATTATGCTCTGGCACACTTAAGCAGTTTCTTTAATTTCCCTTCTCGAAATCCCTCTTCTTCTCCTTCCCTGATGTGTTCCATTATAACATGTCAGATCTTCCCCATTAACGTCTTCAAAGTACTTTCCTCAAAAGAACAATCGGCTTTCATTGAAACTCTTCCTTGTGTAACTAAAACAAATCTTAACAACGAGCAGCAACACGTTTTCAATCCACACCATGTCTCCCTCATCTCCAATGTCAGCAAATTTAGCAAAGTACGCAAACTACGGTAAAATGTAGCAGAGACTTGTGTGCATTGTCGCTGAGTAATTATTTTGATGCGAACGGCGCACTTTAAAATTGCTCCGCTAAGTAAGATGGACACATGATCACGGCTCAAATGATAATAGAAAGTGTTTAACATGTTAGAAAAGTAACGAGGGTTTTACGTCATCAGCAGTCCTTTACTGAACGGACCAGATTCCTTCGCAAGACAAAACTGTTCCCGTCTGTTGAAAAAAAACAAAAACAAAATATGTCCGAGTAATGTCATATCAACCTTTTCTGGGAGCAAACACGACGCTGTAGCCTTTAATTTCGTGATCATTCGAGAGACGACTGTTAGCATAATAGTGCTGAAAGGGTGTCGTTTCCTGACAAGGCACACAGGACAAAGCACAGAACGGACAAAACACATTATCCGACCACACCGTGCACGTTTGTCTGGCCGGACTGTACACACTATGGTTTTCCCTTCGTGTGCTTTTCCCAAAGTGTTAGTAATGGTGACTATTTTATCCAAGAAAATGGGAGAATTTACACAGGGGACTATATTGTGGTCTAATTAAAATTATTTAGTTATTTGTGGTCAAATATTTGTTCTTTTCATACCTGTTACATCCTTTGTTATAAGAACTTCAGAATCTGGAGACCATAAGATATACCAGAAGGACGTTGATTCCTCGACCTCACTGAAGTTTTCCTGAACTGTTTAAAAAAAAATGAATGTTGCTAATAATGTCTTTTTTCAGAATTATTTGTATCCCTAGTTAACTTTTTTTCTTCTCTTTTTTGTGTACCACAATGTAGCAGCTTTGTATCGTTTTGTGCTTGTGTATCAGGGTCTATAATGCGTACAAGATACACACATTGTTTATCAAACAGTTCATTTCCCACCCCCTTCCTCTCTCACGGCAGGAAATCAAAACACGAGAAAATACGGCGCCAATCAGGCACCGGCTCCAACAGGAATAAAACAATGTCTGCGCCGGACGTGATACTGGGAACGTTTGGAACAGACTTGACAACAATGTGTTGTCTTTAGCCCCGTGCCTTCTGTCGGCGCAAAGAGTAACATTCCGGCCCTAGCGGAAAACCTTTGAGTAAACAGTGCTTAATCTGGACTCGATTCCCTCGCGAAGTTACCAAACCCGGTCGTTGGAGTTTTTTCAGATGGTCTGGCTGTTTTCCTGTATAGCTCCGCCGGGCTCGTCACCCACCCCCCTGGCGACGGGGTGCCAACAGAAAAAGGACGGCTTCCAAAAAGCGCGAAAGAGTCCAAAGTAAACTGTGTAGGCAAAGAAGAGAGGCGCGCGTGCGCGGAAGGATACAGGTGTGCAGCACATGTCACCTCATCATTTTTATTGCGCCAGGCAGCGCCGCGCTGGGCCGCCTGGGGTGGGGTAGCTAATAGGTAGTTCCCCGCTTCTTTGAGCGAGTGAGTGCATATGTTAGCGCGTGCGGAAAACAATGGGATGAATGTATCAGCAATTTTTCTTTGTTTTCAAATGCGAATTGCGACATACCCACCAGGGCGCCTTAGACCTAAGTCGGCTAGAGAGTGAGTTCGTGAGTCAACAAGTGCCCGTATACGGAGACAACCAGCCAAGAACACAGAGAGGGGAGGGAGAGCTAAAGAGAGAGAGAGACAGAGAAAGATAGAAAGAGAGAGCCGAGGGGGGGGGGACAAGGTCGGAAGGAATGAAACAGAAAGAGGGAAAGACAAATAAATATGGAGGAAGGGAAACAGGAAATACAGGCAAACAGAGACAAAAACTCAAACGGATCGAGAGAACAGAAAAGAAAGCAGAGTACTGTTTCAACTGTTTAGTGCTGTTGTCAACCATTACAAGAATGGATGTTTACTTCATTAGATACTAATAAAGTTTTATTGCCAACCCTTTATTATACTTGTTATTATCCTAAAATAAGGTTATTCTAATTGTTTGTTGTATCTATGTTAATTTTACTGTCATGTTCACTCAGTTTGTCCGTTCTGTTATTCTCTCCCCTTCCCGTTTCCTTCCCAGCATCCCCTCTTCCACTTTTTGTGCCTTTTACGGGTCTCCCTGATCCACAGATAAATGTCTTTTCCTATTCATTTATCTGTTTGTGTTGCACGTTCTGTCCTAATGAAGGGACAATGCTCCGAAGAGTCGGCAACGCCTCTGCTATTTTTAGCTTGCCTTGGTTTCCCCTGCTGTCAGTATTGTGATATATATATAGTGCACAGTTGTATGTCAGTAGATTTTTAAAACTATGAAAGAACAAAAACAATGCAAAACAAAATTAAACAAAACAAAATAAAATTCTGAAACATATTCTACTAATAAGTATTACGTCTGGTTGAAAGTACAGTGAGGTGGAAGCACCGTGGTTCTAAAATTACTCACCAACCTATTTTAAACATGGTAAGGGGTGATTTGCTTTAAGAGTATCGCTAAACACTACTTTTGGTAAGTTATTTCCATTCAGTTCTGATTACTGCCACTTTTGTTTCAAAAGAAATTGCTTTGACACTGGCGCTGAAACAGAATAATTTAGCCAGTTTGATGCAGTAGCCTTCGAGCTTACAATAGGCTTTTACCTT
Source organism: Lanistes nyassanus (assembly GCA_004794575.1). Taxonomy (NCBI): domain Eukaryota; kingdom Metazoa; phylum Mollusca; class Gastropoda; order Architaenioglossa; family Ampullariidae; genus Lanistes; species Lanistes nyassanus. Next base: position 26,949 of record SMGT01011396.1, read on the forward strand.
ATGCTCGAGGGAATTTCCTAGCTGACATAGGTTTTACTAGTCCAAAATCACGTTGGCTGGCGATTTCTTTTTTCAAAGATGGCTGTCACGTCTGGGGATAGATATTTTTTCGTAACGATCTCTTGATACAGACGGTTTCATCAATATGGTCACATTCTCCCCATTTAAAGACCTAGGAACTGTGCATGGTGCCTTTTTATGGATAGATATTAACAATCGTATATTTTGTGCATCACTAGAAGAAAACCGATTTGTTTTACATTTTGCGATAATATACACTTTTTGTACAATATTCATACGTTCTATCTCCAGAGAAAAGTAAAACCAAATCAATTGAACATGTGCTCTGAGTAAATAGTCTCTCCCTGCAACAGACATTCGCTGTTCGAGACTCTGAAAAGGTTTTCCTCCTATTTACTTTTTTGTTTAAATCATAATTTTTTAGATGTAGTATTTAACTACTTTAAAATCATATTAATTATGTCGGTAAAATTTAAAATGTAAAAATTCCAGTACCCAATCTTCTCCATCAGCAAGCACTTAGAAATATGCAAAATAGTGTATTCTTATAGAGGACTGGGAGTCACTGATATAAACGTGAGACCCTTATTCACACGATTGTGAATATATGTTTGTGTCTTTAACACATTTGGTAAAGGAGATGTATGGTTTTTGTGTCTGGGTAGGCCCCAAGGTGCCCTCTTGTTGCTGAAGATATATTCCCCGACAGTTGTTTTAGAGTGTGGTTTGGGCAATTGGGGCTCAATTATTTGGTGCTGCCCAAAGAAAAGGAAGAAGCCAAGAAAAAAGAAATGAAAAAAAAGAAGACAAGAGAACAAAGTAGCAAAACAAATTAAAACATATACAACCAATAGACACCCCATCCCACCCCACAACCCGGACAAACTGAAAATGATTTTGTCGCAAGTGTCATGTCATGCTTATAACAGTGATATGAAGTGAACAGGGAGGAACCTTTGCCAGATAGAATAAAGTAGATCTGATAAGTAATGAGATCGTTCGCCATCCGATCACAGGGTTTCCCAAGAAGATTTTCCAATGGTCGATTCGCTATTGATCTGTTTTATAAATGGTATATAGAGGATTACTCTTATCAGCACTGGAGTTTCACCTTTCCTTTCAACGAAACAGTTGGATTGTTTATCCTCTTGCCAGTCGGAAATACACTACTGAGTATATAACAGACTAAAAGTACGCCAAGACATACAGTAATTGCTTTAAAAATAAGTTTTTAACTTTTTTTGCAAAGATGCAAATCTGTTTAACGCTCCCGTAGGAAATGAGCAAAGTTACTAAGGTGACGTATCAAAAAAGTTTTCAACAACAACAAAAAAAAGCCGTACTTAAGGCAACATATTACTGCTTAACTGTGACGTGATTTTGAAGCTTATTTAAAACTTTTACTGCAACCAAATCTTGAGCAACATTGAAACGGTACCATTTCATTACAATCTACAATAGCGAAAATTAAAGAAGGAATAAATGCACTGAGTTAGATTAAAAAACCGGGAAGTATAATTATGAAAATAATTGCTTTCGATACACTTTCTGTATGGCACTATGTCTTTTCTAAACACATTTTAAAGAACTTTCCTTGTAAAAGATACCTCACTATGATTTTGAAATAAATCAAAATACACGTATTTCCTCAACAACAACAACAACAACAAAAGTGCGGCGAAGACACAGATGCATTTTCATTTTTCTCTCTCCAATATCATACACATTATCTCTCTCGCTCTCACATGTACAGAAGTACCACTCCACATTGTCATAACCGTGATGTATAAATCTTTATCTTACCTGTATTTACACCCGTACAATCCTCGTTAGAAATATCACACCACATCGTATCCCCATGCGTCATATCTGGGTACGACACATTCCAAAACAATGGGGAGGGGCAAGTCCTGCATCCGTTGTCGGCACAGCTGAGGGTATCCGGACACAACTCGACGCCCATCGCTGGTCGAACCAGACTCCGCAACAAGAAGAGGCCTGGTAAGCCTTTAGTGGCCACTGGGGAGACAGCAACTGGCGCGTGACCGACAAGAACACCCTTAGCCACTCTTTCTGTCACAGGAGCAGCGAGGGGAGAAATACTAGGGTAGGTGGCCAGTCCGCTACCCCGCCGCTGTGTCTAGGTAGCAAGAGGCAAGATGCCAGAGCTGATCTCGGAGGCGCGTGGACGGAGGGTTTTTTTTCTATTACTGGGTTTGTGAGAAACAGAAGGGGGTGCTTGAATGGGGAGCTTGAATGGGGTGAGGATTACCCACAAGTCCCTTGATGTCTGCCGGGGTGTCTGAGGTTGTCATGGCTCTTTCGCGGCAAAGGCACTCAGGGTGGCGGGAAGATTGGTCGTGCGGGTAAGAGGGTTAAAATTATGCTAAAGAGGGGATACGAATGTAAGCGGGAACGGATACTGGTAATGCGCATTTTGAGTCTATTAAACGTCGGTTTAAGTTAGAAAAGTATAATATTAAATACAAAGATTTAGTAACAGTACAAATCTATGAACCTCATTCTGTCCAAAACCAAATGCAACTGTAAATATAACAAGGACTCGGGTACTTGTGATATAAAAAATGACCGGTAACCTTTTACTGGACCCTGTAAACATATATTATGGGAATCCCGGAACAAGACTTTACCTTCTCATTTTCAGATATATTTTAGAAGCATTTAGTAAAAGACCTCCCCTTTTTTTCTCTCTCTATCTCTCACACACACTGTGTGTGTGTGTGTGTGTATACATGCGCATGTATCTGTGTAAAAATATGATGTATGTTTATGCTATGGCTGTTTAAAATGATAAATATGTATAGCAGCCTGGACAATATTTAAAAAAGCTACGGTAACCAAACACAAAAGAAATGTGTTTCATTTTTAAAAATCAAAATCGGAAAGTATCAAAAAGAAGATGAATAAAAACTAAAAAGCACTAAGTGCCGCATTAAAATCTTTTCTGTGCAAAATACATGTTGACGATGTCTGCATTTCTGTCAGAAGTGACAGAGATTTGTACAAAGACATTACTTTGTTCATAAAACAGAAATCGGCATTATTTTATGTGGCTCAGACTTAGAGCTAGGAAAAGCTCACATCCCATCCGTCTGCTCACCAAAATTCCTTCCCCATCCCCTTTCAAAGAAGACTGATGTAGCTCAAAAGAGTCTTCTGCTAGTATCGCGTGGTCAAGATGAAAGTTGGTCAAGATTCTCCGAATTAGAGAGTTACGTTACGGTCTGGTAAGGAAGAGTGAGGTGATCCTTTGAACACGTCAAGGATGGGATTAACAAGCGGAAGCCCTCTCCAGTTTGACCAGTGAAGATCGCCATCAAAACTCTTATCGCCCCTGAGCGCTCAAAGGGGCCCTCTTGTCCGAGCTGGGTGGCAGAGCACCATGACGTCACAACTAAGGCGACTAAAGCCTACTAAAGCCTACTAAAGACGCATTACGGTTAGTAGAAAGCATTTAGCTTCAGAGGGGTAGAGAAGTGCGTACATTTAGAGGGGTAGGCTACTTTGAAATTTAAAATCTATACTTATGGCTGTCGTACCATCCGCCCGGTAAAAATCCGTGTGTATAAATAAATAAATAAATACTGCGTTCTATTTCCTGTACGGTCTAACACAAGACACACCATTCTTCGGTTTAGTTGAGACGACAGCTTAATGGGTATTAGTGGGAACAATTGGAACTCGTGTGAATTTCCTGAGTGATTGGCAGGTTACAGCCAATTCGGAAAGGACATAACTACAGAATATCTTCTATTCTTGGTTTAAAAAAGGCCAAAGTTTTATTTATGAAATATCCAATCTATGGGTCTTACATCCAATTAGGTTTGGTTTTTTTTTAAAGCAACGTTTACTGAAGTCAGTCGGAGAAGACAAAAAGAATGAAAAACGGCAAGAAAAAAATGAACCACCTTCCAAAAGTAAATAATAAAATAAACGAGAAATCGTTACTAATGAACGAGAATCAGTAATTACTTTCTAGCCTTCTGTTACAAGTACTTTAAAAAACCTAGCAACAAACACAAACAAATGGATCAAAGTACAAGCAGAACTTACCACAGAATGTCCACTGTTTTCTCACTGTGTAACAAATATTTCCGTCATGTAAACGTCGGTGTTTTACGTAAGTCTCAAGCATTAAGACTGACTCGAATGATATTGTTTTTCTCTCTCTTTTTTAATTTCTGACCTTTCGCTGGCTTTCTTCAACTCGGCCAGTGGACGCACATGTCTCCACAATGTCTCATAACAAGATGCGGAAGTAATTCTGGGAATTTCGGTCAGAATTTTCAGTTTCACATGCGGCTATTAATTTGAACCCGATCAAAATTTCCTCCTGCAAACCAAAGCACTCATCCAGTTTGTCACCCCAGAGGCGCAGAGTTTAGGCAGTTGGCTGAAGCGAATCACCCCGTAAACAGTTGAAAGGTTTGAAAAAACATGTAGGGTAATGTCTCCAGCATCTCCGAGAAGCTACCCCCACCTGCCTGGATGTTTGGTACCTTAGTTATACAGCGTGGTTAGCTCTCTGTCTCTATGTAGCAGAAGCAGAACCGCACAAAAGGCTTCGTTTTACACTTCAGTAGAAAACAAACACTGAGGCAGCGCTGGGGGGAGGGGTGGAGAAGTGCAGTATGATGCCAATCACCTGCTGGGGCAAAGGGCGACCAGCTCCACCTCCTGTTCCTTATTTCTTCGTGTGTTTGCACCAGATGTGTGTCCACAGTGTTACTTTCTTTCTTCAATATCGGCCCCAAACTGCTGGCCTGAGGACTTCTTTAGCGAATACTTCCCCCAACATGGCGGACAAGACCCGAGGAGGTCGGACAGGGGGATTGGCAGAGGCTGGCGGTCGCAGACTGCTAGCTGTCTTTCTTAACCAGACGAATACGCATCTTGCTTCGCCGAACCTGCCCCAGCATACCGTGACGAAATTCAGTGTAGTAAGGCGCACAGTTGTCCGGCTAAGAATGGCAAGAGAGGGTTAGCTCTACGCCTTGGTAAGGAAATTCGACTGTTTGGTTATGGGGAGTGGGGGGAGGGAGGGGGAGGGGGGTTAATTCGCCAGCGCATGAACTTAAGTCTTGTTTAGCGGAACTAGAATTGTGTACTGATGAAATTAGTACTCAAACGATATTTCACTATTTCTCTGATAAGTTGCTCAGTCCAGGCTCTACAGCAATGGAGGGACGGATGAATGGGATGGGGAGTAAGCTAGTGTGAGAGGAAAGGAAAAAGGTGTGAACACGTGTGAGGCATCGCTCCAGGGACCGAGTCTAGCATACCAGCAAATGCTTCCATACATTGAATTATTGTTAGATATCATGACCAATTGGCCCCACCCACTTCAAGGTCCCAAGCATCACATTATGGGTACGGACGCATTATTGGCATGATCAGGATTCTAGAAAAAACAAACCGATGATTTACGTTCCTTTGACGAGAAGGACAGAGTATTATATCCCTAAGACTGAAGAAGAGTGATACAGTCACTGTAATAAATAAGTGTCATATATGGCAAGGCCGCGATTGGTTGAAACACCCTCTATTTTTGGATGGTTACATCTCCTGGACATTCTTTTTCTTTCTTTCATCCATTCGTTCCTTACATTCCTTCTTTTTTTCTTTTTATGTGTTTCTTTCTTTCCATACAACAACAACAACAACAGCATCAGGAACTTAAACAAGCAAAATATATAACAAGGACACGTCTACCTTTTGAGGCCTTACCCCTTCATCAGGACGAAACAACAAATAACACAATTTGTTTGTGTCGTCTTGATGAAGGTGTAATGCCCCGAAAAGACATGTCCTTGTTATACATCTTGCTTGGTTAAGTTCCTTTTTTCTGTTTTCACCTTAAGTTTTACTCCAATAGGTAGTTACTTGTTTCTTTTCATTTCTTTTCATTTCCATACAACACTTTTGTCATCATACACAATACATATACACTGCGCATGATAATCGAAGGCCTCCCCTGATTTAATTCTTCACAGAGTATCCCAAGTAAAAACAATGCTACATCGTTAGAGAATCTCGACAACGAAACTGAAGCCGAGAATTGCGACAAGGAAGGGAAACTTCTCTGTACTGAAATTCCGGTCGCCTAAAACCTGCCCTGGACCTGTACGAATCTAATCAGGGGTGCTGAAGTATACCAACAGCTGCGGATGTTTAAGATATACACAAGCTTCAAACTGGAATTATGCTGCGGCTTTGTGACAGTGTAAAATATACATTAGAAAATAGATGACATTAGGAAACCGAGGCAAGAGAGAACTGGCTGAGTGGCGAGAACTGGACAGAGACGAGAACTGAAGGGGAGCGGGGACAATGACCGGTCCTTGGGGATCAGGAAAGGAGGAGGAGGAAGGAGGGATGGGAGAGAAGTCGCTCAGAGCTCTGAGCACATGTGATCCCATTTTTTAAAAAAAATTCTAGATACTGCTGTATTCTGTACGCTGCTGCTATTATTGTTGTTTTGCATGCCATATTTTATTGTTTATTACTTACATCTCCTGCTGTTAGTTCTTCTTTTTCTTTCTTCGAGCGCATTCTTGACCTAACATTGAATAAACTAAGAAAAGGGGTCACAGTGGATCCCCGCTGAATGAATATAAGAAAATAGCAACATATACTGACAATAGGGATCACTATAGCTGACAAACTAAGAAATAAAGCAGTTTGAATGACGAGAAACACGAGTCCCACATAATAATATACAATCTGATGTCACACCAGCAAGATTTTTAAGTGTATTCCGGACTCTGGTTTGACCGAGTCATATTTCAGGTCTTTGAAAGTAGAGAGTATAGCCAAGAAGTCAAAGACCCTAGTAATATGAAGGCACATTTTGCATAGAAAAATCGTTTGTCTTCCGCACGGACATTTTTTACACATAAAACAGGAAAAGCGTACTTCTGCATGCAGGCGTCCGAGAGTGCGTGCAGCGAAAAAAGGGTGGGGGGGGATGCATGTCCTTACACTGGCGAGCTCGTGGTCTCGTGCTTGAGTTGGTTCGCGCATGCGAGATTTTCAATAATATAAGGGGAAAACTACGTGGAAAAAACGTGGAAAAATTGGGTGGAACGTCCCCATATACAGGTAAAGCTGTACTGTCTGAAACCATATTTATAACAGAGAAAAATGTATCGGCAGCAAAACTACACTCTAAATATTTTTAACACTTATTAAATGTTAAAAGTGTTAAAGCGGGTGCAAAATATGTGCTGCGTATGTAAATAGTAATAATAAGATGTGTGCTACATGTGTTCTAAGTGTTGTTACCATACCCCTACTTGAGTGAACACCTGCTGCTGGCACACATTTGGAACATTATCAGAACACCATTTATTCATATTTCGGCCATTGGAACACTTTCGAGAGCACAGACCAGAACACCGTTCACACCAAAGCGTTCTAGATCAACATAAAATGCATTTTGTTTCAGTAACAAAATAAGTGTTGTAACTTGAACACTTCTTGTTTGAAATTTAATCATTGATTAGTTTTGAATAATTTCACCAAATGATCTGGCAAAACATTCTATTTTCAAACATGAAGAAAAATACATACTTTAACAAAACACGATAGATTCCTTTTTTTCTGCACGGCCTATACGGAAATGGGACTAAATTTGCAAATAATCTGACGGAAGCAGCTCTCGCATTCACAGATGCCCTAACCCATTCTCCCTCAGCAGTAAGCCTTAGGTGCAATACTTTATCCAGAACCAAACCCTGACTGAGATGATAATTTAGTTTTAAGCAATTCACAATATTTTATTTTCATGCATGAAAACGAATGACAGAGCCCCTACTTCCCAGCTACCATCAAACTCTGACACCTAAAAAGAAGATTGTCCGCCCCATATAGCGGAAGAGTATAACTTTTTTTTTTTTGCTAAAAATTCTGGGAGAAACGTTGATGGATCCATATTTAGTCGGCAAGAATGCTAAATTTAAACAAATATGACCGCATGACATTTCCTTTCGAACCCCGAACCCCAACGAGCGGAAGAAGAGGTCTGCCCTTACTTTCGGGGTTATTGCATTCATTTTTTTAAACCCTGTCTTTTACAGCACCTGTTGAATTCAATGCTTCTCTCTCACGGTCTAACCATAAACAATCTATCAAACCAGGACCTTCGAGTTTCGAGCCCCGCGCTCTAACCACGAGCGGTAGACATAATTAAACATTAAACGCTGATAACTGGTTAACTTTTCAGGACTCTATCGCTCATAGTTGAGAAGACAGGAGTAAGGTTAGCTTTATTCTGTGACGACTTTCTTTGATACCTTAAACTATTTCTAATCTGGCTGTGTTAACTTTGTAAAAATCTTTAACTTCTTTCTGTACTCCGTGAATACAAATGTTCAAAGTTAGTTATTTCACCCCCTACCTCCTACAAAGAAGCCCCTTCAGATGTTGCTAAGTCATAACTTGCACTGTCCAAAAGATGGTAATATACAAACAAATAAAATGGTCAGTATTGTTGTTGCTGCTGTTGTTATTGCTGGTGGTGGTGATGATGACAATGACGACGACGACGACGATGATGATGGTTACTGTTGTGTATGTGAGGCTTACACACAGGTGTTTGTGATAAGGAGAGACTTGAGGAATGCGAAAGACACTTAACAGGAATAGAAACACCACTGGGGCCACTCACCTAATGGCACAGTCACTGGTTCCTTCTCTAGACTTTCGGCCACCGCATCCTGTTCCATGCTGGTGGCCATGGACACCGGCAGACGGGCGAACACCTCCCCGCTGTTCCTGGGTCCAGCACCCGAGGCGTCGCCCACAGTTCTGTCCATCCCTAGCTCACCACCTCCCTGCTCCATCGTCGGACGGATGTGTCTGGCGCTCAAAGACCTAAGCGTAGCTAACCCATCTGCTGTTCCCAGGCCAGAGCCAGCGTGGATGCTTTTGCCCTGCACGGTGCCGTACGGTGGAAGCGAGGTGGGCATACCCTGGGTGGAAGAGAAGGGCGTGCCGGTGTTATAGATGTAAGCGGGGGTTTCGTAGGGTGGCAGGACATCGGGCTCAGGCATCTCCTGCGACTGAGGCAGCATGGGATCCAGCGGTGGCGATCTGACGATGGACGATGTGGAGTTGGAGCCGTCGTTTATTGCTGGGAAGCAGAACTGCTGAGTTTGTTGCTGATTCAGAAGCTGCTGCTGTTGTTGTGGCTGCTGCAACTGCTGGAGGTCTGGACGATGAGGCTGGTGCTGTTGGTGGTGTTGCAGATGGGTGGTGTAGAGCGGGGAGGCCTGGGTGGATAGATTAAACGCACTGCACGTGCACACTTTGATACCGTTCATATCGGCCATGCCCAACCCTGATCCGACCCCGTTCTCAAAGGGTGACCACTGCGTTTGCGTTTGGTCCCTCTCAGTCTCATCGGCATCGCTGTTTGGTTCTGCTAACTCATCCGCTCCGTTCAGCTCTCTATTGCCTTCCAACACCGTTTGCTTGGCCATGGTCGAAGACTCTTCGTCCTCGCGTCCAGCCTCACTGTGACCTCTGTCACTTTCAGTTCCGAAGAAAGATGGAATGTCCTCCTGCAGACGTCGTTTGACGCTCTCGAGGCTGTCACTGTCATCGATCTGACGCGTCTGTGGGCTGTGAAAGACGCCATCGTCTGCATGAGGGTCAGAGTGCATTCTGGCTGGCTTTTTAAGCCTGGAGTCCTGCAGATGGAACACGAGAGCTTTAGGCATAAATCTACCCAGATTCATATGGTCATTATCGTTAACATCATCTGAAAATACCCTCTAAGCGCAGTGTTGTAGTGACACCCGCCCCTACCCCTTCAACTCTTAGCGCACTGTTGTTGTTGTTGTTGTTTTTGATAATACACTCCCAGTGCAGTTTTTTTTGGATAAAACACTCCGTTGTTTCGACAACACACTCCAAATGCATTGTTATTCTGACAATATACTCCGAGTGCACTGTTCTTTTGACAAAACACTTCGAGTGCATTTGGTTTTTATTCTGAAATCTTACCCGAGTATAACTGTTCTTTCCACAACGCCCTTCGAGTGCTTTGTTCTTTAAACAACACACTCCCACTGCACTGTTCTTTTGACAAAACACTTCGAGTGTATTGTTCTTTTGACAACACACTCCGAATACACCGTTCTTTTGACAACACACTCCGAATACACCGTTCTTTTGACAACATATCCCGAGTACACTGAGTGAACTATGGACTCGGGTTTGAATCTGAACGGCCATTTAGACACGAAAACTCACATACAGATGACAGATTTATAATCATACTTTCAGAGCGAGAGACTGGAGTGAGTGACAGTTTTGTAGAGAGGGTGGGAGCAAAATTCTGAATCGAAACTGACAGGCTAAACGGGTGATCGAAAACTACAGCTAACTACATGAACTCATAATCTCGCCGACACAACATAATTATTGAATGGAAACATTGCTGGGAGCCGGTGTTTGGTTAGTTTCAAGGGCGAAGTTTGTCGGTGTTTTGTATGATTTGATTTAGGACTTTACCACTGAAAGATGAAATAACAAGGAGGAAGGAAATGGGGTGGCTAATTCTTTTCTGAGTTGACAACAATTTCCAAGTTCAAGGGGACAGCGACGAATTGTGAAAGGAAGTAAAATGGAAGGCACAAAACTAACTATATATATATATACAGCAGTTTCAAGGTAGGGATAGACAAGATGACATTACCAAAGCACACACTATGGACTAATGCAGTCGTTAAACATGAGCATCTAGAGACTGGTATCACTGATTGAAAGCTGTTTTTCTATTGGTGGATCTCGTTTGCCACTATTCCTGAAAACCCATGCTCCAGAATAGCAAGATCGCCAGCTTGGCATATTCCAGAGCAACAAACTCCGATAAATTCAATCCCTCAAAACTCCAGAGTTCAGATCCAGCAGTCAAACTGTACAAAACTCTTCCATCCGAAAGGTATTGGACAGTTTCTCAAAGCACGCTAATATTCAGGCTGAACAGAGTGCTGCAGCACAGATTTAGGACACAAATATGAGTTACATATCCAGGAATAAATTTGTATTGATATTTCTTGACATGCTTATCAGGATGACTGTATTTATCGATATGCATGCAAGATTAGCTCGACATAATCGGTTAACCTTCCGTGGAAATTGACTGAACCCTAAAATACCTGCCGCCATCTTTACTGACAACCACAGCACACATCTCAGGGAGGGCTTGCAGATTAAACTGACCGACGGATTGTCAAACGTCATGAAATCTTGGCAGGTCAAAAGATGCCGGCTAACTACGGTTGTTGGGGGTGTCATCAAAGTTGAGCCCGTGTAACTCAAGAAGCAGGGATCCCGAATGAGTGGAGGGAAAGGAAGGTCGAAAGCCTTTGATCGAAAGAGTTAAATATAGACATCGTTGCATCGTCTGTCGCTCACCCGTAGCGACAAGGGACTTGTGGTGTTGACTGGTTTGGTGGGGTCATCCGGCGGAAGGTGAACATGTAATCTGCTGAGCCACAAGAGACCGAAGAGCTAAGTCTCTATGGGAAAAGGCCAAGAAAGTTGCGAGATCACTACCTACCGATGCTGGCACCTATCAAACTCTCACCTCCAGTTTCCCCTCCTTGTAGGAGGCTTGATAGCTCTGAGGATAGTACCAGGCTCTAGTGCGCCGAAGGCTGATGTTTCGAATCCAGGCGCGGACAAGGGGACTTTTCTGAAGTTAAACAATACGCAGAACATTAAACTGCCTCTCCGCACTGGCCATCTTACTGCAGCCATCAGACTGGGAGTTGTTACAGCGCACAGCTTAGTAATAGGACCCCATCTGTTCCCCCCCCCCCATAGTGCAAAATCCCCACGAGGTGGAAGCGTTGTCCCTCTAATACTACCTACCTACCTACCCCCTTCCTTGTTATCACTCTTCGCCAGTGACTCTAATCTTCCATGGAGTGCGACGCTTAACACGAGCAAGTGCGTTTGGCTGAAAGACAGCTTATTGTGTGAATACAGCGATTCTTTCCATGCCCTTTCTGGTACACAATCATCAGCAAGAAAACTTTAACAGGCGGCAATGGTTCTGGTTCTCTAATCTGACATTTAAATATTTGCGGCGCTCGCAAGCTGTTAACGATGAGGTTGGCTGGTGTTTAAAAATAATCATCCTAACCGGCTTAAATTTTGGCTATTGTAGTACATCTTCATACCCGTTTTAAATAACGATTATAACAAGTCTCTTCATGATCTGGCCTGGACAAAATAAGCACGAAATGGAATGGACATAAGAGGAATCGTCTCTCCTATGCAGCTTGGAAAGTCAGCTTGCTCTATTCCGAAACAGGGGAGGTAATTCAATACTATCCAGAGCATCGACTTGACCAAATCAATGGAAATAAACTAATGTTAAGAAATAAATTATTCTGGAACTCTTCCCTATTCTCTCAACGTGCACTCATGTCTCTCCGGGGTGTAATAAATCGACGTGTAACTGTATTTAACTTTGGGTTGAAAATGGCACTCAAAGGTATGTTTCATCGGAGAGATCCCAGTTTTACTACCACAGTCCTTCAACTGCAAAACAATCACAAGAAGTCAAAATCGACAACAGCGACGATGGTGAGAAGGGAAATGATGAAGATGGTAAATTGACGGTGAAAAAAAAGTCCATCTCACATTAGGAAAACGTCTGAAGCTATAAAAGTCATTATCAAAATGTGTTCTAAGTTAACTTTAGATATTAAACAGTTTATAATATCTTTAGTATTATTTTTTAAACCCACACTTTCCTGAAGATATATGTCATATTTTTGAAAAAGACTTTTAATGAATATATGCTGATAATCTCCATGAGTGAAACGGATGAAAGAAATGTTTACGAAGAGTTCGACGCTGAAATATTAAGACGATACCTATTGTCAATTGTTGTCTGTCTTTTTCAATGGACACTGTGACGGATTGTCTGTCGCCTCCTGTCAAAGTATCTACGAGATTGCCCCTTTTGTTCCTTGGAACGACCCGGACTGATCCAAAGCAGTGGTGACAGTTTCACTTTCGTCTGGGCCTTAAAGCCACCACAATAAAGTCATTAATATTTATCCATGTCCTTATTTTCTGCCAGTTTTGCCAATTTTCAAATCAGTCTTGTGTTTACACGACGGCCGCCCTTTGAACATCTTACACGAAATATGTACATCATGTTAAGTAACGTGCTGCTGATGTTTTTGCCCTGGCCCAGTATGCATGTAAACTGTACTAAATTTATACCCGAATAGCGGAGTTTTTCTGTCTCTGAAAATGGCTGTTTCGGCGAACTTGGAATAAGCTGTTCGCTGCTGGGACGACAAAATAACTTAATTATTAACGAATAACGAGGCAAAAGTAGACTATTCGGTTTTCGTGCATGGGAAATTCGAGTAACTTATTCTAGAATATCCGCCATGACAGGAATAAGTCAGCTATTCGGTTGTCTTGCAAACGGGGCCAGCTGTATATCACTATAATGTTTGTAGGCAAATGCACGCGGTCCATACATCGCATTTACAAGTTTAAAACAAGGTTTCTTATTCACTGGTTTGTAGAAGAAAATTATGTTTCAGACATTACCTATGTTAACAATGAACGAATGAATAAATGAAATATCTTGCGTCCTGTCTATCACAATTTTCTTTACATCTAACAGATAAGTTGTTACTTATTTAGACTATAAACATTCTTATTTCGAAACTTTTGGAGTAAACACACCATAGATTTTGTCTCAAAGGTACCTCTTGCACGTGAATACTCTTTTCAAAAGCGGACTCTCTACTACCATGTGAAAGGTGCTAAATTAATTCGTTCCTGTTGTGTTGATGCAAACGAGAAATACAAAAATGTGGATGATTCATCCACACTTTGGAACAGGCGACGGAAGGGGGAGAGGGTGTGCTAGTTTATTTTTGATCTGAGATACTCTTGGACAGCGGGTTATGCTGTTTTCTGTTGCAAGGTTCTTTATTGTTCGAACGTTCAGTTATGAAGACAATGATTTGTTCGCCCCTCCCCGGGTTTTGCTGCCGATCTCTGTTCTTGAAACTTTGAATATATTGTGACGTTTACATGTGAAAGTGTGGCGAGAGAAGGACTGTCAAGTGTCGCAGGCGATAGCGGACAAAGCCGACATTGTGGCTTCCACTGATACCAGCCACTTGAAATCTGTTTCCGGCTAGATGTCGTCTGCTTCGGAGTGACTCACAGAATCTAGACAGATGCTGAATAGTTTATGCTACAACTATATACATCCTCGTGCACTCTGTGGCGCAAAGTACAATGTCATGTAGAGCTCTCATACTTGGAAACAAAAATTACCCCCTCAAAGCAACCTATATTGTCAGAGGCTTGTTTCTTTATGGCTGCTAGTGATAACTTAGTACTTAATTCGAAATATATCAGTTTCCTTGGATATGTAACAGAAGAGAGCATAAAATATCCTACTTAAGAATGTAACAGACCTGGGGCTAACTTACTGTCTTCTAACTACTGTCTTTCCTATCATCTTAGCTCATTTGATATAATTTATCTGAAGCCAGTCTTCAGCGAGAATTGTGTACAATTTACATCTTACAACGGCTTGAGAATAGACATGAGAACACTCATCACAGCCATGCAGCTGTATACTCACTGACTTGACTGCTTTCGTTTCATTTATGCGACTTACTAACTACCTGCCACACGTTTCCCTAATTTTAAGTATCTCTTCAGATGTCAGGCGTAAACATTTTGAGTATTTAGTAAGGTGTGCAACACATCCTTCTGGTATTGCCAGATTATGCAGTATCCAGAAATTGATTTGTGAAAATTTGTCAAATACAAGAAGGGCGTAGACATAATTAAAAAGGTGTGTCGATGTTTTTGATTTGTGAGTTCCATTAATGAAGAACCCCTGACAGCTCAGTTCAGACATTAAAAAAAAGTCCCAGTATACATGGTAGACCTCCTAGGCTCTGTAACTTTTGTGTAACAATGGATCTAGTTTTTATTCATGAACTTACACGTCATCTGGAGACTGGGATATTTTATGCAGTTGCATGTCAAATAGTAGGTCTGTAATCCGACTCCAAAACCACATTTTCAGTGCCTATTCAAGAAGATAAAGTTCAGTAAGCTGCACTTGGACGCAACAAAAGAGAGTCTAGCGCATACTTAAAAAAAACAGGAGGGAGGGGGCAAGGTTCAGGCTTGGTGTCACAGTTTAAAGCATTCCCGCACTTCACGCTCCCACTTATTTATCCCATGCATTGTGATTTCATTCTGAATTTGACACCGTTTCAGTCTACATGTAGTTACACTAAAGTGGAGTTTTTAAGAAAGAAAGGCGGATGTCTGCTACTAAAGCACTAACAACAAAATTCACTAGCTACAAGTAATGACGGCTTTATAGCTAAATGACAACTGTATGCAAAAGACGGGCGCAAATTATCAATTGATTCGTGTTAATTTGTTTATGATATAGGTGTCATAACTGAGCAGGTCTAACCACAGATACTCAACTTGGATACATACTAACAGGTAAAAATATTGAGTAAGTGAAACACGTAAAATCTGTGGTAAAAACGAGACAAGAATGCGGCAGGGTGGGAGGAAGGGAGGAGACGGCGAGTGGTTGGATAGCCAGGGGGATGTATGTGTGTGTATGTTGGGGGGGATGCACGCGAGAAAAGAGTGAGATAGAGAGGAGAGAGAGAAAAAAAGAGAGAAAGAGGAGAGAGAGAAAAATAGAGAGAAAGAAAAGAGAGAAGAGAGATGCAAGACATACGGTGTATGCTTGAAAAAAGAACACTTTAGCGAGAAGAACAGTTAAAGATAGGTGGGGATAGAATGATAACAATTAGCTGCACTTTCTCGACACTAACTGGACTCAGAGGGTAAGGTTAGTTCACTTAGTCGTGCGCTGACAGGGCAGTGCACGAGGAGAAGCAACTCTGGCTCGGCGAGTCTGTAGACTAGAATTGAAGGATCAGAAGTTACGTACACGTGTCACCCGTCCCAAAAAGTTGAACAGATTGTAACAAACTTACCACAAAGAACAATTTAACAGAATACCTTTTTGCTGTTCCTAAGCTCGTGAGTTAAGGGTAAGCTTAACAGTGTCGGACACGGGTATGTGCAGGCTTTTAAATAATGTTTAGTGTTATATATTTGCAGTATTAGATGATCCAACGGCAAAGCTAAAAAAAAAATTGCTCGGTTATCGACGTTAAAAGTCGCACCCTCCTTAAAACACGAATCCACGCCTCTACAGATAACTTTGCACTTTTTAAAAGAAGTGATAATAACTAACGCTACTGTGTAATCTAGTTACCACACAGCTCCAGAGTTAACTACATATTCTAATTTCAAATTGATACACAGATTTATTTATGCAATGGACGCTTCCTTTGCACACTTCGAACTACACGTCTCTACTGCTCCACTCTCAGTGGCCTAGACAGACTGATGGAGGTAGGGGAGTAACATATTTTTTATGAGGAAGTGTTTTCTTTTACAAAAATTATTAGAATTTAGTCATCGTGTCTGAAGTCAATATTCAAAGCAATAATCTCCTACTACACATCGTTGATAGACCATCTGACGCCAAATAAGGAAGAATGCAATGAAAAGACACACAGTATGGTTGTCTTCGTAATTCTCTGAAATCAAAACCGAATCACGTACCAATGTCGGAAAGGCGGTAAAAGAAAGATGGACCCTAAACATGAAGGAAAAAAAAAGAAACCACTAAAAAGGCTAAAAACAAAGACAGAAAAGATTAAAGGAACTAGGCAAAGAGGAACGAGGAATAAATGCAGGCTTTGTAAGTATACATGTACACAACGATAAAAGGGGACTTGCCCTTCCTCTCATACGTATATTTACATGTGTATATTCCTTCGTGCGTGCACATACAGACATACACACCACACTATATATGTATACACACACTGATAATACATGCACAGCAAATGTAAAGACACACTTCATAGGCCTTTGCCAGTTTACACTTGCACGTACATGAATTAAAAAAAAACGGGAAGCAGACGAGAGAGACCAGGGCGGGACAGGGGGAGAAGAAACAGGAGGGAGAGAAAATGACAGAGAGAGCGCTAATTGAATGAGATCGAGTGATTTGTCAAACGATATACGCCTTGTTCCTTAGAAGAAAAACGGGCGTGAGCAGCTGAAGTACAAAGTGTGCTCCACGAAACCTCTCCAAGTGTACAGATCAGGGATGCATCGTACGACACCTGGAAATCAGCACACTCTTCAGAAGGTGGCTGAGGGTAACTTTAAGAAATTCTTCATTTAAATTTGCACTTGCTGGCAGACCGTTACCACCAAAACAAAAAGAAACCACAGCCTCGTCAGCAATAAGAGGCATTCTTCAGTCGTTAGCTATTTCCCTTCTTCAACCTTACGGGATTCGGCGGGATTCCTCTACACTAACTTCAAACGAAACGATTTGCTTTTAAAAATCAAATTTCGTCTCTCATTTTCCTTTTAGTAAGTTTGCAACCATTGTTAGCCCCTTTGACTTCCGTGTCAAGTTTAAAAAAAATATGATGTATGTCAACTGCAAGGCATTGCCTAAACCTATCGCCATCACTCACCATTGGTGATATTCAGGTGAAAACCAGCGACGTAAACAGAAGTTACATCATGGCTGACATCAAAAGATTTGAAGCGGAAACCTTGAATCTCAGTCGGAGGATGTGGACACACTCTAGTCCAAAGGCAAGCCAGGCGACTAGATCCGAAGCGACAAACCCATCTCCTCTTACATCCGGTCAACCAATCAGCGACAAGAGGATCTACTTAAGGATGTTAATTCAACGGGGTCATAGGACGACCGCGTCTGTTCGACAGCAAGGCATCTATAGGGTCAAAGATTCCTGTGCATACAATTAAGCTTCGAAACGATGGGTCAAATGTTCAGAAACACTTCGCTCATTAACAAAAGCAGGGAAGGACAGCTATAACAGGAACCGAGCACGAATGTAGTAGCATTTGTTTGTCACTCGCCACCCACGTATCCCCGACGTGCTGCGTATAGTGTCATATTTTACCCTTTATTCAGCAAACAATTCAATGTGTACTGTAGACCATAAGCAATAAAATTGTCCACAAACTTGAAAACTCCGTCATAGGTGCTAAATAGGGCGTTCTCAAATAGAATTACCGAAATAAAACTACAGTTTTTCCTAACAGATAATTAATTATTGATTGTTGGAGGCATTGCAGAATTAGCTGGGTTGGTTGATGGAGCCTCTCTTCTTTCTATAGATGAAAATGACGATAAAATTTAGTATTTGACTACTGAAATTTTCATGTATGAAAAAGGAGAGAAACACGTATATTCGTTCAAACATCATATATAAAACTTTAGTGACTAATTCAAATGTACAGACGTATGGTGCGGGCATGCACTGAACTATAAAGAAAAATAGTAGACAAAAACAACAAACTCTCTGTCCCCCCCACACACACCCCAGTGCGCGCGCGCGCGTGTGTGAGTGTGAGAGAGAGACTTCGTTCCCTCTCTCATCACACACTACAAAATAGTGTAAACCAGGATGCTGATTCTCTAGCATACAGCATCGATTATTTTAGAGACAGTTACTTGTAATCAACACACCAGTCACGTACCGTGTACTGAAGCATTCATGAAGTCAGATGCAAGCAGCTCGGTGTCCACAGACACACGCACACAATAGCTCACAATAGAACACGCAGCTGTATGTCCTCGCTTTTGTTGTTTTCGATATCCGGCACTCTTTCTGACTTATGGCATTGTCACGTGGAAGCTGACCACAGCCGAATACAGGCGATGATTTGGTCCTAAGGCAGCACTTGACGACAATAATGACGAAGTGCGCGATGACAGAAAGTCACTTCGCATATGTTTTAAACTTCTATGTACTTCGCCCAGCAATATTTTCATGACCTTTCTCGCTTTAAAACGGTGTTTGGCCTGAAATGTCTCGGAAGCAGCGTAGCAGATTCCCAATTTTAATACAGGTGGAAGAAACCTTTCTTCTTTTCCCACGTCATGCCAAGGCTTTGTCCAAAGATTTACAGAATTACAGGCGACTGCATCCTTCAATGCCTCGAATATACCGCTCCATTTCTTTGCAAATGCCTCTGTTAAAACTGCAAAGAGTTGTGTACATTTCTGCTTCTAAGGCAAGACGTGGTCATTTGAAGACAAGTGCTGTAACGTAAGCTTAAGTGCGGTACTTTTGTGACTCCGATATTAACCACGGGGCGATGTTTGAGCCTGTAATTCGTCAACTGCTTACAGCTTCTCTCGCCATTTCCCATTAGCATCCGGTTTCCAAGAACGGTTATCTGGTCGAAGAAGAACAAAAACCGTTTCACCTAACAGCGGAATCCCATGCGACTAAAATCCTTCTTTCCACTCCCACTCAGTTACTCGTAAACGCATGCAGGTATGCATGCAAATATGCTCTCTCTCTCTCACTCACACTCACACAAAGGCTCGCGTATTATAGTAACCATGCCTTTGCTGTTACAGTGTTTCTTATTGAACGATACGGCATTTAATTAAATAACAAGATCCAAATCATAACTTGTCCCACTGCGTGTAATATCGAGTCTTTTGTGGTAGTTGCAAAACCATTCTTGTGGGCTTAAAGGAAAGGCGAAATCTGCACAAATGCACATTAAAAGTTAATTTCCCATTTGGATTCCAAAAAAGACACAATTTTTCTTGCTTTACATCCCCACCCCACCCCCACCAATGTAGGTGGAGCTGTGTTGGTGAAATGTACTGTAAATCATTCAATTGTATTACAGGCTTACGATTAGAGTGACGTCAAAATGCAGACGTGACGGTACCCTACAGAAGCTTTTTTTTTTTTTACCATTTATGGTTATTTTGAGTTTTGAACCAATAGCTATTGGCAAATTTTGAGGACTGCATTTGATCTGTCCAATCTGAGGAAGAGGGAACCCGATGGTGTAGTGGTTAGAGCTCGGGCCTCCGAACCCGAAGGCACGCCGCTGGGTGGTTCGATGCCTATGTGCTGTACAACCATCCACCGGATCACCAAGCTGCGAATGAATGCTTGACCCCGTGGGTTAAGGAAGGTACAGCAGCGAGGGAGAGGAGATGAGAACCACCATACCGATACTTCCCATAGAGAAGTGATGGTCTCAAACACCGCCACTCAACTACAACATAAAAAGGTCATGGGATATCCTTTCCTCGCGGCCCTGCTTATCCTCTTTAACTGCCAAAGACGTACTGGTGGTGGGGGACCTGGGGGAGGGGGGTGTCGGCAAATACATGTAACAGATCTCTCTGTCCCGTCTCTTCCCCCTGGAAGATGTAGATCAGTCGGGACTATCTAGCCGGAGGTATATTCTTCGCATGCATACATAGATATGCAAACAGAGCATTTACGATCGTTTCTTCTTTTAACCCGCGTCTCGTTTGTAGGCTGCACTTGTTCTCAAGTCTCTCCCGTCTGGTGTTCATTCTTCATTTTCTGCTCGATCCTGAGATTCCAAAAGCCGCCCTCAGTCCAAACCGCGCGCTCGACCAGCTCTGGCTGCTGTGTTCGGTGCGACTCGCGCTTCTACGCGTCATCGCTTCGCGTATCTCGGCCGTGCAAGCAGCGCCCCCTGGCGGTCAAGTGGGTCGTGAGTGCGCCGCTCTATCACCGGAAGGCAGCCCCTGGTCACAATGGTGTCCAGGCGGACCGCGCACGAGCCGGGCCGCGAGGGACGAAAGGACAGGAAGCGCTGGCATGTACATCTGCCGGGGCAATCCTCGCCAACATTGCACAGCATTGCACCTGTCCGGTTCGTGAAGCTGCTGGCATTGATATGCACTTCGGCCTGCCACACGCAAAATCTCCTGGCTTTGGTCTAGCAATTTATCTTTCTATATGCCGTATATTCAGTATGCCGTCCGTAAAACCTCTAATATGAACATATTTTGAACTGTAGCGCTTTAACACCACTCCAAAGAAATTTCCACTGTGCTGGAGCAAGCTTACTAAACTTGGTTTTGAAAAAAAACCCACATCACTGACACTGAGAAGGGACCGGATACGCAGCACTTTGTAACTGGCGTTTACTGTTTACAACGGGATAAACCCGTGATTATATTAATAAATCTGTTAATGTGGATAAGTTTATAGCTTCTGCCGTACAGTTATCAGGCGCTTTAATTAGTCATCTTTTGCGTGCGTAGTACGTCAGCCGTTCGGCCAATTTCGACATCCGTTTTACTCTACAATATGGCAGATCCTTGAAAGACTTTGCTGATACTTTCAGGAATCTCCAGACAGCGGCGTACACCTCCTCCACAGTCTTCAGGCATCAGGTGGGGAAAAAAATGCGAGCTATATAGCTAGAACACCAAATATATGGATGCAACATGCCATGTCACACCAAATATATCAATCACATGCCATGTCACACCAAAGATATCGATGTCACATGCCATGTCACACCAAATATATCGATGTCACATGCCACGTGGCACCAAATATATATTTGCAACATGCTATGTCACAAGAAATATATCATTGCAACATGCTACGTCACAACAAATATATCGAGTGCCGCATGCCATGCCATGCCACTCACTAATTGGCATCTCAAGAAACGACCTTGACACAGTGAAAGAGACAGCACTACCAGCCGTGCCCACCGCCAATTGACGCAAGCGCCCTTCTATTTCTCTCTTTCTCTGTCGTAGCCTGCCAAAGGGCGACTACGCCTGCCATTGTTCAGAAAACGCTTGGTGTCCAGTGATAAGTGGGTTATGCGACCTTCAATCTGCCGTTACTGGCTGCGGCAGCATCGTGAAGAGCAGTCGTGCGACCGCTAATGAAGGTGTAGGTGTCGATGCCGTGGCTACTAGAGTGGTAGCAATCTTTTCCATCTTTAACCCAGCTGACCTGCCGCAGCCTTTTGACCAGAAATACGTCGGTGTGACCAAAAAGGACTGCGTTTTGAGGTGAGTATAAACTTTGCGATTTCGAAGAAAGAATATTAATTTGTTAGTCGACCTGGAGAGACTACAGGGGAAAAATCCGGGCATGAGGAAAATCAAATCTCAAAGTCTCTAGAACCCTGAGAAACATGAGGTTTAGCCATACTAGTTACGGCAGGCTGTTGGGAAGAATGTTGTTTTTATAACTCAATAGGATCATGCTCTGACCTAAAGCTCGGGGTGGGAGGTGGGGGAGTCTAATGTTCATCCGTAGCTTCAACTTCTAAGTTTCCGCATTTTTATCTACTTATAATTTTTTAAATAATCATTTAATAATTAAATATAAAGTAGCGCTATTTATTGACACAGAGATGAAACTACCTTAAAAAATGCAACACAGTGGTGTCTACTTTCAATTTATCTTCATAAAGTTTCCTTATGTGCGCGACATTGTGTTTCTAGCATAGAAATTAACATAGCGCACGTATGTTTTGCACGTAATGCCAAACATTTCCCCACATGCAGAGGAAGGACAGTGGTTATCTCTTGCGTAAACCGAATTTTTGGGTAGTGGCATTGGAGATTTTTTTTTTTAAATCACGAGCAGACCATTTTCCCTCTCCCTTTTTCCTTGTTTCCCTCCACTCCCACCATGGGTGTGTGTGTGTGTCGCACACAGAGAGATGTAAGAGTGCAGCCAGTCCAACGCGGTTTCCTTTGATTATCGTGGTAGTAGCAAAGCACTCTGGAAGGAGGCCGGAAATGAAAGCAAAGGAAAAGCTGGTTTGACGTCGCGTAGGAATAGACTTCACTGGGCATCCCAGCTCTGCTGCGGACAGCGGAAGACAGGTTGGTAGAGATTGTCGTAAGATGCATGACGCATGCCCCCACCCCCTTTACGACCTTCTAGGTCACGGGACTGAGATAAGAGACGAGTAACGATGCTGGGTGTGGTGGTGGCAGTGGGGCTGTGGGACTTGTAAGAAGAACCAGCGGAAGACGGCAAAAGAGGAGCACTGTGTCTCGTTAGTGCTCGGTTATTAATATAAATGATCTTGCAGAGCTCTTAAGCGGCCTATTTGCCCTGTTTGGTCGAAAAAGTGTTGTCAGTGGCACAAAGGCTCCATCGTTCCATCCCTTGTGCGGACACGGTATATATATATATAATCTTTCAAGCAAAAACTTTGACCAACCTCTTTCCATCTTTCTGCTCTCTTTCTCTGACCTCGCCTGTTGCCTGAGGCTTTTTTTTTTAGTACCTGGACATAATGTCACCGACAATTAAGCCAAACCCCCGACAATATCGATCAGCCCAAGTAAACGACAGTCAAGACTTGCGCAGCTTAATTCGTTCATGCAAACTTACTATTTAAACCTTGCCATTGGCTGGCTGTTTGTGATAGTTGCTCAGCGCATAGACACGGACAGGTGGAACTGATCCGACTTTTCAACGCTTTCTAAACAGCGCGTGCTGCATGATGAAAAAGATAAAGCCAGGCAGACAAACAGATGGACAGACAAGTGACAAAAATGGCTGCATACACATGCAAACTAGATATGCTTCAGAATGACAGAAGTGTAAAGTATCCAAGTTAAAGTGTCCTTTTAATTCATCATGAATACTGTTTATCTAGCATGTCATGCTTTAACTGATTGCTTTTCCTTCCTTTCGGCTGGAAGTGGTTCAAACTTGCCGACCGCCACCGAACAAACTGAAACCCAACAGAGGCCAATGTTTATAAATAGTTCTTAATTGTCCTAATGGTTAAAAACTGTCCTTGTAATACTGTTAAAGATTCTCTTGCAAGGTTGCAGGCTAATAACGCACGTACAGCCAAAGGGCTTCGTTCCTCGCCTCAGCTTTCCACCAGACACTTGACTGGCGTTGATCAGCGAGGACGGGCGAAGTGCAGCACTTGCATCGGGCACCGATGGGACTTGACGTCACGTGATCTTCTGACCACTCTCCGAGGGCCCCGATTAATGACGCAATAGCCATGGTTCTTTCTTTGCATAACGCAAGTTGCCTAGTAACAAGATTCAGGAACTGGGGTAAAGGTTCGGAATGAGAGAGACTTTTGTGTCTGGGTCTTTGACGTCACAACGTAGGTTTACATAGCACGCACGCACGCACTCACGCACGCACACAGAAACAAACAACCACAGAAAGGAGATTGCGTGCACATCCATCGCACTGCATGTGCCAATAAAGGAAGGAACACTTTCATCACCAATCCCTCAAACCAGAAGCAAGGGGAAACACTAGTCGCCCCACTAAAGTTTTCTCCAGCTGGGCCGTAAGAACTGGCTGAGAGGGCCTCTTGAAAAGAGGAAAATAATGAAGGAAAGAGGTAGTTAGCCCGCGGAAAGTGACTTCTGTTCAGACCACGCGCCCCGCTCTAGGGCCCTTCACTGCCTGCAGAACGCTTGTGTGCGGTTATGGTGGCGACCCCCGTCAGGCTGCATCATTAGCGCACGTCGTACATCATGCGACAGTTGCAGCCCAAATTGTGTGGTATAACTTTTATATTAGGAAGCGGGGTTGGCAAGCAAACAGGGAGGAACAGGCTAAAATTGGCACGATTTATTTTAAAAGCTCAGATGAACACGACGTCATATGTGACGACATTCCTCGAGCACACTGACGTCTGGATGCTTTCGACTATTCGTCACATTTTGTTGTCGAGCGCAAGTTTCTTGGAGGTGTATTAATGCAAATACTGAAGACAAATTTTGATTAGTATATCTTATAAAAGTTTTGATCTCAAGTTTCAAGTTTCAAGTTTTCAAGTTTCAAGTTTCTTTATTCTTTAACCCTCAGGGGGTATTCAGAAAAAATGAAAAAAAATTGTCAAAAAACAAACAAACAAAAAAAAAACATCAATCATAAATTCACCTGGCATGAGGATATGCATATATTGATAAGCAAAATCAATGATTAATAAACACACAAATAACACGCTCAATCACTCAACCAGACGTACCCACACGCAAAAAAATAGGCACATATTCATCTATACATTAATGTACTCTACTAAGAAGTATTTTTACAAATTTCACTAACTTGGTCAATACAGTTTTGTTTTTGCAAGAAAAGAGTTTATAAAGTTTAAATGTATTTGGCCGGCTCAAATAGTATGGTGTCAGTGCGGTGTTGCGTTCAGCTGTAAATTTGTCACATAAGAAAATATAATGGTATTCATCACCTATGTCTTTTCTGTCACACAGCGTACATAATCGTTCCTGCCTAGGGATGTCTTCGTGTCTGAGTTTGTTTACAGGGAAGTTATTATCTAATGTCAAGAATTTTAAGAGTAGGCGGCAGTGAGAAGGTGGTAACACTCTGAGATAGGGTTCAGGCTTAAATGATGTTTTGAGTATTCTGTAGTTTGTGTATACCTGTTTTGTGTTTAGTTCCTCGAACCAGTGTTGAATATATTGATCTTGTAAGCATCTCTCTACTTTGTTCTTAAACCATTTATCCGTCACATTCAAACTATTCTGATTTAACCATAAGCCATTCAGTCCCAGTTCTTGCAGTATGATTTAACCGAGTGGATAAAATTCGAGTGAAGCATCCCTTGTTCATGCAAGTTAAGTAACATTCTATAAACAGAACTTGAAAATTTACCATAATTATTTCCACTGATAAGTTTAAACCATTAACAAAGCATTCTACTCTCGATATGTATGCCAACAGGAATATTTTAAAAGCGATGGAGATGAGGGCGTTGTTTGTTTGGTTGTAGAGTGCAGATGACCGAAGATGTCATATAAGGACTACTACATCTATCTTTTTCCTTATCACTACCGGAACAGGTTGAAAACCTCCCTATTGCTAACTTATATACACAAATCGCTATAATATACACTCTGTACAATAATACATCTTCAGCTTGACAGGCTACCAAACATCAAACATGTTTATAAGGACATAAATTTAGGAGGCACTAGAGATGTTAATTTGTTCAAAATCCAGATTTAAAAAAATAATAAGTTGTAAGATCTTTATAGAAAATGAACTAGACCTAGATACATAATTGGCTGAACGTATCAAATACTATTGCCATGGGGCAGAAAATCCACTACACCACCAACTAACAAACACCTCATAACCCCAACTACCCAACTCATAAATGGCAGCCATCGATCTAAAAGAAAAATCTAAAAAAAAAACTTTAACGGCAGGCAATTTGACCAGACGATGAGAAACAATTGATAAAAGAAAAGGGCAGAAATCAAGGATAAAATAGAATGGATAGAAAAGAATAACTAGTGGGTAGTTCTGCAGTTACAGGCAGAAGGGAGAACATCAACCCCGGCTCCGTTGAGAGGTGGATCCGGGTATGTTGGTGTGGGGGTTGGCTTTGTTAGGTATAAATGATCAATATTACAACTGCTTTATGAGAACACGCTGGTTATCATTATTGCCTCTTTACTAGAGACTCAAAGGATGGGGACTGCCTGCATTCTTTCTTCTCAAGAAATTTTCGTAAGCGGAACTTTCTGGGATACAGCAAACAAATTTTTGTTTGTGCGCGCTCTCTCTCTCTCTCTCTCTCTCTCTCTCTGTCTATATATATATATACCCCTTCCCCCATATATATATATATTTTAATGCAATTTTTGTAAATAACGAATGCAGAATTTTCATTAGGTTTTCAGAAGAATTCTCCACTGGCAGCAGAACGACTGCTGCATTGCATTATGAGTCAATGAAATCATGGAATGCCACGCACAAATGGCAGAATAAAGTCAATTTTTGCGCTATACGGATTTCCGTATAAATACAAAGTCTTTTGAATTTTTCACTTCACACTTTTTAAATAATCAATACGAAACCCAATATGCAAAGATAACAACAAAGGAAAACTACCCAAGCAAAACTATACAAAAAACGTCAATGTTTCGGGGCATTGTCCCTTCTTCAGGAGGACACAGAACAAAACGGGTTGCTTAGCTGTCTCAAATTTAGCAAACTCAATACAGAGCTCTGTGACTGCACGTAATGAGGGCCTGGATAGCTCATTTGGTAGAGCTGCAGACTAGCATGTGAAAGGTTACTGGTTCGAATACTGGTGTGGCCAACGATTATTTCCTGGAGTTATACATTGTGCAAACTCCATTCGGCCATCTCCCCACACATTAAACTGCCTGTCCCCACTGGCCATCTTACTGCTGCTATCAGTCTGTTGGTTTTTTCAGTGCATAGACCAGTAATAGTACCCACCCCCCAATAGTGCGAAATCACCGCAAGGTGGAAGCACCGTCCTTCTAATTAACCAATCAACCAGTCAACCGTCAATACAGAGTGGAGTTTGATTCTTGGCTGCGAATCTATCGTTATGCGAAAAGTCGAGAGATAGAGGGGTGGGGGGGGGGTGGGGAGAGAGAGTAGACGAAAGAAATTGGAATGTTGTTCCGCTTCTAACTGATAGTTCCTTTTAATTGAATGGGTGGTGATTTTTCCCCTTTTGCTGGAACTGTCGTGCACCAATGAACACTTTTTTTTTTTATCAGATCCACATGAACTCACGCACTAAACATGCACATTGTAAACTTTCGACAATTCTGAGGATCACCTTAGCAACAGGTGCAGTAGTCATGCAGTCTTCGGGAAATCACAAAAAGTTTTTGAATTCTTCTTCGTTTCCACCTTATTGCACTGTAACCACCAAGTCTACGAAACGTGTCCTCGACGCTTGCTTGCTTCATATTGATAGTCACATCCCAAAAGTAATGCAAGAAACTGTCATGGAGACGAGACGGCGCTGAGTTTCCGTGTGCTTCTGAGTATGCTAACCAGATCTTGAAATCTATCCACCCGATTCAAATCCAAGTAATGCTCTTAAAATGGGAAAATAGTAGAAAAAATCCACCCAAAGATAACGTTGGACGCTGCCATTAAATTTTGTGTGCACGTAGCAACGAAGCAGACGACACTCGATTTCCAGTTAAACTTGATCAAAGTATGAGGGACAAGATTGTTAAGATGTGATAACATGCAAAGACGGCAAAAGGCGATTTAGTGTGACGGGTGTTCTTAGCTGTAATATACTTCTTACCTATCATCCTGATTTGTAGACGCTTGGACTATGTTTTCTCACCTTCTGGCCATGTCGGCGCCTTTTGTGGGTTGTAGCCTAGGGGAGATAGTCCAACAGTTCCACAACAGAAAACAGTAGCTTCCCCTTTGAGGCGCACCAACTGTCCCCTGACAAATACTCTTGAATCAACAACATCAATAATTTCATCAAAAACAAACACAAAAGTCCCTTCTCCCCATCCAATTCCTTAAGTAACAAAACATCTCGACTAATGACATGTTAAATAATTAACAAGTGCTAATTATAACTTTAATTCTCATGCATGTTTTAAGTGCAATCCATTTGAAGAAAAAAAACAGCACTTCACAGAATTGATATTAAAACACAAAATAAGTTAATGACTTCAGGCTTAGTAAAAGTCCATTTAAATCGCATATTTTAGCAGCATTTATTTGAATTGTCAAGACATAACCCAAACATGAGCAATAAAAGCATTTAATGTAGACTCAGAAGATCGTGACAAAGTGCTTCCCTTCTGATCTAGATAAATTTATGAGATTTTTGTAGTCCTATAAGAAAATAATATGGGTTATAAAACGCTAATAAACTAACAGGAAACCTCTTCCACCATCAAGTGTTCACAACTTAATATTCTGGCAGTAAAACGTTTTTTTACAAGCTACAAGATGAATCTTGAAGATATTTGAATTTCAAGTTGTTTTTTTTAATTTTAAAGTTGAGTGGGGGGGGGGGGAATGGAAACTCATCTGTTTCTTTGATGCCCCCTGCTTTTGTACATTAGTATTACAAGCAATAGTTACTGCCAACAATTACCTGGATTGTTTTTAGCATCCACATTTGATCACTGAAATAAAAGATATACAGAGTATCTCTAAATTTTTCCTCTTTTAACTGAAATGAAAACAAAACAACTGAATCTTCATGGTTCAGGTTTCTTTAATAATGCCCTGCCAAACTATTCAGGAAATCTTGAGCAAAGTTGGATGTGCGACTCTTCAAGTATTAAAATATATTTGCTTATTACATTCTGACAGCATTAAGTCACTCATAGCCTACAAAGGAATGCTACATATAAGCCTTTCACCAGTCACAATAATAGATGTCAAGTGAAAGCTAAAACCCACGGATATATCTCTCCTCCATGATCACATCATCAAAGGATCTAATGCATGCTAACAGTTACTCAAAGGTAAACATGGCTGCTCATGGCCATGAAGCAATAATGGCAAACAAGAGGCATGCCTCAGCTTAAAGTGAGATCACCAAAAATGCATGCCTTCATTATTTTTCAGACAAATAAATGAACGTGTGCTATCTGTAAGATGGTATGCAATGCACAATCCACTCAGAAACAGCTTTGACTTCAAATGGTATGGTATGCATTCAGAATGTTTTAGCACTTCAAAGCCAAAGCTGACAGGAACAACATGAAGTGGCATATCAGCAAATGTGTGGTCTTACTAAGAGTAAGATACAATATAGTATGTGTGCAGACAAGTCATCGGCTACAATTACAAAGTGCAGGGATTTGTCACTCAAAACGTCTATAAAAATTCATGTGTAACCATAAAAAGTATGAATGAGACAATTTTAAAAATATGAATTTGTGTTGATATCATGTACTTGACAATATTTCAATAAATTTGGGATTTTCATTTATTGCAACTGACCAGTTAACATTCTGTATAACTGCAAATGTTTTCTGCTTTTGAGTGAAAAAGATGTGAACTTGTTTATTTTTTTAAAAAATGGATAACATTTCAGTTTATAATCTGTCTAGCTTCTAAAAAGACACGAAAGATAAATAGGAACAAATGATAATATAAAAAGAAACCCTCTCTAAAGCAGCCTAGCAGTATGATTGAACTTATATCACAGCATAGACACAGGTGCTCAATATCATGCACCTTTGTACAGGAAATCTCTGAACATTCAGCAACAAGACTACAACAGCAGTTCAGGATCCACTTTAACACTTCTCTAGGTCAAACCACTAGATTATTTAGCAATTACTTTAGTGTATTTGGATCCCCCAACATCTACCAATGTTTAATTTACGGTCTGTGGGAACATCTACCCTGAAAAAGCTGTAGACTTGACAAATATGATGCCTTTAGATCATTTGACATAATACCCAAATGATGATCAGCTGGAATATTACTTAAAGGATTGACATGAAAATAGACCCATGCAAGACATTCTGTTATAGCAAAACTAAAATACTGAGAACTGAAAATGTAGACAATATACCTCTTTTCAAGGCACCATAATAATGTGGTTAAGAGTAAGACCTACTTTGGTACACCTGTGGTATGTTGGTCCCTCTTTACATTCAGTTACCCACAAAATCTCTCCAAAAAAAAAATAGAATCAAAGCTGGTACATCTCTTGCATGGATCTTTGGTTAACTCTCAAAAAAATATCCATGCTATGTTTCCAAGCATTGGTTAGCTTATGGCTGGTTTGCTCTGCTTTTTCACAAGAGGTGCTGGGTTGTTTCTGTAGATGAGAACCTGCAGAAAGATGGAGATGTCAATGGACACCTGCAGCATGCCACAAATCCAAAACTGTGCTGGCGCCTCACGCAGGATGAAGTACACTGTCTTGAACACGTCACCACAAGTCCAGAAAGCCACCATCTTCTTGCTGTGCATCAAACCCAAAATTTTTCTACAATGTAGTCAGTAAAGAGCAACACTTCTGGTAAACACGAAACTTCAGGCTGACTTGTGTTCTTAAAATAATGTAAAGAATCAAAATTATTAAATTAATGTAATGAATTACTGACAGCTGAAAAAATCTTCTGATAGACACTACATGCTTACAAAAAATATAGAGAGAGAAAAATTGAGAGACAATGAGCATGCAGTAACTTGAAGACATTGACCAAAAATACTCCATGCACCATCAAAACTGAAACCACCACATTCTGCTCTAAGGCTGATGGTAAACATATTACAGAGAAATATTTTGTTGTGTAACAAACGAAAGTAAAAATACCCAATTTGTTTATCATTTTTGAAAGGTTCAGTTCTGAAATTTCATTGAGACAGGATCGAAGAAGTGATGAAAGCATGGTTATTGCAAGGCCCTTACCTCATTCCTTCTGTAGACTTATTCTGAAAGTTTCTGTAGAACTGTGGTGCTCCAAGCATGGCTTCTGTGAAGACAGCTGCAAAACCCAGCAGCTCCACATATGTGGAAATGTCGATGAACAGAAAAGTTACCACTCCAACCACCAAAGTGAATGTGAGAGAAAACTCCACATAACTCAGGAAGTCAGTCCATTTCCAAAAGTACTCTGGATCGAAATCTGCCATTAAGAGACAAAAATACTGTTCGACCAATCTGACATTTTGTTGTGATAGTGGAGTTTTAGATGTTATTTTTAATGATGACTGATAGACTAAAGTTTACAAATGCTCTCATCCTCACATGAATGGCAACAAATAAGTAGGGCAGAGGCAAGAGATTGTATTAAGGTCAATTTTTAAAATATTTGCTCAACATAAAAGAATTAGACTTCTGGTCTTTGTATTCTTGGGGTGGCTTGCATGGGTGTTCATATCGGCACCTCCAGTCATACATGAGGATGTGAAGCCTATTCATGTGCATTTTAGGTGCACTATTATTTATGAAGAGAAGATATAAACACTCATGCAAGCCAGCCCTGAATCAGTTTTAAAATATCAAACTCACATACACACAACCCAATGATGTTTATTTTTAAATAAATGAACTAAACTCTAAATGCTACTGGCAATAATGCACTACAGCCAAAACCAAGCTCATTATTGCAAAAACAATGTTTTCTGATCTAGTAAAATATATAAAGCACTTGCATACACTGCATGCAGGCACGCATGCATGCATGCGTGTATGCACACACACGCACACACAGCTTTATCAAGTGTTACTACACATATGCAATTTATAGACAGAATTAATCTAATGCATGCAAACAAATTCTATTTTTTACTAATCAAAGCAACAATCTACCAGTCTTCATTTATGCTACAAATTTATTCCACAAAATCTATTTCAAATATCTCTTTACTTGGCAGAGAGGATAATGATTACAAGCCATCCAAAAATTCACTTTCAGTAAGTTCAGTTTGCTGTACTTTTAGAAATCAAATAATTAGAATATAAGCTTTGTCACAATCTGCGTAGAACAAATTGAAACTGACCAAAAATGTGTTTAACAAAAGATAACAAAACAATTGGTGCACATTTTACCTAGAGACTGACCTGTCAGTATTCCATCATTAAACTACTTTCTGCATACCCTGAAACAGCTGTCTATCCATAAATTAAACAATCCTCTATCCAGGAAACATACTCAGCTACTCTCATCCCATCAAAAAATTTTCAAACATGCACTTAGCATGCCTCATATTAACAAGAACGCAGTATAATACAAATAACTCAGCAAATACCAAATATTTTAAAGCAGCGGCCATGCAGCAGGAAAAGATGGGCAGTTATACATAGTTCTCTTAAATTCAAAATCTTGGGTACATACCCAGAAAAGAATGAGTCTGTAAGTGAGAGTATGCCAAATTATCCTGACCTGTAGTTCACAGAGGAACAAAAAGGCAAAGGTACAGCAACAGAATATGTTACTGAGACTGTGATTATGTTTAGTCTTTGAATCAATGATGATCAATGATCTGCAGTGCATGGGTGAAACACAAGCTGGACAACTTACACACTACATTGTGAAGTTGACCAAACTGTGCATATTGCAGGCTTTTTCTACAGTAAAATTCACTAATTAATTATCCTTGTTAAATTACTTGCATGTAGAATAAATTAGACATGAAAATTAATGCTGGAAAGATTGGCACATATAAAACTAGTCAGGGGACCTAAACCTGCCAAGGTTTTTCTTACACTGCCCACCCCTACCCTTTCTGTAACCACATCCCTAACCCCTACACCTTTCATAACCCCTACCCTTGCCTGCCATCTCCCTGTTGTCAAGTGAGGCAAGAAAAAGTACTCTTGTTACAAAAGGGAAAAGACTGTGTGGTGATCTCCCTTGAACGCCGATCGCTGTATCCATGACTTGTGAAGGGCATCATCATATTTATTATTTGTGTTTGTTTAGGCCTAGGTACAGGGTCAAAGTATCGCCTACGACCATCTGCAGGTGAAAAGGAACTCACGTGGCAAATTTGGTGTGGATCATTTCAGGCGTGCAGATTTGTATAACTTACAAACCCACAAACAAACCCATGCCCACAAACACACATTCAGCTTTATATTTCAAATATTAGATTCTAGTGTGTTTTTGTTTGGTGGAATAATATTCAGTGAACCCCCTTCAAAGAAATAAAGGTTTCCATTTCGTGCCACGGGGTCAATAAAACAGTGGTCAAATCCATTCACCATGCATGCATTGGACTAAACACAAATGAGCCTTTTACTTAATGTTGCTGCTTTTGTGAAAATGATGAATATGAGATGTTTATCACCACATGATCACCAAAAATATTTTTGGTACAGATCTATAGCTTTGTGCTTTTATTAATTTCCACTAATCTGGCAAGTACCTTGTGCACTTTTGGGCCAGCTACCTCTAAATCATGTGTTTGGCATAAAATAAGTGTTTGTTTTCCCCCTCCTTCATTATCAAAACAGAAAGTTTTGCTTGCCCTTTAATACAAATAGCAGGGGTGCCTTGTGCTTTGTGTAGAACTAACTGGCAGACATTTAACAGTTCAAACTATTATTACTCTAATCCAAGACTAGGTACTAATTTTGTTTATGTTTTGCGTGTCCTGTTAGGCAAATTACTGAAACTTTCATTTGCCTGAAGTAACCCACAGTTTCCCATCAAAACTGTGTTGAAATATTGCAAACGTGCGAAAATAATTTCTTGCTTGGTTGAGCAAACTTCATTAAAGTTTACTTGTCTGACAACAAAATTAACCTAGTAGGCATCTGGGCAACTGTTGATGTCAAGGCCTGCTATTAGTGGTAATGAAACTATGTTTTTAAAAACATAAGGGCTAAATAACAATAACCTAGTAATCAGTAATCAGGTAAACACCAACAGAAATATATACTATACAGTTAAAAAGAGCTCAAGAAAAACTATGAAAGATGTTCTACAAGAAGAAGAGAAGAAGGAAGAGGAAGACAATGATGATGGTAATGATGATGAACACGATCATAAAGACAGAGACAATAAACCAAATTCTATTTGAAACAGTGATCTCAAAAAAACTGCAATAAATTTACATGAATAAAAACAGCATTTCCTTGTGGATCAAGATATTAGGTCAGGTTGAAGATTTAAAAACAAATTTGACATTCAAAAAAAGATACAAACTAAAAAATGCATGCTAACTGTGCATTGTGAAAAAAATTGTGTTTCCTTTCTGAGTGCTTTGCCTAAACCAATGGACTTATATTTAACCATAAACTAAAAGAGGGAAAAATACCAATAAAAACAATTTCAGTTCCAGACTTCTAGCACACAACATAAACAAATGCCAAGCCATTGCAGCATTTTCAAAAACAAACAAAAAAAAAACCCATGCAGAAAGCCGAAATTCATGTACAACATATGATGTGCACAAGACATCTCAAAAATAAAAATATACACTACCTGTGAATCGACGTGACCTTGAAGCAATGATCTCACTTTTTTGGTTCACTCTGACGCAAAGCTCTACTAGCACAAGCATGGCGACTGTCATGATAATGCTCTGTGCCAGCAAGGGTAACTCGAAGCGCTTGCCGAACCTGCAGCAAAACATGTCTTAGGCAGTATTGTAGCTGTCTGTCTGCTGCATCATGCTGAGAAAAGAAATAACCGACTGACACTTAGGGTAAATAAGGTAGCAACAAAGAGAACTTAGCCAAGTGAGACTTAGACAAGACCCCAACGTTTCAGGGCATAGCCCCTTTTTCAGGACAACACAAATAAATATATAACAACATTCATGTCGTGACAATTTGTCTGACACTTAGGTCTTTAGTTAATCCCTCAGTGGATACCCCCTAAACAGCATGTCTGTGCAGTCACTGAATGGCATTAATCTGGACTTGTCATCAGCCATTAATTCTATTTTTACACTGTGTACCCTGAAATGCCTATCTGTGCTGAGCATAATGCACATTGTGAACCCTAACTATGCTGTGTGATAGCCTTTACGTTCACTCTCATGAAGTTTTTGGTTTTGTTTGCTTGATGTTCCATCACAAAGTGTGCCTATGAGGACACTGTTACCTGAGACAAGTTAACAGGCCGATACACTTGGACTGCTGTTGCACCACAGGCTTTAAAAATCCCCATATTCACATATTCACTCACCAAAACATGATGCGAAGTATGTTGGCAATCAGCAGAGTTAAACACACGAACAACGAAAAGCCTTCTGTGTTGCGTGTGCGTCTTATATCAAGGTACTGGGGGATGAATGGGACGACACCTCCAAGCACCATGGCACCTTGAGAAGCTACGCTGATGACCTGTACCAGCGATACATCCATTATCTCAATATTATCCAGTTTAACACTAAACAGAGAGTCCATCGTTCACTGCTATGTCTGCTTGCTTTACAGCTACGACTTTGCTTGCTGCGTGTGGCTGTGGTATTCAGTTCAGACAGTCTTTGACAAACATATCATTTTATTTCGTGTAGATCAAATGTTCACGGAACACTGCAACGAAGAATGGGGCTCCTCTTCCAGTTGTTCTCACTATCGCTGTGTATTTCACTATTTGGCTCGCCGATGTCGATCTGCTGGGAATCGATCTCTGTTAAATATAAAATAATCAGCAACGTCATGAAAATGATGCTAATGACTGGTAAGCTTAAGACATCTCTCTCTACTCTCTCTTCACTATTTATTACATCACTAGTAGGGTACAGATCGTATACACTAATATTGTAATAACAGTGTTAAGACAGTCCATATAATCAATGATTATTGAATGCTGGCTGTTTCTCAACGAACCACTTTCAGACTTCACTTTGTTGTTTATTTGGGCGATCAAAAACAAAGACTTAAAACATCTTAGCTCTAAGGCAAAGATGTACTCTTCAGATTGGAAATGCAGTTATGTTCGTTCTTAGAATAAGCACTAACCCGCAAAATATTTCAAAAAGTGGGTGGCCGTGTGGCAGCTCGAGGAGTGAAGCTATGCGGTTGCTTGTTGCGTGTGTAAACAGCAAACTTCACTCCCCTGGCCAAGGGAGATAATACAATCAGCCTTGTGGGCCTCGGCTTTGAGATGCTGTTTAAGAACAGTCATGTAACATAAAAAGTCATTAACTCACATTTACGCCTAAACAAGTTTTAAAAAATCAAATAAAGGCGTATTTCACTATGAATATCCGGCATTAGTAAAGCGAGACTACTCTTTTTTTTAAATGATCTACGCAGTCACATGATCTAGACAAAATGGAGCAGAGATCGTCATCGGAAAGTAGCCTAACATCCTCTATTGCAAGTGACGTCGACGCCAAGTCTACTCAAGTTCTCCTCGAAGAGCTTACCCGCGACTACAGCCGTTATTTGAACTTTGATATTTCGAAAGAGGCAAGAACTCTGTGTTGTTTTGACAACTTATAGTTCTTTTTACTTATCAATCATACACTTGAAAGCTGAACTGGTAATGACTGAGTCGAGTGATGGAGTGACAAGTCTGTACTCTAGACTTCAAGTAGGAAAGTTTTTGGTACACGTAGTTTGTATCGTTACCTTGACTTCGACACATACATGATAAACATTTCTTACCTCAGATCATTACTCTGAAGGGTACTTTTACTGTACAAATTTGCTAAAATCGATGTCAACATTATGATACCCACATGTGTATTTGCTAAGGTGTCAATCAACCAGTGACCATAGCACGTCTGCTTCTTGTCGGCAAAGCAGCAGAGTGAACCGACAGAGATAATGATACTATGATGTATGCTGTCATTTTTAAAGGGTAGTCAGCTGTATTTTTTTAATATCAAAACATCTCACTAGAAGCACAAACGAAAATTCTGAGAATTAAATGGTTTAAATGCTTCAGTGTGTGGAATATTTTGAGGGTACTCGAAACCTTGTTTACACTTTCTTTTTAAAAGGAAATATTGCTTTTTCATTTTGTCCACACTTGACTACTTATTACCTTTCTTTTTCACATTTGTATTGCAGAAAGGCAAGTTTTCAGAAAGCATTGAGTCGATGCTGACAAAACTTGATGAATTTTGTGGATTGGTTGATATGGTATGTAATAATACTAATATTTATAGGGCTCTAAATCTTACAAAATAATTGAAGGTGCACACACTCGCCCTCATGCACACATACAATACATAAACATGCACATGCAGACCCCGATACACCTAACCTATTACTGAGTATATGCAAAAAGGACAGGATGAAACATAATATGGGAGAGAGAAAAGATGGGTTTTCAGAGAGATTTTGAAAGAAGTGAGTGTAGGTAGCTTGCAGATGAAGAGAAACAGGCTGCGCCAGTTGAGGTGCCCAAAGACGGAAAAGATTGCAGGGCAAAGGTGCTAAGCCTGGTGTGAGGAATGCAAGACAGGAAGTTTGAAGAACAGAGACAGGAGGACGGTGTATAGATCTGAAGCAAATCAGATAGGTAGGCAGAAGCAGACATTTAACAGCGGTACTACAATGTCTTATAAAATAGTACACAGGCCACAGTCATAAATTTCTTAATCTCAACATTGGTAAAACATAAAGAATGTCTTTTTTTCTAGTAACATGAAGAATTCCTAACATGGCTTCATGATAGCTGAAGTTTTACACAAGAAATTGTCTTGCACTGGATCTGGGTAGTGGGTGGGATGGTATAGAAGAGTGAGATAAATGCAGATAGAGTGGAAGAGGAGGTGGGAGAAAACTGGATTATGCAGAGAAAACATAAACAGTTTTTGTATCCACCAAAAAAGTATATATACCACACATGAAATTCTAATTCACAACCTTCAGTGTAAGTGTGTGTGTTACTGTATCGTAAGATTATGTTACTGTAAATGTTACTGTTACATTTACCACACATGAGATTCTAATTCACAACCTTCATTTAAGTGTGTGTGTTACTGTACCGTAAGATTATGTTACTGTTGTTACATATACCACACATGAGATTCTAGTTCACAACCTTCAGGGTGTGTGTATTACTGTACCCTAAGATTATGTTGCTGTAAGTGTTACTGTTGTTCATGTGGTTAAAAAGTCTTATGACTGTTAAAGAAATTGGTCAAGTGATATGTCAACCGTTTTTTGTTTTGTTTTGTTAAATCATAAACCTTTAATCATAAATTTGTATTCTAATTTCCAGATCCGCAGTGATACTTCTCTTTGTTTGACCAAGACAATGCCAGAAATAGAAGCTAAATGTAAAGAAATGAATGACATATTTACTCACATTGATCGTTTGGAGGTGAGAAATATCCAGCTGGTTTATAACTCTAAATTAAAAATAAAAATAAATCAATGCTTAGGTAATAATATTTAAACAATATTTACAAAAAATATTTTGCGATAAGATTTCTTTCATAGTGACTTTAAAAAAATTGTAACTTCTAGGAAACTCATTTCAGCCACAAGGAGTTTTGCTTCTTGCTTAGTTTATGTAATTAAAAGTACTGTGAGAAAGTAAAATGTAAAGTTGTAAACAAATGTAGGTTGATAACAAGCAAGTGTACTTTAAAAACTATATTATGAGGTTAAATTTTGCAGATATATTTTAATACGACTTCACGGATGTTTTTACATGTGGGATAAAGTTCTGAATAAAGTAAGCTGAGATGCTCTGTAACTTATACATAATAATTTTAAAAGTTTGTGCATCAGATGATATTGATTTGTGTAACCCCTTATATATTTTTACAATTCATTTTAGCTAAATTATCTGTGTGTCCATATTTTTTCAGGCTTTTGTGGCAGTTGTTAAGAAAGACGTCGGTGCTATGGAAGAGTGTGTCAGCAAGGCAGAATCTGAGCTTAGTTCTGGTTCCCTGATGCAAAAACTATCGACTTTTATGTCTGTATGTATTAAACTTTCAACAACACGTAAAGCACCTTTCTTCAGTACTCTTTATCACTGCACAAACTTCTTGTTGGTTCCATTTTTGAAACTTTAGGGAAAAAAAATGATTTTTATCGTTTAATGGTTCTTTTCAGAGAAAGTCCAGCAGTGCTGTTCGAAAGTCACAGAAGCCACAATTTAACCCACCGCATATATTTCACACGGAAAAGTACATTAATACCTCATCTGCTCCTTCAAGCACGGTCTCAGATGCATTCACATCCTCGGAGACTGGCTCTTTACCATCTGCTGTACCTACTGGATATGCTGATGCAAGTCTTGTGAAGAGTGCTGGTGCAAGTTCCACGGGTACAATATCACTGCAGCAAGAAGGATCGACTTGAGAAGAAATTGCTGCAGTTCTTGTCGGCTCTTGTTCTTGATTTTGGCTGACAGAATTTTACAGAACTTGAAGATCTCAGTTTGAAATCTGCCAAGATATTCCTGGTTCTGAGCAAACAAAGCTTTTTCCTAGTCACGTGAGGATGGCGGACATTTCCTGATGCTGTTCATACTCCTATTGTACCCCAACCACTTGCTTTCAGTAGTCCTTCCCCAACCCTTCCAGCCGTAAAATGAGAGAGAGAAATGTGCCAGGTTAAAAATTATTTATCCAGTTGGACTTTAACTGTAATTTATGCTGTTGTGCGGAGGTTACTTTGTTACTGATTTTCACATCATTAGCTAAGTTCAGTATTTCACTGGGAGATGTTTCATGAATTTTTTTTCTTTTTTTGTTGACATTGACTCACTAATTTTCATTTGCTTCAGTTACCCTTAAAAATTACCCTTAAAATGGGATCAAATTGGGGAAATCAATTTTATTTATTTACTTCAGTTAAGTTTTTTAAGATTGTTCTAATTGTTTAGCATGTTTGTTTTCTCCATGGCATGATTGTAAGGTGTTTTTACAAATTTTGACCAATGGAAGTACATTTTATGGTGCTGTAATCAATAGGCTTTGTTAATGCCATGAGATTGAACACCACCATACGGTGGTCATCACATTCTGTCAAAACTTGTAAGTACATGTTTTAAAAATTGCATCTTAAAACAATTTGTGGAAACTAATTAGTCTTGAACTGCTTACTTAAATGAAAATTGAGCAGTATTTTCATAATTTGCTGTGTGATTTTGAAGCTGTATGTGCCATAAAAACTAATTTGAATCAAAAGTGGTTCAAATCGAGACAAACCAGCTTGAGGCGAGGGATGAGTTTGGAATTTGGCAAAACAGTTTTGTGTTCTAATGTGCAAGTATAGACTGACATCAAGGTCTGTTTGCCGGTGCATATCTACAGGAGTGTATGCAGGTGATTATGTATTTATGCATATTTGTGAGGGAGGGGACGTGTATGTGCGTGTATGCAGACAGCGTTCATTGCACTCCACCTGTGGCGATCTTGGGGAATTTGAAATGATATTAAAGCACACCATTGTTTAAGGTTGCTGTTTTGGTTTATTTTTGGCAAGCACATAAACATTTTGTAATTGTACACTATACATGAGAACACTGCACACGAGGACACATGTGAGAAGTGTTTGAAATGCAAATTATCTGTCTGAAAAGGGAAGGAAAAAGTTGTCAATCCTGCTTTTTTCTGTGTGTGGAGAGGCGTCTTTGAAAAAAAGGGGGATAATTGAAGGGGTCTCCGTTTGGCCGCCACTGCATCCTATTTAGTTAGACCCTCTCGGATCATGTGTTCCCAAGTAAATGGACAGCGTAATCAGCCTTGGTATATTCTCTGATTTTTTTTGGATCTGCATTGTGTGACTAAATCTTGCAACAAGTCGACCTGAAGACCTGTCATGGACCCGGCAGCAGCCATCAACATCTCCGAAAACTGCCAGTTGCTGTGCGCGCATCACATAGGCAGCCAAACAGCGAAAACAATGCGTACACACCCACACCCACCTTGTGTTCAGACTCGCGCGCGCACGCCATACACTACTCTCGACTATGCCATTCCCCCTGTTCTCCCCAACCCCACCTTTCTCCATCTTACGCTTGGGCGGTGTCATGCCTTTCCAGAAACTGTCTTGCCAAAAATATCCTTGCTGTTGGACCTCTATATAATACTCTCTGCAAGCCGTTTCTTAGTATATTCTCTGTTCACTCTGAATCGACACCTTTGCAAGGTACAAGCAGGGATCTTGAGCGGGGCTTGCCAACTTAATCGCCGCTAACAGGTGCTGGAGAAAACAGGTAGGCTCAATTCTAGCAGTTGCCATTGCTTGCTGCTTTATTAACACTCGGGATGTTTCCTTCGTCACTAGTAACGCGATAATTCTCTTCCAATTATAATACTTTCACATATATGCATGATTTTTTTCTCTCATTTTCGGCATGCTCTAGAGATCGGATATGTTCTGTTATCGATAACCAGTAACCGTAACGATAAAAGTCATTTGAGTACGCATGCTCAAAGATAAACCATTGGTAAGTTGTATACGTTTCCTGGCAAGTTTATGTTTTGTTCGTTCGATATGCTAGTTAGTTCTATGCGTCTGTCTGTCGGTCTTTTATCAGTTTTATTATAGAGGGCACAGACTGGGTCTAAAATATAAACAAACAAACGTAGGTACTTTTTGTGGACATTTCTCCAAACAAATCATACGAGGAACATACTGTCTTACGCTGCATATTCCTTGATCTTCATTAGCAGAACGGATGTAAAATTGCTTTGAGAAACAGAGATGCCACTCTGGTTTCCAGTCTTAAAGCCAAGCCCGAACAGTGTGATAAAGGATCGTGTGTCTCTAGACTAATTGGAAGATAACTCATGGTTCCCTGCGCCACCTGAGGGGCGGGTACTGCCGTCGTCCTCAACGTACCCTGATGTAGATGACTCGTCCCGGCCCCGTCGTTATTCCTGCTGCTGCTTTTCCGCTGGTGTAAGAAAATGGAGGTGGCCATGCGCATGCGCAGTGCGAGATGAAGACGTCGGTGGATGCCAACATGAGGGAGACATGTGCAGTGGTGGTGTGGCGTAATTGTTTTCCACGAACGTCCTGAGAGAGCTTGCCTATTGCCCTTCTCCCATTCGCTGTCAGGTCACGTCCCCGCGTGGTTTACGTCATCTCGTAAAACACGTTTCCTTGGA
Organism: Lanistes nyassanus; assembly: GCA_004794575.1. Taxonomy (NCBI): domain Eukaryota; kingdom Metazoa; phylum Mollusca; class Gastropoda; order Architaenioglossa; family Ampullariidae; genus Lanistes; species Lanistes nyassanus. The sequence continues at coordinate 69,203 of SMGT01011396.1, forward strand.
GACTTGCTTTTTAAGATGCTAGAGGCTGCTATATACTTCGTTCTCGTTGTCATAATATTCGTCACCATTATCATCTACTTCCTTCTCCATTTTCCTCTAACTCCCGATCCTCCTCCTGATTTTCCCTTCTCCTCCCGCATTTCGTTGCCCTTGTTCCCGTTATCATCACGCTAGTTATATATCACGCGTTTTTCTAAATAGGCCGACAATTCCTTTTCTCTTTGATTCTTCTGTGTATTTGTTTCGGTGAAGGCGCCAACACGCTGACTGTATCCATAGCGATGTATCTTCAGTGTTTCTTGTATCTGTTTTCCTTGATTCCAACAACTGCCGCCTGTAGCCTTGAAAAAAGTGCACCTATCAAGGCATGATGTTGGCAATTTTCCATAGCAGCAGTTAAGCGCCTTCCTGCTGCTTTTAAAGCACAGAGAACAGAGAGAGTTTTATTCCCAATGTTTGTTGACGTGTTTGCACTCAAATGCCATAGACCGCCTCCTCCAAAGTACGGTAATTTTGAATGTTCTTTCAAAATAATCAGTTAAGGGGCATTATCTGCATGCAGACCATAAGCATCTGTTATTCGTAACAGCAACAGACTAATGCCTTGAATACACAATCATACGTATAATACATATAATCATACATATAATCGGGACCTAGAATGGTCATTCTCGCAATCCTTTCATAGCTTTCAAAGTGCGTTGTCTCGATCGAGTGCGGTGATTTAGCAAGAAAAATCTTGGTAGTCCTGCTGTTTGAATGCGCAGCGTTGCAGTCAGACTCGTTGCGTTCGTGTCAAGCCATTTAATTCCGAGAACCTTGGCGAAAAAAAAATGTAATAATCCTTTCAACAGTACTCCCCTCAGAAAAAACGTTTTGGAGGGGAGGGGGATAGCCATTGACCGATATTTGACCCTTACACACCCAAAGGTGCTTGGAAACCTGATTTATTTCTTTAGAACTTAAAGTTTCAGACTGCTATTATATGAGCTTCTTCAAAATGCGCTTTGATTTAGTATGGTGCTACCCCAGGCTAATAATAAGATATGGTAGGCATGCGTTTACATCGATCCAAGCAGAATGATTTAAAGACAAAATTTTGTCAAATCGGTTGTCCGATTACTGACAGTAACGTTTGTATTTGTTTCCTGACTGCAAATCTGAGGATGTCAAACCGGAGACATTGCAAACTGAAATAATCTTTGAGGAAGTGATATCTTAGATATGATAAGGTCATTCTCACGCCACTAGTGAAACCCTCTTCGTATCCGTCACGTGATTATTCGCAAGTCGGCAAAATATCAGAGACGAACAACAAAACCAAATGCCAGGTCTGTTTAGTGTTTCCACGCTGTTCCCCAGGCAAACTACGATTGGCCAGTTAATTTGGCGCGCTCGCGGGTGACGATTGGCCAAGATATTGAGGAAAGCGGGTGACCTGAAAGCGGTGCCGCGCGCTGATCTTCAACAACGGAACTGGAAGTGTTTGCCGGCTCCAGCCACAGACACCACAGGCACAAGAAACGGACTTCTTCGCACCCTGCGGCTGGGGCCCAAACTCTGCGCCTCGGTGTGTCACCATTTCCCTTTAAATTCGCAAACAGGTAACTGCATATGAGACATTTGTTCCTATCTTGGAAAAAAAACAACACATCGCCGTTTTCATTGTGGTTTAATGCGAGGATCGGTAGCAGAGCCAGAATATCAGTTTGTCCACACATGGAACAGTCAGAAGACTTACCGTCTGTGGTTCCGTCTGCATGTCCACCCATGATTGCATGTACGCATGCATCCGTCCGTCCGTCCATCCATCGATCCATCCATCCGAGATCTGTCTCGATATTTTTATTTCTTAGAACCTTTATTCAATTCCCAGCATGCAAAGCGATGTCGAATATTTTGGACTATCGGCGAAAGCAGGCCGACACTTTTCTATTACCCGCCGACACTTTTCTATTACCCGCCGACACTTTTCTATTACCCGCCGACACTTTTCTATTACCCGCCGACGATTTGGGGCATTCTGGGTCGATGCCGACCAGTAAGGTTTTCTGTTATTTCATTTCAGCAGACCGGTGCCCAACGTTCTTTGCGCACGTCATCATGAGGTCGGCGAAATCAGGAGTCAAGACAACCGCAATGGCAGCCGCGCGGGCCCTGCTGGCCGTGGTGGCAGTCTGCGGTGTGGTCGTGCAGGCCCGAACGTTCACGGGCGCGGAGACCACGCTGCTGGATCGCTTCGTGATGGAAGTGATGCGCTGCGGCCGCATCCCGGCGTTGAGCCTGTCGCTGGTGGCAGACGGCCGCACGGTGTATGAACAGGGCTACGGCACCACCAACCCCACCACCAGAACGTCGACGACGCCCGACACCGTCTTCTGCTTGGGCTCGTCTACGCAGGCCTTCACTGCTGTGCTGCTTGCGGATCTGCTGTCCCGAAACGAGAAGTGAGTCTCTTGACGTGTTCTTGTTAGTTCTTCTGAAGGCCCTCCTTAACTCTCAGAATGTGCGTCTCCCTGACTCGTCGCACCTGGCCGCTTATGTACGCACGGCAAGGTTCGGCGAACTAGGACGTACCTTCGTACTGCTATAATCAAAGCCGTTTACGGCCATTAAAGTCAGTCCATCGATGGAGGGGATGACGTAATGTAAGACGACTTAAACACTGATCGACACAAGCACGCGCACTCACACGCACGTGCTTGTTCACTGCTACGTCGTCGTAGTTATGATATAACTGTATACAGACCCAACGACTAATCTGTCGACAAGAAGGAACACAGCTGTTAGTGAGGCAAGAGGCAAGGATGGGGTGCACGAAGAGGCGTGTGTTTATCATAAAAGTACGACATTTCCAAAGTAAAGCATATGCAAATAAACATGTAACGCTATGCGTGTTTTGTAGGTTATTTAGAAATAGACTAGAAAATAGGTGCAGCACATCTTATACAGATTAGAGATGTAGACTAAAATCCCACGCACTGCAGGACGGACATAACTGATAGGTCAGACAATAGCCGTCCCGCACTCGTGTAACTCCCTACAGAGACAACATTAACCATAAACATAGAAGCTGTAGTTCCCCACATGCCAATCACACTCACAACGACACATACAGTCCGTGGGAATTGGACAGTCAATAGTTAGGTATATAAACTTTGGTGGGGATAGACACGATATAGAGAGAGACTGATGCAGGTGGTTAAGTCGAAAATGGCGGTATAGAAAGCTCAGCTTTAGTTTTGCTATTACGTGATTGAACTACAGTGTCTTGATGTATGTTGGAGAAAGGAGGCCTAGTGCCTGGTTAGCCAGATCAGGAGGAATAAAAGACTGAACGGCAACAAGGCATTTGTGGTCTTCTGTATTCGTGGCCGTGATATTCTACGTGTTGTCGACGTTTTTAATATTACATCTGGTGCCGATGACCTTTTTAATATTATATCTGGTGCCGATGACATTTTTAATATGATAAACAGAAACAAGCAAACAAAGCGATTACTAGAGAAAATGAACTCTACAGCTGGTTGGTCATTTCGACTTATTTATTTATTTTTTTTACCAATTTGTGATACGTAAATATTTGTATGACGATTCTGTCCCAGGACGTTCACTATTTATTGCATTTTTGCGTTAATACAGATAAAACTGGCATCTACCGCTTTTTAACGACTTTGCTTGGATTAATTTTCGCATTGTTAGGAAAGCACAGGCAATGACCGCAAAGTAAAGGTAATGTATGAAAGAAGAAATTAAAGAAGCAAAGAATAAAGAAGGAACGGAGAAAGAAGGACAGAACGAACAAAAAAATGAAATAGAATAGAATACTTGAGCTTCGTTTCTCAAAGCCTGCTAACTAATTAAAACGCACTGTACTTTTTTGCACTTTATTTCGTCATCACTACATTTTGTCGGTCTGTCTGTCGGTCTGTTTGTATGTCGGTCTAGCAGTCTTTCTTTCCTTCTATCCCTCGCTCCACTGTTATTTTTCAGAAAGTGTTGCGATTCTTACTTATAGCCGTGGCAATTATTAACAATAACCGCTGTGCACAGCCTAAACCAGATGGCGAAATGACACGGCGCAAAGTGTTGCCAGGATCCAAGACCCAAGACATCTGCACGTGAATAGGGCGGGGTTGGGGCAGTTCCTGTGTGTAGCACGCAACGTACACATGGTTTCTCGCAGTGAGGATGAGATCATCGCACGCACGTAGGTAGAGATCGGAGAGAGACTTGGGGGAAGTGTGGGGGAGAGGATGTGACGGTACAGGGCAAAGGCCACGGATCCAGGCGTGTGAAAGCCGAGTGCTGGCGAAAGTGAGAGAGTCGTATAACTCGCCTCTTTTACCTTTGGTGTGCAGCACTCATCATCTCTGGGTCGTATTGCGCAAGCTGGTATAACAAAAACGACTTGTTTTCAATGGCTCGTGAGTCCGCCAAGCTTTATAGCTCGCTGATGCCTGTTGTCTCCGCACGCAAGATAAACTAACAGAAGCATATAGACACGGTTTGATAACGCGATATAGCACCAGCTTCGAATTTCACTGAGTTTCATTGAGATTGTATGAGTCCAAGCTGTTTTGGACTGGCTTTCCGGAAATAGAAAAAAATTATTCAAAGCAACCTTTTTTTCGCTGGTCGCTCAAAAAACAAAAACGTTGCCGGAGGCTGAGTGCTTTTCTTAACTTATCGAACCAGCGCTTTCGAACCTGTGTTCTTCCGGTTAAGAAAGGCTTTAGGTGCATAAATGATGTTTCGCTGACAAATGGCTGTGATCGATCGTGGCTGTTTAGCTGGCATATGATATCCTTTCTAGTCCAGCTTTAAAGCGTCTGTGTCTTCCTTTCTGGTCATAAAAACGGTCGTAAGGCTAGTCCGCCCTGTGAAGTTTAGCCTACGTGTAGGTGCACCTTAACATTTGGACAACTGACAAGAAAGCCGATGCATACAGGCCCAAATGCAGGACATGCCGCTAGAACTTTATCTCGATCCTAAGGCAATGTTCCTAGTTAACCCAAGCGCATCGAACATTTTATTAACTGCACATACATCGTCCTATTATAGTGTCGTGGGTCTTACTCCAGGGGTGGCTTGCATGAGCGTTCTTATCTCCTGTTCATTCGTAAAGCTGCGCGTAAAATACACAAGGCGAACAGGTCTTACGACCTCTTTTAAGACTGGAAGGGCAACTATGAACGCTCAAGCAAGCCAGCCGAGGTCTGTGGAACTCGGGACCAGCAGAGAGTCCAGGGTCGAGATACAGTATACTGTTGCCTCCTCTAATCCACAGACACAAAACCCTCAACCTGTCCTTGCTACCGAAATATTGTCCAGGTCTCCTTATAAACGATCTGTTTGATTCTGGAATAGAGAACGGGGTTGGATAGGGTCAAGATTGTTAGACTGCTCACCAAATTAAACAGATTCACCAAATATCACTGTTAGATTGTTTTTTATATATCTTGGAATCCTTACTAAGTGAATATCATTTTCAGACAAACAACAAATAAGGATCTATCAGAAGTACATCTGAAAAGAATTATTTTTGTGCATGATCAAGATGATTATTTATTGAAGTTATGCGTGAGATATTCGGCGATGGAACCTTAGTTTTGAAGATAACCGCGTCATGCATTGAACCTAGGATGATTGAACCTTATCCAGTTAGATTCAAACTCCAAGTTCTATCACTAATTCTTTGGTATAACTGACGCTTCTAAGCTGTCTGCATGCGAACTGTGGGATTTATGATGTGATACAATGATCACACTGGGGTCCCTCTTCTTGATTTCTATCGTGTTTTTTTTCGCGCTTAGGCATAGCTTCATTCAGCGACCTGTTTACTCTGTGGCTCACAACCAGTAAGACAAAGCTAAAATGACATCGCAGAGAAAACTAAAGCTCTGGTGTAAGTTTTTATTTACTTGCTTGAATTTTATTTCACGCTTAGGAACATTTCACTTGTTGTTACGAAGTATTGCTATATTCTGAAGAAAAGCCAGTCTCTTGCTTTAGTCAGTCTGATCTCAGTGACCTCCAGGAAGGAAACCCGTAAGCATGACAATGGTCTGGAACAATGGTTGGGGCAGAAAGTAGGGCAGCAGCGAGGTTTGATGTGTGCCACTCCACTACCTTGACTCTAACACCCCCACCCACCCACCCACCCACACACACATATTTACTATTGCCCCTCCTGTTTTCTGTCTGTCTGCATTGAACTACACAACCTACACTGGAAAGTATCAGTAGTTTAAGTTTCCTACTCTCCCCTCCACCCACCTCCATCTCCTCCTGTAAACTTGTAAACGCATCCACTCTATTTTTCTCTGTCCCCTTCCAGACCCCC
>SMGT01011396.1:80468-99531 GCA_004794575.1 Lanistes nyassanus
CGTTGATTCATAACCCGGTCAATAACGTGTGTGTGTAGATACGGATAGCGCTGGGATGAACGTATGAGAGTGTGAGTGATTGTTCTACGTATACCAGTAGATGTATAGTGGAGCATCATTCATTGTGTAGTGAAATATTCTGGAGTAACTGTAAATAAATAGAGTAGTGTATTATCGTTGCCTGCTTTTGTTAAGTTGTGCGCGTGACAAGCAAGGGGGTGGGGGCTCGAGCCGGTTAGAAATTGAGGAAATTAGGTAGTGATTGCAGTGTTAGTTTCCCCCTTCTTGACACATTTTTATGTTGTGATAACTCGAGTCGAACGAGCAGAGTAGTAAAACACATAAAGCGCCATACCCTAGACACGACAGAGAAAAACCGAGACAACTGTCTTTGTTGCAGTAAATCCTTCGAAACACCCCTGCAGGAAATCACTCCTGGGGTACACCTGCCTGGCCGCTACCGTTCTGATGTGGTCAACCTCAAGGACATTCTGGGCATGCGCACTGGCCTGAGTAACATGGAGATCATAGCGACAGCCAATGGCATGGACAGCAATCGGCTGGTGCGGTATGTATGGTCCGTGAAGCCTTTACTTCCGGTCACCAGTATTTATCCTGTCTGTCTGTCTGTCCGTCTGTACGTGTGTTTGGTCCTCCCTTCTTTGTCAGGTTTGTTTTTCTGTATGTTTGTCTTCCCTTCTTTGTCATGTTTGTTTGCCTGTATGTTTGTCTTCCCTTCTTTGTCAGGTTTGTTTGTCTGTATGTTTGTCTTCCCTTCTTTGTCATGTTTGTTTGTCTTCCCTTCTTTGTCATGTTTGTCTTCCCTTCTTTGTCATGTTTGTCTGCATGTTTGTCTTCCCTTCTTTGTCATGTTTGTCTGTATGTTTGTCTTCCCTTCTTTGTCAAGTTTGTTTGTCTGTATGTTTGTCTTCCCTTCTTTGTAATGTTTGTTTGTCTGTATGTTTGTCTTCCCTTCTTTGTCATGTTTGTTTGTCTGTATGTTTGTCCTCCCTTCTTTGTCACTTTGTCTAGCGTCTGGTCATCGTATGTCTTTTTTTATGAATCGTTCCTCTCGCACGTGTAATATCTCAGTCATCAGATCACGGGGCTGGTAGCTCGACCCTAACAGCTTTTGGTAAGACAAGAACGTGTATCAACGATATTGACAGGCAGCTGTCCCACAACTGGGTTGCATTAGCGAGCTTGTTTTTCGCTCTTCTGGTCGTAAGAGCCGTCTTAAATCCCGTTCACTCTGTTTATTTTACATGCAGATTTACGTGGATAGGAGATACGAAAATCCATGCTGCTCAGCCCTGAAACACGAACACGAAGAAATCTTGGCCAAACATCGGCACAAAAAGAAACGTTAGTTTACAATAAACTTGTTTCTTTTCTCCCAGCAACCTCCGTTTTGCGCCAGAGGTCGCCAGCTTCCGCGAGGAATACATCTTCAATGAAATACTTTTTCCTTTGGCCGAGGATGCAGCGCGCGTGCTGGGCGGGGACTCTTGGTACAGACTTCTGCGCCAACACATCTTCAACCGCCTGGGCATGGAGAACGTGGCCTATATCCACATGGATGCCCGCGACAACAGCAAGCTGGCCACGCCGCTCCACAGCTATGGCGGGAAGATGACACCAGTGCCCATGGACGCCTATAAGTGAGAATTTACAAGTACAGTAGTTTATAGTTTCTCGATTTAAAAAAATTCCAAACGAAAGTTATTGATAGTAAGCAAAAGATCAAGAGACGGTGCATTCTGGCAACCAAAAATAAGTTTTGCAGTAAAAATAATGCAAGTTAAAAAAAGAAGCTTTTACGACAAGAAACACACACATAAATTAAAAAAACAAAACACACACATAAAAAGTCACCAATCATGCAGTAACGTTAGTAACTGCTGAACTAATTTTCAGCTCCTTTTATGTCGTGCAAATCATACAAACAGTCAGAGATGACCTGAAGATAAACATTTGAAATGGAAAGAAGACCACACATACCTATTAGACATGGGTCAGTACATGTACAGGATCGGGACGCAGAGAATCAGTAATACGAACCGTTCTGCTGCAGCCCAACGGCCAATTATGAGGAACAGATTAAAGGATTGTCTGCTCTTTTCTTTCTAGGGGGCAGGAGCTAGTAGCCGCAGCATCATCAGTTTGTGCCTCGGCTAGCGACATGACTCAGTGGATGCTGTTTATCCTGAGCGGAGGGAAAAAAGATGATGCTCAGGTAATATTCCAGCCCGGGATTCTCTCACCGTACACGTTACCTGCATTGTTGTTGTTGTTATTATTATCTTGGTATTACGGAATACTCACAATGTTTAATTTTTAATACTTGACTGCCTCCCTGAATGGCTTAAGAGTCAGCTTGTACCTTTACAATCCAGATGGTGACAAATTTAAATTTTCCACGTTTTGTGTTGTATAATTTTTTCTAAGAGTACTATAACCTAGACATAAACAGAATGCACCTTTAAAGATAAGGTTGTCGTTCTGTACAATTCAATCAGGCTTCTCTTTATTTTCTCTTCCGGGTCTGCAGCTTCATTTAGCACGCCTGTGAGCATAGATCAGCACTTTGTCGTTTTCGATGAGTGGCTGCAGGTCCCAGTTCCGTAGCATTCGTGTATTGTGCATGTTTTTGATTTTTTTCTTCTGGTAAGAGTGGAGGAATGGGGTGGGGTCGGGTGGGGATCCCGATGCCGAGGATTTTTTTCTGTGAAGGCTCCTTGCTTTCATCTGACGTCGCTTGTAGTGGCTTTGTCACGTCAGACAGACAAAAAACTTGAATGATGACCGTACCCTATGGCTACAAATTGTATGCGTACAGCCGGAAAGGCTTAAAACTTTATGAAGACGCAGTGCCCTGAAGACCCACGATGACCTTCCGGTTTTTATTTTTATTTTTTGAGGTGGTGAGGCGCGAGGCCCTACAACAGACGTTTCAACCCGTGCAGCCTCGACCCAAAAGCAGCACGCGCCTGGCAGGCTTTTCGGAGCCCGAGCTGCAGGTGTCGTACATTAGAGACAGCAACAGCCTGGGTTGGATCAACGGGCACTATCGCGGTGGGTAGGGGCCGGATGTGGATGAGTGGCTGGGGTCACACGCATAAAAGTCTGTATGGCAAGTTGTAAAGCCAGGTGTTTTTTTTCCCGGGCTGCATGTCCATTGCTACCACTCTAGCTCTTCTAATGTAAATTTAGTTTCCTCACCAGCCCGAGAATATGTTCTGTTTTAGAGCGTTGTTTTGCCTCGTTGATGAAAGCTAAACTACACGATACACTTAACACTGTCACCGACGACGACGATGATGATGACGACGATGACTATGAAAAAAGACGAAAAGGAAAGAAAAGGATTAAGAAAAGAACGACGACAATGATGACGCAAACGATGATACGTGTTATCAAAGGGAAAAAAACAACGTTAACTCCTTTTGATATCTTACTGAAAATATAATTGCTCAAAATGATTTGAAATGAGTAAAATACTTTCATCCCCAGGTTACCCTTTCGTGTCCCAAGACGGCTCGTTGCCAGGTTACGAGTCCCTGACCACGTTACTCTTGCGACGCAACGTGGGGGTGTTCACCGCGTTTACTGGCGACGGTGGAGCCAAGGCGTATGCCGCCAAGGTTCTCATCCACACCTTTGCCCTTGACCTGCTCCTGCAGGGTCAGCCGTGGGTCGATCAGTCGTCTGCCTGCGCCACCATGGACAGAATGACGGACATGACCAGAGCCTCGGAATCCAGACCGGGATACGTGTCTGCAACGCCCGAACCTGTGGGTTTTGGAAGTCTACCTGTAGCGGATCTCATAGACCGTCGTCTCAAACAACTGGGGGTGGTGGTGGTGGTGGTGGTGGGGTTGGTGGTGGTGGTGTGTGTGTGTAGCGGGGTATGTTGACACGTTCATTATTGAGCGTGTTTGTATTTACATGCAGACCTTAACTTCGTTTGCTGGATTTTACTTCGTTTAATTACAATCTCCTAATTTACGGACCGTTAAAAATTAGCCAGACTTCTAGCCTACATTTATCAGCGGTTGTTCTTATTTTGTTACAAGACATCTTTTCCCAACTATGACTCAATAGCACCCCCCCCCTTTTTTTCCCGTGCGACGTCATATTTAAGGGGTATTAATTAGTTAAATTTATAATTAGTATCTAGTAACACTCTGTGTTGTAATTTTAAAGAAGATGTACTCTGGCTAGCCTTCAAACTACTCTGCAAACTACGCCGCCACCACCTCCACCAATAAATACAACCTACTCGCTTGAGCTGCGGCTCTAATTACCGTTTTCCCTCTGTTTTCTGGAAGATCCGGCCATTGGACGACTACGTGGGTTATTACCGCAATTATGGATTCGGTGATGTGGAGGTCAAACGTAACGGAAGTGAACTGCACCTGTCGTACGGCGAGCTTGGACGCTACATCCTCACTCCAAGCGCGCGAAATGACACCTTCATCGTTCAGGTGCGTATCCGACGGACAGAGAGGGTTGCTGACCGAAAAGAGCGCCCTCTGTGCCTTAACGGACCTTTTCAGACAATGACTTGAAAATGCAGAGTCCTGGGAAGTCTAGTGAGAACGAGTGGTGTAAATTGCACGTTTGGTTCCGTGTCTGGAGGTGGGTTGGGGGAAGAAGGTTCGAACACGACTATGTTTCAACATGATCTTTATGGGTTTTATAACACATTTTAAAAGCTTAATTTATCATTTTCTCAAACTTTGATATCGCCACCTGACTAATTATTTAACCAACTCTCCTATTTTCACCTGTCCAGGCAAATTCCGGCCCCCTGTGGTACACGACTAATGCCGACGAGTATCGAAACAAAGGCCCTTACCTCGCCATCTTCGGCAACCGCTTCAAAGATCCCCAGCTCCGACCGGAGACAGTAACCATTCCATTCTTTGCCAGCGATTTTGATCCCGTGTTCAGCAATCGCCATGCCCTGCCTCCGCTGCCTTCCATGCAGGATGATGACGCCCTGCAGTGCAACGCATGCGCAAACTTCATTTCCGTGTCCCTTATCGCTGTTTCGGTTGTGTCCACCATGTTAGTTTCGTTGAGGTAATTCTCGTGCTAGTGCTTAGTCTGTGTAAGTAATGGTGAATAAAGCTTCAGTGCGAGTCAACTATTGAATAATTTATTGGATATTTTATGGTACATGTTGCTGGCTTTCGGAACCGCGACCACTCAGAAGACTACGCCATTTAAAGTGGCAAATTGTCAGCGGGATGGATTTCAATGGAATAAAAAGACAAAACAAAAGGGAATTTTATGGGGTCGCTACCTGCTAAATTCTTTCTATAATTAACATCTTAGTAAATGCAGGCAGATTTGAGATAAAACAAACAGTTTTGAATGACAGATTTTTGTAAAGTGTAACTGAAAATTGTATTCTGAGGTTAATGTTGGCTAATAACTGTATTCGTAAATAATACATTGTATACAGATGTGAGATTTGTTTGTTAAAAAATACACTTTTTGTGTTTTTGAGTGGCCTGAACAAAAAACGTAGTCTTGATTCTGGAACTGAGGAGCTGGATTCGGAGATGGTGCCAAACTTTCATGTAGTGATGCAAGTCAAAAGTGTCATGGCATCGAGTAATCTTCCCATCGATCGCTGTTGCGAGTGTTTTTAAAAAATACGCCGTGAACCCGAAGAATTACTTCAGTTTTATTAGGCAGAGAATAGTGGTGTGGTACGAGAAATGTTTCCATTGAAATACTGCTTTGAAATGAGGCCTCTATAGTTTCTTCCTTTAGTTATTTTTTCTCCTTCATTTATGAGCAGTGAACAGCACAGCTAAAAATATTCCTCTCAACTCCTAGCTAAAGGTTCAGAAAAAATGAGCACAAGGTTGGTAGGTCACAAATGTAGCTGTGACGGGCGAAGCAGGATTTGATTTCTCATTGAACAACTAAACATACCGTATTAAGGAAGAACCTCATATTTACCATGTTTCCATAAGGTGCTTGGGATTGTTAACGTATGAATAACGCGGCGTATTATATCCAAGAACAGTGAGGAAAAAGTTGGGGCTGCGGCCTCTGATAGTATCAGTCCTTTCAGTTTGGTCATTATGTGGCCGATTATAGCATTCTGTACACTCATAAAGTACAGCGATGTTTTGCTCTTAAAATAAGATTCAAAACTGTGTAACAGATCTCGGTGTTCCGTTTCCTCCATTTATTCTTGCTGAGACAGCTCTTAAGACAAACATACAACAGCTACCTCCGTTCTGTCACCATCAAATTATACCCACATCTTCCTTTTCACACATGTGACATGATTTCGCGCAAAAATAGACAACCCATGGCAAGCGAACTACTTTCCTTTTCTAGTGTTCACGATGCAGTAATAAATGGTCACGACAGCTTACGTTGTGCTGAAGGTTAACCCGACTGCGTCCAAGTGGGCGAGGCGCACCCCACGCTCCTGGGAAGCCCTGTGGCTCGATGCTAATAAAATGTATGCAGGTAAATCAAACATCACGATGACGGTGAAAGGTTCAAATGCTTGACTTAGCAGAATACATTGCCGTACCATCAGGTTAGGGGTCTATACCGAGTTTGCACTTGCATCGCGCGCGGAATTCTATGGAGGACGTCTAAGGGAGGCAAGCACGTCTCATGCCACATTCATTACGAGGCCACACTTTTCGATCCCTCGCTTTTACAGTTTGGGTCATGTATTCTGTACGTACTGGCGTGATGACCTGTTTGACAATGTGTGTTACCATATAATGTTAACTGTAGCATAGCATGCTTTCAGAAGAAAAATTGAACTAATTGTGTTCAGGATAACGGAACTCTTTATCAAACCATTTGTGGACTATTTTTAACGTGCCCTTTTCTGTTACAGATCATTTACAGAGAAATTTGTTATTTAAATTACCTGTACACATTTTAGTGTGTATTCCATTTATGATTTCTTGTTTAACATTATAGAAACCCACCCCATTGCTCTTCGGTTACGTATGCCCTGAAAATTCAACAACTATATTTACAATAAAAAGACTTGTTTTAAGAGTAGTTTGGTTTTGTCTTTTTTAGAGTGAATCAGAGATAAGCGAGTCATAGATATACTTTTGTTTTGCTTTAGGATGGTGGTTTGGAATTAGATGTCGATCCACTTTGTTTTCCAAACCCCAAATTGAATGACCAGACCATGGAGTGGTCAAGGAGATCCTGGAGTTAAAATTGTACACTCCATCTGGCCTTTTCCCCAGAATATGGAACGGCCTCCATCCGTACTGGCCATCCTAGCAGCTATATCAGTCTGGCGGTTCTTTCAACGCAACGTGACAGCCCCCCCCCCCCCCAGGCTCTTCGTCCCGCGTCACAGTGCGAAATTACTGCGAGGTGGAAGCGCTGCCCTCCAAAATTAACTAAAACTACATCCTGCCCTCCAGAGGGGGACCGGAGAGCTTTGTGGTCAGACCGTCGGACTTGTGTGTCTAAGGAACGGGGTTCAAATCCACCAGTAGCGCCAAGCGCTGCTATTCTGATTCTTCGGCGAACATGTACAAATGTAGGTCACTGCCGAGATTTCGGCTCGTGAAAAGAGCCGAGAAACAAACAAACTACATGCCGTTTATTAGCCCCCCCAGCCCCCTCCTCGCGGGGAGGGGGACACGAAAAAGAAACTCAGAACATGACGCTAACGGTAGCAGTTGGCGATCCGAGCTATAGTTAAGTTCTGTTAGTGGTTCACAGATGCTGAACTATATTAGTTCTGTGTGGTTCACAGATGCTGAACTATTAGTTCTGTGTGGTTCACAGATGCTGAGATGCACGCTATACACTGCGTGAGGCCGAGTTAAGGACTAGAGAAAACGTACAAAGTTTATTTGTCTTTCTATTCACTAGCATCATATTTCAACAAAAATGTAGAGGAGATGTCATTTATATCGTATAGACCTATACACAGCCATAATTAATACTAAACTTCCTTGGGGTTTATTTTTTGGGGTGGTGGTGGGGCTTTCCAGTTAAGAATTGACAGTTCTCACTCATTCTTACAGTTAAAAGCATCCCTCGACAATAGATAATGCATCGATGCGAACTGCACATTACGATGTCTATATATTTATCAATAATGTTGAAGGAAACCTAAAAGTAGAGGGGTACAATTAAATGAGTATGTCTCGGTTCTCAAGCTACCTACGGAATTTTTGTTTTCATTTAGCCGAAGATGACACGATTCCATTTCAGCACTGCACAATGCTAGCTGTATTTATCACCCGGATATACAGAACTAACTATACGTATATACAGGTCGGCAGCAACGGTATGCTATACAGGAGAACGGGTTGCCCCACAGGAGTGCCGCTCCACCCCTTGGTCTAAGAGAGGTAACAACAGCCTAACCATGAACCTCATTGTTACCTCCCCTAATACAAGTTCCACGCGATTATCCTTTTTTTCTTTGTCTGTGCTATTTCTACATTCATTTTGTTCAAATTCGTCATGAGTCTTTTATCAACATGTAACAAATGTAGCTTAAATCCGTCATAGAGAGGTAATTCTCTGTCTAGTCATTGTTGCTGAGGTGTGAGAATCTGCAATGACGTCATCAGTGCTGACGTAGCTCTCGAGCGCGACCTCGGAACGCGCACACTTAAAGACAGAGCGCTCGGTGCTGTCAACGAGGTTCGACCACAGCGTGTTCACCGATTTTCCGAGCTGACGATGGCATCTTCAGAACACACACTGTGAGTAGGAATTAGTCGCATCAAGATTAACATCTCTGCCCGTGCAGCATGTTGGTGGACATACCAACGGGTTTTCCCCCTCATCGTATCACTTTCATGTTGTAACAACACCCTGTCACTTGACCGCGTTACTTTATGTCCAGTGTGGGATCAGGCACAGAAGTAGGTTAAGCGTTGTTTTCAGCAATTTGCTTTCGTGAGCAGATTTGAAAAAAGGGCAGTAATCAAAATTCGATATTGTAAGTTCTGTTAACAATCCAAATTTCGCGGGAGAGAAATAAACACAGAGTTAAAGTATGAGTTGTGACTGTGTGAGAACATAGTGACCTGTTTACCGATAATTTCCCAGAAAAAGAATGAGCTGCATTGTACGTAAATAGCGACTATTCATTTCACTGTATAGGCCAGTTTTTTTTCTATAACCTTGGATTAGTAAACTAGAAGTCCGTCTTTCTCAGAACACAGCTTATAGTGCAACGTGTTTAAAACATTAAAAATGATTTGCTATTTACTAATCTAACGAAATGATTTATTTTGACGTCAGGTATCATCACCCCATGTTTTGTGGGTACAAAGTACAAAAAGCTCTTTGCCGTGAAACACCAGTTGAGATAATTACACCAAACCTTTCCAATCTATGGCTGTGACATTATGCATTTAAAATTAACTGCTTCTGTACACCACAACAACATATTCAGAGGGTGTTTTTACAGTACAGGCAGCAAAATTGTAGAATTTGTCTGAAAAACTGGTTATAGCTTTATTTTGTGTATTTGTTGTTTTTTAATTAATAACTGAAAATTTTGTATTTATCAGTTTTGCAGGCTAACTGTATCACCACCTCTTATTTAACAAAAAAGAAGCACTCAATGTCTGAACTGGGCTATAGAATGTTCCTTTGATTCTTCAGGCATGTGTTAAATAATGCAGTGACAATGTTTCAGCAATCACTGCACATTTGATGAACTGAAGAAGACGGCAGAAACAATTTTGTCAAGAACTAAGCATCGACCAAAAATAGGGATCATATGTGGTTCTGGTCTTGGCCACCTGGGGGAGTTGGTGGAGGATCGGGTGGTCATTCCTTACAAAGAAATACCAATCTTTCCCATCAGCACAGGTTGGTGTGACTAATGATGTGCTTTTTGTACTGCAAGAGTCCTATTGAAAATCTAGTTTTCTAGGTGTTTGTAGTTGAAGCTTGGAAAATTATAGGTGCCCAGAACCTTGTTCGTGTTAAATTATTCTGAAAGACACCACCGAGAATTATGTAGAGAGGGTGGAGAAAGGAGAACTAGAAAAATGAGTATGTGTGGAGGGGAGAGGGGTTGTTGCTTCCAAAGTGAGGTGATAAATATATGTTTTATATATCTGGGGGAGGGGGTGCATGCATCCACAGTTATTTCCAAAGTCAACAGTAAAGAATATGTACATCATAGCCAAAGGCAATGTAGTATATTTGTGAGAAAAAAGTTTGTATATATATATAACAGTATAACATTATTGCAGTATTTGGATTAAAATCTAAAGACCTTTTCTTTTTAAAAAGCTTAAACATTTCATGTTAAACCTACATTCCGCTGGAAATCATTTTTGTTGTTTGTACAATGAACATGGTGTCCTTGAACATCTAAGTCACGAACAGTTGTTTTGCTGTATGTAATAAACAGTCTTATCACAAGCTGCTTCTGTCTCTTTACAAGCATTGTTTATGCTCACACATGTTTTGTTTCACATCGGACCGAAGCTGTATGTTTTATCACTGGTTGTTTCCAAATTGTTTGGGCCAAGAAAGAAAGTGTTGTGGTTAAAGTTTCATGCCCACAAAAAATAGGGTAGTAGGTCAGCACATCATTTTTCTAGAACCCTCATGGAAAGAAAGGGAAGCTACCCATGTAAGCCTACAGTAAATTTACATCCCTTATGGGCTCCACTATTGCTCAGATATGAAAGGACTGGAGGCACTTGTTTATCAACAGAAAATAAAATAAAATGTTAAGCAAGCAGGAAAAATAATGTAGGTTGGGTAACCATAACCACAACACTTTTTTGTCTAATAAAAATAATAATATGATAGTAGACTAGCACAGGCAATTGATGGAAATTTGTGAAATTCATGAAGGTTGTCTAAGGTAGATTCCCAAAATTCCCTCCCCCCTCCCAAACTTGGATGTTTTCAGTACCTGGGCATGAAGGAAAGCTTGTCATTGGGACACTTAAAGGAAAAGAAGTAGTTCTAATGCAGGGGCGAACACACACTTACGAAGGCTACCCCACACAGAAGGTAAATTGACTGCTGCACTAATCAAATGTACCATAAAGACGCTTCCTCAGAAAGAAACATTTAAAACTGATGTCATTATATTTTAGATTTGCTCACTTTTGGGAAAGAATGAGAATTGGGAATGCAACCAGAAAACATGAAGGTGTTATTTCACCATCTTGGGTTGATTAGCTTTACCAGAGGTTTAAAAAAAAAACTTTAAAAAAATGGTTCAGACATGATAAACATTGGCAGCAAAGCACACATATTTGAATGTCACTTCAGTTGTTTGCTTTCTCTCAGATTGCTGTTCCAGTGAGGACGATGAAACTGATGGGAGTAGAAATATTGTTTGTGACAAATGCTGCAGGAGGCATCAACCCAGATTATTCAGTTGGTGATATCATGATCATCAAAGACCACATTAATTTGGCAGGGTTTGCTGGAATTAACCCTTTAATTGGTCCCAATGAGGATAGGTAAGCATTCTTCTTTTCCTGATGTAAAATGATAAGCCGCAAACATATTTGAGGGATATGTTGAGCTTGCTGTATTTGTCCTGTATAAAATACTTTTTGTTTTTTTTTAGTACAGAATTCCTTTGTGTTGCTATTTCAATATTTGTGATAAATGCACTGCTTATATTGTAGGATCTTCTGCTTGTTATTGTCTGGAACTCGCTGCCAGCTAAACTCAGGGATGCTCCTTCTCTTGCTATATTCAAAACACATCAAAAATCCCATCTCTTTCACCTCGTTTTTCAGTGATTTGTACCAAGCTGGTTGGTACAGCTGCACGATGTGAGAGAGAAAGAGCAAGAGAGAGAGAGAGAGTGAAAGTGAGAGATAGACTGCGAGTGTGGCTGGTGGTTGCTTTCGGGGTCGCGTGTGGGGTCTGGATATACTAAGTATTTTCCACTCTGGCTCTCCTTTGTTTTTGTAAAGCACATTGGACCCTTTGGGGGAATAGCACTCTAGAAGAATCATTCTTTTATTATTATTATTATTGTTATAGCCACTTAAATATTTGAAGTGATAGTTCAACAGTAGTAAACTAGCAATCTGAAATTCCTTATAAAATATTACAGGAACTTTGGAAATACCTGGATTTCTAGCATTTTGTCTTTATCTGAGTACATACATGTGACATCACAGTCACCAGGATTATGGCTGGAACTAACCTTCTGTCCCTGAAGGTCAGGAGTGAACCTATTTTAGGCAGATATGGCAGCCAGATGGTTTGGTAACCACGTCGACTTCAGCACCAGTGTCACTAGAATTAACTCTTATTAAATTACCCAAGGCTGGTGTGAATCAATTTTTATCCAGCCATCACATCCAGATGCTGACTGATGGAGATGTAACTGATGCCAAGGCTGGTCAAATTGCTGTACTTTGCTAAGGGAAAAAAAATTGTGCTGGGGATAATGTTACACCAGAACTCCTGATAACACACAACAGAGGGTAATTAATGCACAAAAATTTCAAGAATGACAGATATTTGCAGCTTGACCACTTTTTCTTTTCAAAATGACCCTCAGATTTCAGGCTTGGTTTTAAAAAAATTTCTACAATCACTGTACATTGTACAAAATATAGGATAGGTAGGTCAGCACATTGTTTTCTAAGCAAATAAAGGGAAGCTGTATGTGTAGGTCTAGAGTAAAACTTACCCCCTAATGTACTCAACAATAGCTCACTCAGATATCAATGAACTGCTGACAAAAAGTTTAGGGTTGGCAAGAAAAAAAATAAGGCGTATCAGATCAGGTAGCTGTAATCACAACACTTTTTGTTGGGTGGGGGGGGGGGTGTCAGGAGTGCTAATAAACAGGGAGTAAACGTGTTTCTGTACGTGTGCAGGTTTGGTGCGAGATTTCCTCCCATGTCGAATGCATATGACTTGAAGTTGAGAAATCTGGCTAAGGTTCTTGGGAAGGAAATGGGGTTTGAATCATTTCTTCGTGAAGGCGTTTACAGTATGTTGGTGGGCCCCAACTTTGAGACCGTCTCGGAGTGCCTTCTATTACGAACTGTTGGAGCTGATGCCACAGGTATGTAATTTGTGTGTATATATGTACACATACAAAGGCATTCATGATATGTCCACGGGAGGACACAGCTTAAGTTTTTGCAGGAGTCTAGTCATCTGCACACACATTAGTTGCAACTGGTCAGAATCTTATGTGGATGCTGATGAAAAGTTTGTTGCCTCCAACCCTGTTTCCAGACTGAAATTTCTTTTAATAGCAAAGATGCCCAAATCAGCATTCATCTCATGCATTTTTCTTTCCTGCAATAATCTTTTAAATGCATTTATTTTCCTCTCAACTATACCTAACATCATCTGTACCTATCACCTTTGTCTCGTCAAACAAAAAAGGTTTGTTGTGAAGAGAGTATCACTATTAAGGAGGGCAGTGAATTTAAAGCAAATAACTTGATGCTGTCATTAATGCTTTTTTATTGCTGTTTGTATTTAAAATTACATTGCTCCACTGGCTAATCATGATTGATGTTTGTAAGAGTAATAGTCATATTACTTTTAGCTTTCAAGCTTCTTAACAACAGCTTTGTTTCCGTATGGACTGTAGGAATGAGCACTGTTCCTGAGGTGCTGGCAGCAAGACATGCAGGCATGAGAGTATTTGGCATGAGTCTCATTACCAACATGGTCATTTCCGAATATGACAGCCAGTCTACTGCAAGTCATGAGGAGGTCCTAGAAACTGGAAAAAAACGCAGCGAAGACCTGCAGGCTCTTGTGTCGGCAATGGTTCAAAAGCTAGAAATATAAAGCATGATAGGTCCCAGTGGTCTTTCTACTTTATTTCTCTTTGTTGCTTTCTGATTATACAGCAGAAGTAGTCACAGCAGACAAGCAGGTTTTATTAATCGGGTGCCCTAGTCACTGGCAGTTTAGTCATGAACATGTACCAGGAAATCGGTAGACCACCATTTCTTAGATTTTCTGCCCTTTGTAAGTGGTTAAATGGCACACACCCATAAGGATTGTATTAAGTGAAGTTTTGGTTCTGTTGTTCAGATGACCAAAGGCTGCAATATTGTGCCAGGTACCAAGTGATACCACACACACTATTGCAATATTTTTTAACTATAATAAATTGTTCAATATTTTGTTATATCTGTAGTATCCCATCATCTCTTTATTCCACAGAATCGGCTCCTTGATTTGTCTTCATTTTCTCTGATTTTCGTTATTTGCATGTGGTTATAATTTTTGCTGTAGTCTAAAATTTCGCGTTGGTCAGATTTTTTAGCTGAAACAATGAAGATTTTTTTCTGCTTGTTCTAATTTTTCCAAATTAAGGGAATTTCCTGGAGTGTATTTCCTCACAACACTACAGTCACTATTTTTTTTATCTGCTTATTCACTTGTTATTCAGATTTTTTAAGCTGAGACATGATTTATTTTTTCCCCACATGCTTTAAGCTTTCCTCAATAAAGTTATTTTCTTGAATCAATTTCTTCACAAAAGTACAGTCACAACTTAATTTTAATCTTTATTTCAAATTAATAGTGTATTTTTTGCCATTCAAGTGAGAATGTGTGCATATGTGCACTTGACAGCTGAAACTATAGAACTGATTCAGTGATTGCTGTTGGGGAGCCATGAAAGTGCCCAGTGTGACAAGTGGATGAAAACAAGCAGGTCATTAATATCGTTTCCAAGCAAATATAGCTGCACATTGCCTTCATTCAAATGAGAAAGATTGTCAGTTTGGCCAGAAAATTTTAAAGCTTGACAATGGCAGGCTTTCAGGGCATAAAGTCTTTAATGATATTTTTTTCTTACGTGTGAAGAGGTAGGTCATGGATACAGCTTCTACGAAACTTGCAGGAGGGACCAAAGTGGAGTTTCAGTAAAACAGATCTCCGAGTCTGGAGCTGTTGTTGCCCATCATACATGAATATGCAAAGCCACAACCACTTGTGTCAAGCTGCAGACTTACAAACCATCATTGTGTGTAGGCAGCATGTTATGTCTAGGAGTAATATTGGTAGGGAGTGGGGGGAGATGTTGTTGACTAGGCTATGTTTTCTGCAACTCTTTTCATGCATGCAGCCAAATTGTACCTACTTTGATCCCCAGGCTAAGTAATCGACATCAGCATTTAGGGGAAATAAACAGTGATATCAACAAACATTTTTGTGCAAGAGCAAATTATTTCCCCTTCCCTCTATTCCAGTTCCTTCCTCTCCAGGATATCCTTTAGTTTACGATGGTCATGAATCAGAGATGCCTAAGTTCGTTTATGATTGCACACAATGGAGGGAAAATCCATTTTTTACTAATTTTTTTTCACCTGAAGGCAAATAATTAAATTAAGGCATGTGCTGAGAAATGTACAATTTCATTTTTGGATTTGAGCCATAGATTTTCTTTGTTACTTTTACAACTTTTTTGAGGAGGTGGGTGGGTGATGCATTGGGGAACACTAGGATGGTAGAAATGGTGTGTAAATTTGCAGTACTGTTCTAGCTGCTCAAGATTTATAGCTGTGTTAACCGACAGTTCATTAAAACCATTTATGTATTTATTTTAGTTATAACATTTAAAAGCTTTTAAGCTGATAATTGATAAATATAGAGGAATATGCATATTGTATAATTTTGTAGCATCTGTTATTCATCCCATAACTCCAACCAAAAGAACTATATTTCTGTGTTAGTTTTATACAACAATATATGATGATTGTACAGTTTGTGATACTTTTGATATAAATTTCTAATATGTCTCAGGTGTGATTTGAGATGAGGTTTTGCTGTCTTTCAAGTTTCAGTCTTCAGTGATTGGTTTTTATATTTAGAGATAACTTTGTTCTTTTTTTCTCAATGTAAAGGGACATTGCATATACCCCTTTCAGCCTGCAAGTCCTTTAGTTAGAAAATTATTTTTTTCGACGATTAAGATTTGTTGGCAGTCTAACATTTTCTCATTATTACTTCTTTAAATGCGTTCTGTAGTATACTCAAAGTGTATGGAAGGAAAAGGAGATTCTTATCTTGTTGATGAGGATTAACTAAAAGCTGCTGCGTTTCAGTCGATAATAATACTAAACTCAGATTGTTACGTCACTGAAGAGAATTTTGTGCTAATTTGCATTTTGATTTTATTTCTTTTTTTTAAAATTATTATATCTGAATATCCTTTTGTTTCGGCTTATGTAAATCAAGGTAACTGTTGTAAAAAAAATAAAAATAAAAATTAGCCTGCATTTCACTGATGTTAGAATTGGTGTATTTCCTTCTGAGCTCAGTTTCAGTCATGAATACTTTCTTGATGTAACATTTTGAAATTAGGCAGCAGAAATGCCTGGTGCGTAAAGAGTTGACCATTTCTAGACTATTACTATAGTTGCTGGATCTGTGCACGTGCACAGCGTCCTGTTTATGTCAACAGACAAGAATATCACGTTGAGAGTGGACATCCAGCATACTATTAAATGTAAAATGAAATTCTTTGGTGCTTCTGATTCTCAGATTTCCTTTACAACAACTGGAATGTATACTGCCGTAAAGATTTTCTTTTAAAGTTTCCTAATTAAAAATGTATGCATACATGAAGTGATTGTTTTATATTATATTATTTTTTCAACGGTGAGGTTCAGTTTGGTGGTATGTATGCACGCACACACGCACATTATATAGTGCGGTTGTGGTAATATTCTATAATGAACGGTGGTACAAATACGGTTAAGGCGTTTGCTACTGAGGCGGGAAGTCGATTGTTCGCATCCGGGTCAATCATACAGACGCCTGGCACTATGGGGAACAGTATTAGGGCATCCGAGTCTACGCCTGGCACTATAGGGAACAGTACTAGGACAGCCGAGTCTACCACCATTAATATAAAACGCATTCGTCTGTAATTTAGATGTAGGGACAGTGACAAACTTCCTCACTTGCTGTCTAAACAATACAAAATTAAAAATGGTGTAAGCACCACTAAAATAACACCAAGTAAACTATAAGACAAGCGTAAATTGTAGAGGATTAAAATTAAAAGCTGAACATAGAGGTAGATAAATATAATGTAGTGACAGTAGTGCTGACCAGCAAGCACTCCACCACTCAAGCCACATACAGCCACCTCCCACCAGCGGCGACTGTGAGCCAGGAAAGCGAACGCGTAGCCACCACCAGTACAGACCACCAAACCACGGTCCCCTTCCTTCCCCAAGTCATCACCGCGAGGTGGAACCACTTTCCCTCCCAAATCAAAAACAACCTCCTCCCCCTTTTCCAAGGCCTCTCTGTCTGCACAAAGAGAAGCACAAGAGACGATCTAACAATACCAAAAGTTTTCGGTATAATGTAGACTTTATCTGTATTGATCATGCAATCCGTGATGCTCTCTGCACGCAAAGGATTCTTTGCTGAGAGGATTTTTAAACAAATGTTCAGACAGGCACCCAATAGGCGTGCATTTTCACACGCACATTCCCCCCCCCCCAACCTCTCTGCCCTCGCCCATCCACTCTATGTTTTACTCTTCCTTTCCTTTCTCCGTCTTTCGCTGACGTGATCTGTGTGGACTGTGAGTTTTGGTCTGCGCGCGTTCGCACACACACACACACACACGGAAAGAAAGAAGAGTATGATGAGTTAATGCTCACTAACATGTCTACAGATCGCCCGTTTATCCACCGCTACAATTTAATCCGTTCGAGGAGACGACAGCGGTTGGTAACTAGCTAGTTTAGCGACTACAACTATTGTCCACACCTATGTTCATTTTCCTGCTATATGTAACTGCCTTTAATTAAGTGACCGTAATAAGTAACATCTAATTACCGACGTCCACTTATTGTACTGATAGTTATTAACACCAAGATCTGTTTACCTATTCAGTATCTGCTTATGCTTTGATTTGGCGTTCAGTTTATATTGACAGACGCATAGAATGGTATAATGGAGGAAAATGCTTCTCCACAAAAAGCTCACGAATTTCTTGAGTATTTTGTAATGTTAAGCCTTTAATCCTACAATCGCAGATCCTGACAATTAAAGAGGTGTCGTGACCGTTACCCGGCCAGTAACCTGCACCTCGTCAGACAGTATCCACTGCGAAGTTGGTTGCTAAAACTAGTCTCGATAGACATTAATCAGATAATCCTTTAATCTCCTGCCTCGCGACCGTGTGTTCTAAATAGATGGCCCCACCAGTCACTTAATCAGTCAAATCATTCAATCAGTTTTAAATCAATCAGTCGTTGAATTTCTTGGAGTGAACATATCAGCGTAACGTTAGTCTGTGAGAAGAATAAGTACGGATTGAGTCTTGATTAGGGTGCATGAGTCTGCAGATTGTGTTTAATACCCAGACTCTAAACACCTTCGTCTACCTTCTGTTCACGCCGAATTCGAAAGCATAGCTCTAATGACGTCCTCGCTTGAAGACTGCTCACGACTGGGCACTCCGTCACGAAACAATCGCTTGTTGTACACAAGGGTGGCCCGTAGCATAGCGGTAACGTGTGCTGTTCACCAATATAGAGGGTTGCGGGTTCTTCAGAACCCGCGTCCGGCATTCGTACTTTCTCGGCATGTAGGGCTGGTTGTCGGGGATTTTCTCCGGGGGCTCAGTTTCCCCCCGCCCCCATTCTTCCTCTCCCATCACCATCGATCCTATACTTCCCCGTCATAATATAACCCTCTGTCACGTGTTGGGGTCTGGTGGGTCAAGGAGATTGCACCATAGATTCCAGGTGTGATCCATCCTCGACTCTCAGGCCCTAATTAAGGTCTATTATTCCTTGTCCAAGCCGCCATCTAGCCGCTCACGTCATCACCAGCCCAGGATTAGTTCCCTGTTTACACTTATGACCAGGAGTGCTGGCCCTAGAAACCAGGGGCAAGGTGTTAATTACCTGGGGCTGCTGGGGTGGGATTAGTGAAGGTGTCAGCCTGACCAGGTGTGCGTTAGTTGTTCAGGGAAAGATTACGTCGCTGGAGGAACCAGTGACGCGTAGCATCGAGCATCAAGGGCTTTGATGTAGCGATGGGTGTAAACGACCAGGAAAGGGGAGGGGGTAGT
>SMGT01011396.1:107817-149519 GCA_004794575.1 Lanistes nyassanus
CTCCCAAGCAAACTAAAATCCGGGGGAAAAAAATCACCTGCCTTAGGGTGGGGAAGAGAAGGGGGTCATGGGGTGGGGGATGCTGGAGCCGACTGATGTATCGACCCCATCATGCCTAGCAACGCGGACTGTGCGCGCGAGACACACACACAAAACGGCTTTGTCATAGGGATGGGACTGCTGGGCGTGGAAGCGAAGTTTTTTTTTCAAGATTGGTTGAGTCAGCTTCACTGTTTGTACATTGCGGTAGTCGCTTAGACAGGGTCAGCGGGTCAACACGGCCATGTTGTCCTTAGTGACAGTGCAAGACGAGCAAGTGCACGCGCGCGAGAGAGATGGGGGGGGGGGGGGTTAGGGAATACAAGGCTGCATGTACTTCAGCTAGTCAAAATAGAGATGTTTAGACAATTTAGGTTTTCCACCTGAAGCTCCAGCAACCTCAAAATCAGCTTCTGACGTAAATCTCTGCTTTCGTAGCTTACAATGGCCGAATGCTTGTAAAACCAGCTTGAGAAGAAAGCTATCTTCTTATTAAGAGCGGTTAACACGCTGTTCGTCTACGGCTTGCCACATTCGAAATCATCAAACGACCGATCACACACTTGACAGAAGCAAGATTGTATCGTATGCCTCGACAATAGACTATTTTTTTTTCGTTGTTTCTGCCCCGATCCACCTACTATGATTTATCGCCGCGCTCGCTCGCTCCGTCGTTCGCTCAGTAAGCCGACTGACCGTGCGGACTAGAAACCACAGATGGAAGTTTGAAAAGTCTAATCATGAGCTCTATGCATTTAATGACACTTGGGTTCAGCCACGTTACACGTGGGCGTGCCCTTGTCAGATGCGTTTTATCTTGCCACGTACGCTGCAAGGAATGCCGATAAAATATTCGCACTTTATTTAGTCACGATAAACCATTTGTTTGCTTATCTAAAGCTCTAACTCTTTGCCTAAACATCGGCTCAGCGCATGAAACCATACGGGTATTAGCGAGCAGGGTGATTGACGCAACGAATCATATTTAATAAACAACAAAGGAAAATTTAATACCAAGTACAAGCGTGTGGCATCGACTCGTTCGTGTCTGTCATGTTTAAATTGTAGCTGATGTCGATCATTGACAAGTGTGTTTTTGGACAAGCTTGTGCTGTCGGCAAGTTTGCACTTGCTGATACGCTCCTTTTGTTTTGTTTTGGTTTGTTTCTGTATTTTTGACAAGCTTGTTCCATCGTATAATTACGTGTCAGTTCTTCTGAGAAGCAAAAAGTTGCTCTACCACTGAGCGCCGCTGAGACCCGTGTTCTGTTGTTGGCGTGTCCTCAGTTCTGGGAGGTCATCTCAGATGAACACGGCATTGACCCCACCGGGACGTACCACGGCGACTCCGACCTCCAGCTGGAGCGCATCAACGTGTACTACAATGAGGCCACAGGTCAGTAACTGCTGTCTGGCTCGCGCCGCTGCTAAATGTGTTTCTCGTTACCGCGACCCGCGGCGGGCCTCAGCGTAATCGAAGTCAAGTGTCAGCCCGCACGCAGTCTTTGTTCCTCCCTACAATCCGAGACGTCTCACCTTTTCCCAGACTATCCTTTCCCTCAGGGTTCCTTGACCCTGTGAGAACAAGGTGGCACTTTTATGTACTGGAGGCAGGAAATAAACCCGAGCTCATGCGACCTAGCCAAAACTCGAACGTTCATCGCAATTTATCAAATGATTTCACCATAAATAAAGACACCCAGGGCATGTGTCTGTGTATGCATACGTAATGGGCATTAGGAAGTGTTTTGTGTGTTCGTTCATTCATTCCGGTAAGAGTTTACATAATACGAAACAGTTAACACCTGTCCTTGTCCTCCTCTTTTGCAGGCGGAAAGTACGTCCCTAGAGCTGTCCTGGTTGACCTCGAGCCCGGCACCATGGACTCTGTGCGCTCGGGTCCATTCGGTCAGATCTTCCGGCCAGACAACTTTGTGTTCGGGCAGTCCGGTGCTGGAAACAACTGGGCCAAGGGACACTACACAGAGGGCGCTGAGCTGGTGAGTTTTCCTTCCTTACTGGTGGCCTTGACGTAATTTTTGCCTCGTTAATGTTGTGACAGAATAAGAGCTTTTGGGGGTCGGGGGGTTCTCGTGGTAGTGGTGAGGGGTCCTCAATTGTAAAGACGATGGTATTGACAGGAATGAGGCCGAGTATTTTTGTGAAGTACCGCGATAACTGTTTTCTGCATTGACGCAGGTAACGTGTCTCTTTGCCGCGCCGTGTGCAGGTCGACTCAGTTCTTGACGTAGTCCGTAAGGAGGCGGAGAGCTGCGACTGTCTGCAGGGCTTCCAGCTGACGCACTCACTAGGTGGCGGCACCGGCTCGGGCATGGGCACGCTGCTTATCTCCAAGATCCGCGAGGAGTACCCCGACAGAATTATGAACACCTTCTCCGTCGTTCCATCACCCAAGGTGAGTGGGCCATCGAGACTTCGTGCGTTCGTTCGTTCAATCGACGAAGGCTCGTTGGTTTGTTCGTCAATTTGCTCTTTGACACGTTCGTTCGTACGTTGATTCCTTCATTCCTGTGCCTTTGTCAGGTGTCCGACACAGTGGTGGAGCCTTACAACGCTACCCTGTCTGTCCACCAACTTGTCGAGAACACGGACGAGACCTACTGCATCGACAACGAGGCTCTGTACGACATCTGCTTCCGCACACTGAAACTCACCACCCCCACATACGGCGACCTCAACCACCTGGTGTCTGCCACCATGTCGGGTGTTACCACCTGTTTGCGGTTCCCAGGTATGTACCGCGAGGGTTACCGGTACGCGCGTCAAACACCTGGCTTTTTCCTCCCCGCTTCCAACGGAAGGAGGAGGAGTTTTAAACTCTAAAGAGGGACCTGGTGCCGCTAGGTGGCGCTCTGACAGCGCCCATTTTCTCTGATAGTAAATCCGCATGTTTACTGAGTCGTCGGAACTGGTACACTGGGGGTAATTTCAACCATTCCTCCGGCAGTTCCCACGTGCGGGCGCAGACCTTTGACCCCTGTTGTTTGTCTTCGTACAGGCCAGCTGAACGCCGACCTCCGCAAACTGGCCGTCAACATGGTGCCCTTCCCCCGCCTGCATTTCTTCATGCCCGGCTTCGCTCCCCTGACGTCCCGCGGCTCCCAGCAGTACAGGGCCCTGACTGTGCCAGAGCTGACCCAGCAGATGTTTGACGCCAAGAACATGATGGCCGCCTGCGACCCGCGTCACGGCCGGTACCTGACTGTGGCTGCCATGTTCCGCGGCCGCATGTCTATGAAGGAGGCAAGCATTAGCTTCAGTAACACGCTTGACTTTCTCATTTATTTTTTTAACCCTCCCTCCCTCCTTCCCTTCCTCCCTTCCTTCCTCCCTTCCGTCCTTCCTACCATAGTATATCTGCTTACTTTCTAGTCTTCTCCGTTTCCTCGTTTTCTATAGAAATATTACTAGGGCGTTCAGTTCCAGACATACAGTTTTAGTTCTGTGAATCTCTTGTCAGTCAAGGACCTAGCTAGAAGTGTCATTTTGTTGTTCAGTTAACCACTTGCCTATAGTTGTGTCATGAATGGCTTATTTGTTCGCTCCACGTTTTCGGGACTGGTCCCTCTTGCGCAAAACAAGAATAGTTTTTTGTTATTGTTGTTTTTGGCGCGAGCATTTCTTTGCTGTCCTCAGACGCAGTCATGGGCCTGCAAAGGTTTACCCACATGCCCACCTAACTGAAACACGTAAAAGCTCCAAGTCCCTGAAGCCAGTCAAAGGACGAGCTCTATTTCGGAGGCCTTTCCGGGGGGCGGGGAGGGGGAAGGGAGGAGGGGGGTTTAGTGGAAGAATAGGGGTTGGGGAGGGGTGGGCGTATGGCGATGGGGCTTAAAGGCAGTATGATCTGCCAGGAAATTGCCACGCTTTCATGCTCTTAGCTGAAATGGTGACCCTAAGAGATGAGCATATTTTATGTAAGACTGTATTTGATTGGCTCCAAGTTTTTTGAGCATTTTCAAGCTCAACCGTTCCTGCTAGCTGTAACTCACGTGACCTGTCCAAGATGACTGCTCTGGTTGTTTAAGATTGGCTGAAAGACTGAAAAGGTCGGCAAATCCGACTAGATTATACAAGATCCCTTTGTTCCCAGCAGTCAATCACATTAAAGCTAAGGAAACGTTTGCGTAATGTTTGAGCGAAGGAGCTAACCTCTCTACCTTTGAGCTGGCCACTAAAAGATTCCTGACAATCAGATGATAAAGCATCCCCACGCAGGACAGGGGGGGGGGGAGGGCATAACGTAATCGAATGCGGACAGATTTATTATTGAGTATGACCAGAGCTTCCTGTCTCTCGACGTTCAGGTGGACGAGCAGATGTTGAACGTACAGAACAAGAACAGCAGCTACTTCGTGGAGTGGATCCCCAACAACGTCAAGACGGCCGTCTGCGACATCCCGCCACGCGGCCTCAAAATGTCCGCCACTTTCATTGGCAACTCCACCGCCATCCAGGAGCTGTTCAAGCGCATCTCTGAGCAGTTCACCGCCATGTTCCGGCGCAAAGCCTTCCTCCACTGGTCAGTTCGCTGCTCTTGTCAGCTGCGTCCAGACATAGTTTAAATCCCTCGTGCAGTTGCTTTGCGGCAGGTTAAAAACGGAGTTTTTTCCCCTCTCTGTTCCTTTCCTTTTTCCCCTGATATTGGAAGATAGTTTTTAACTCGAAATGGATTCAGCGTGCGAAAAACTTTTATCCGACACATTTAGGAAAATTAAATTCTGATCCCTACTGGGTAGTTTTCGGTTAAAGGTCGGGCATGCGCATGAGAAATATTAAGAAAGTGGAAGAAGTTTTTTTTTGTATAAACTTAGATTTTGGTTGTGGTTTGATTATACTACTTCACCATCACCCCCGGTCAAAACAACGAAACAAAAGAACACAAGAGGTCTGTTTTTCTGGCGTTTCTCAGGTACACGGGAGAGGGCATGGACGAGATGGAGTTCACAGAGGCCGAGTCCAACATGAACGACCTGGTGTCCGAGTACCAGCAATACCAGGATGCAACAGCCGAGGAGGAGGGCGAATTCGATGAGGAGGAAGGCGAGGAGGAAGCTTAAGATGACATCGAGGACTTTTCTACCCAGCAGCAGGCCGTAAACACCCTTGACGGAGCCTCGCCATCAAAGACTTGATTTGTCTCTTCAGTTCTGGCCCTTCTACAGCATAACTGAGAACTTGCATACCGTGGCAGTATTACCGACAAGGATTTTTTTAAAATTTTAAAGCTGGAAACGGGCATTTTTTTCCCCCCTCGCTGATTGTTGTGTCTTATTCATCCCGACTTACGATCACCGTGGCCGCGTACAATGCAATTTACCAGACCACCCAGAGGAAGTTACCCAGCAGTTCCTGCTATGTGCTAAGTGATCTGGTAATCATCAGCGGAAGGGGCTCTGTCAGGGAAGAACTTTCTTCCTCTTTATTTCGTTTCCTCATAGGAGAACGTAAGATCTCGTTCTGTGAGTGAACAGCGAAAATAAAGACGCATCATCAAATGTGGCGTGCAGATTTCTGCTTCTCTGTGTCTTTGTTTGCCAGCGTGCCTGCGTGCCTACCTGCCTTTCTGTCTCTGTCCAACGTACGATCGAAATACAAAATCTAGTTTCAAAGTAGTACATTGGCAATCATGCCGACTGCTTGTCAAAAGTGTTTGTTGTGACCGTGTGCCGAAAATGACCGGTGAATAGGAAATGCATTTCGATAACTTAGAATTGATAGGCACACCTCTTTCTTTGGCCTGAGAGCCGACAGTCCAATCAAAACTGCATACACATGGACAGACGGACGTACTACTTCAGTCCTGTACTAATGACAAGAATGTCAGCAGAACTAGAAGTCCATTAGGAAAAGCTTTTTCCCATGCTTCTCTTTATCCAGAATGCAGCAAATACACCAGAGGGAAACGATCTACATTCTAAACAAAAAAATTCAAAACATAGCGTCGACGTCTGAACCAGTTTTAACTCTATGGCCACGGTCAACTTTTTGTGTTAACTGCCAGGAAGTCCATATTTTAAATCAAAAATGCCCTCTTGAACGAATCGCGAATGTGTCAATTGAACGAGGTTCAGCGGGTTACCTTTTCCATCGGCACAATGTCTCAAGGTCTGGTAATGCCAGAGACATTCCCCTCCTCCCCACACACACATCCACAATGCATCTGGAGCCGGTGTGACGACAGCAGCAGACGCCAGACTAGCGAGCTTGCCTGCGCAAAGCTGACGTGCGCCGAAGTGCAGTGCGTGACACCCTGGAGTCCAACAGCCAGCCAGAAGGTCAGTCAGGTCATGCCGAGGTGGAAGTCACAGCATCGTCAGACACCATCATTCCAGTTATTGTTCTTCTGCTACACAGCAAATGTTCGTGTGCTCTAGAAACTGTACTCCATCACTCCTTCCCCTACAGCATCCGTATCTCCGAACCTTCTGCCGGTGAGTTCACTGTCTGTTTACTTCGTAATGGCCTGCTGATGGTAGGCAGATATCTCTAGAAGATTTTTTTTAAAAAATCCTGGATGCCTACAAATCAGCTTTAGCCCTGCACTGGATTACTGAGACAATAATAGTGTTATCTTTGTGCTGCCTGTCAATCGAACAATTTGTTCACGCAGGGGAATACAAACACCCCCTCTCTCACATGCACACCAACTCTCTCTCTCTCTCACACAAACACACAGTACGCGAGACAGAGAGGGACTGTAAGAGAGAGAGAGAGAGAGAGGGGGGGAGGACTGACAAGCAGAAGATTGAAACAGGGCAAGAAGGGAGGAAAAGGACAGCTAGACAGGCCAACAGACAGACATAGATCCGGGAAGATGACGGGAGAGCGCATTTCTTTTTGCAATTTGCTTGCCCACATAATGTGCTCTTAGGGAAAAACTTCTATCCTGGTTTAGGAGAGAAGGAAAAGAAAGAAAAAGACACCCCCCCCCCATCTTCGCCTGTAGAAACAGATCGAAACTGAAGCAGTCTCCTTCCAGGTCAGGTTTCTAGAGTTATTTTTTCTGTTTTAAACCAGAATTATCTTCTCATATTTATGACAGTATTCTGCCAAGGTTTTCTTTTCAAGCGGAAGTTGCGGGTAGATCAAGCATAGAAAAAGCGTATGTTTAGCGTTTGTCTTATTAAAGACATCGTGTGCTTTTCACAATCTTCATTATTTAGTGGAGGTACTAAATCGTAAATGATAATTTTTAAAATGTCAAAATAAAGAATTAACTATTTCACAATAACTTGGCATTCGTATTACCTAGTTGTATGAAGGTGGCCAAGTACTTGACATTAAAACTTGCATGGCTTGCATGAGCGTTCGTATCTCCTGTTCATACGTAAACGTGCACGTAAAATTCACAGGGGGAATGGGCCTTACGACAGCTTTTATGACTGGAAGTGCAGACAGGAACGCTCAGCCCTGAAACAGAGTAGCGACCCTTCGACATAGCTTCCACACAGTCTGGCTAAAAGGAATAACAGTTAACAATGTTGAGGCCGTAATAATGTTCAAAGTCTTTTTTTTAACCTCCCAAAACAACCGGATACTAAAGTTTGATGGACATCCAACGGAAAGGCAACAGCCAAAGTAAATTAGAATTTTTATAACTCAAAAAATCTGAACATATTCTTTCAGTTTTCACTACCTATCGAGAGTTACTCATTAGTCTTAACAAAGAGTTGAAAGATCTGAAGTCTTCAAAAATCTTTTTCTGGTCAGGTTTATAAGTAACGCTGAATTGAAAAGGTTGGAAGGTGGTTTTCTTTCTTGAAAGTAAGGGAAATAAAAGTAATAATATGTTATATATGTTTTATATGAAAAAATATATTACGGATACGAGAAAAGATATTACTTATGCGAGAAAAAATATTACTGATACAAGAAAAGACCAACATTTTCAGATATATGAATATTAATGCAGGTCCGAGATGAACAGTCATTCGTCCACATGTTCTCATCCTGACTGTATTTCCGGATTACACGATTTAACATTGAATGAAATAATCATAAAATTATAAAATACTTTCAATCTGGTAAAATGGAGCTGACTCACCTTTACTGTCAGCAATGTAGCTAATGATATTCAACTTTTAATTTTTTTTCTCCAGACGATATTTTTTCAGGAACAAACGAGATAGACCGCCACGTGACCCTATGCGTTCCTTTGACATTAACTTGTGTACGTTGCGTACAGTGTAACTGGGTTTCACTCCGTGTCTTGACATTTGAATTGGTCCTATACAGTCTGCCTGACTCGCCCATTACCTTTTATGGCTAAACCGGAAGAACTGTTTTGCGTAAGTGTGCCAGCGCATCCAGTTGGGGGGCGGGGGTGGGGGTGGGAACTTGGAAGAATAGGTCATGGCCAGCAAGAATAATTTCTAGGATGGAGCGAAGAAGACGAAAAAGGAAATAACGGACCGGAAATATTATTTCTTGGATTCCGGGATCAGACTTAAATAGGTCATAGGTCATACCCATGCACTTATAAGGGTACGTGCAGCATACGTGTATGCAAATCAAATAAATAAATAAATCTGACACGCTTTGGGAGATTGGCTATACAGTGTCAAATGTTATGTCTGACATTGGTAACCTGAACGCAGCGAGGTCAAAGGTGAGCTAGCCGAGGTCGATTTCAATTAACACTGCAAATTTTTGGGTCAGAGAACAGATCTGCTCTTACATGTCGTGTAAACCGATTTGTTTACGCAACATGTAGCTGCAATATTTATAAAGCAAAATTTCTGTAACTTTTTGCCAGTATATATATATATACAGGATAAACGCTGGTGGCAAATCCAGTACTTGTATTTCTATCACAAAAGGGATTGTCTGTGGATCCGAAGACAAAGAGCAGACCTCTACAGCCACAGTGAATCAATTGTCCAACCTGAGCTCGGTCAGTCCCCACTTCGACAGATACTGTCCAAGTGCTTAGAGATGTCCTGGGCATAGTGTATATCCTGGGGATAGCGTATATGTTCTGATCCTACGCAGCCGATAAAACAGTTGTGCACTAATGTGTGAGTTTAAATAATGTTCTCCAGGAAATACATGAATGTCGTACAGCCATTACAAAAATCATGGCCATGCTTAGAGAAACAGGACGCCATTTTAATTCGCCTTTTTGAGAAAAGCCCAGACCAGGGGTCGCGCGACGGGGTGGCGGAGGGGGGAGGGAGAGGAGACGGGGAAAACGACGGTCATTTGGGAATTTATACAAAATATCAGATTTTGCATCGCAAAAAAGTAGGGGAAGGGAATACAGAGTCTTTCGTCATTTAACAACGGCCTTGCAAGTCTTCAAAACACAAACGAGGCGTCCATGGTCTTGCACGTGATTTTGCCGCTACACTGTGCGAGCATGCGCGCTACGGACCCTTAGTCCAGAAACATTTGTCTGGGAGCTTGCAGTCTTTATGTGTCTTGCCATCCACCCTCTCTATATTCCGTCTCCCTTTTAAACCATCTTTCTATCTGTCTACTGGTGTCTTCTTGGTTTCCTGATAAAAAGCTAGGGGTCTGGTGCAGTAAGAAAGAAGATCAAAGCACGATACTCTGACAATGCTCAAACTTGCGGGGACCATCCTCTTTAAGAATCCTGTTTTCCTGTCTGTTGTCTTGGAGTCTCAGTGTTATCTCCGACATCGGCCATTGTTCCAATCCAAGCATTAAAAACATATAACGTTCGTCACAAAAGAAACCAGTTCTGAAGCCAAGTGCGTGTTGTGTTGGCCCCGTGGAAATAATACCTGTTGTTTCGAGCGCTTGACTTTTAAGCCATCCTGTTCTACAGTGGCGTGACCTGATTCGACTCCAAAAGTTGTTGACAAGTGCAGGCGATTGATTATTCACTACCTGCTATCGATTAAAGGGTCTTGCTGTACACCAGAGTTTTCGTTTTCTTCCGCGACAAGAAGAACCCATTAGGGGCAAGGTATTGTCATAAAGAATGAAACATTTATAACAATGCTTTGTTCACTGTCCTGCTTGACCTAATTACTTGTAAATGTGTTTGTTTGCATGCACGGGAACGTGGAAGTGCGCGCCTGTTTGTGCTATTTTGTTTCCAGTTGCGTGTATTACATGAAATATTATATAACTATATAGGCCTTTATATATAATTTTAACATATATAATGCTTTCGTGTCGACGTGCTTCTGGCGAGTTTGCTTCAATAGCATTCAGTCTCGAGGGACAAAGGCTGTTTAAAGCAATTATCATTAATTTTCTATCAGGGCTTCTCCTTGGAGACAATGACTACAAGAGGGATCCAGTTACCCCTCGCTGTGTTAATGGGCGATACACAGATTTTGCTTGTCATTTCCTTCTTTCTTTCTGTTGTAATTGCACGCACAGAGCGAGCATAAATCTCGGGGATCACATGCTCGTGTGTATGCGTGTGTGCGTGTGCGCGTGCGTGCGTGTGGAGATATTTACATGACCATCTGGACTACTACAGAAAATTTGTTGGCAGACAGAATTCGGAAACAAACATTCGAGGGTTATATTCGCTGCTAACCAGTCTAAAGATTCTGATTGGCTGCACGGCTGTATTTCTTTCCGACAATAGT
Organism: Lanistes nyassanus; assembly: GCA_004794575.1. Classification (NCBI taxonomy): domain Eukaryota; kingdom Metazoa; phylum Mollusca; class Gastropoda; order Architaenioglossa; family Ampullariidae; genus Lanistes; species Lanistes nyassanus. Next base: position 118,449 of record SMGT01011396.1, read on the forward strand.
ACCATTGTGTGCAGGGTAACCAAACAGTCGCTGCTGCAAGGTACTATTATTAGTAATGTCCACAGACATTAGGCGACACCCCCCCCCCCAAAAAAAATTGTTGCCACTCGTATGAACACTAAAAACACGTTATGTTGCACAAAGCTCTGTCTGTCCCTCGGTCCTTACGTCCGTCTTATCTCGATCTGTTCTGAATCCGTGCATTTACCCACTTCAAGCGTTATGTGTAATATCCTGGCAGAAGGAGCCACTCATTTTATGCAGCGTTGCTAACGGGATTTTATTTTCAGAGTGTTGGAAAGAAATATTACGTGATGTGTATGTAAAGACTGGCATTCATTCCGGTTTGTTGGTTATTTTAGAGGGACAGTGTTTCCACCTCGCGGTGATTTCACTCGATGGGGAGAAAGGATCCCATTTACTAGCTATGCGTTGACAGAACTACCAGACTGATAGGTGCAGCGCGGGCAGGCAGTATAATGTGTAGGGGATGCCCGAATGGAGTTTGCACAATGGTTAACTCCAGGAAATAATCCTTGGCCACAAGTGGATTCGAATCAGCAACCTTCCGCCCTCTAGTCCGCATGTCTACCGACCGATCTATCCAGTCCCCGGCACGCATTGCAGATTCACGTGTTTGACGTATATACCTCAAGATTTAAGTGCACTGAACAGGTCCGGCATTAAATGGCGTTCTCTAAAGGGCTTAGAAAAGCAGAGCTACGTGTCAAATCCTTGGCAAGGGCAGATACCCGTTCGAACCAGCGATACTGTCTGGTCTGTGCTTGAACTTTGAAATGTTTAGTCAGGGTATATTTTTATATCTAAAAATACGGCCCGGCATATGTTCAAAGGATGTCTGGAAGTTTTGTCCCAATCACTGGATGATAAATTTTATAACACGCACACACGCACACGAGAGACAGAGAGAGAGAGAGAGAGAGGCAGAGAGAGAGAGAGAGTTGGGTGGGTGTTCGTTGATTAATAACGTCCCGCCACAAACTAGGTGCATATCAGGACGGTCTTGCTTAGACAAGTTTACCTGCTCCAACACGTGGGACCGCTGTCGCAACACGGGCCTCAGTCCCACCCAGTCACGTTATACTGACACCGGGCCAACCAGTCCTAGTACTGTTCCCTATAGTGCCAGACGTCTAGCAGGGCAGCTACTGTATTGCCTATTTTTAAGTCTTAGGTATGACTCGGCCGGGTTGGGAACCAAAGCGAAACGGAGGCCTGAACCAAGAGAGAGAGAGAGAAAGAATAAGTGAGAGTATTGTTAAAGGATTCCACAAAAGGACTATTTTTTCTATTAATACATTATAGGTTGAAGGTTACGAGGTTGAAATATCTACATTTTACAAAATAATATGTATATTCTTATTCTGTTGTGTGCATGCAACTGCATACATACATTATACATATTATATACATATATTTTCCTCAAGTTATCGGGGAAATCCAAAGCCAGACCAATAGCAAACATAACGAAAGGAACACAGACCTCATTTCAATACAGGATAGACGCAACGTTTGTGTATGTTGTCAGACGGATCCTTATTCAGTAGGTGATTTAGCATTGCAGGCTGCACGGTAGCATGCTACTGCTCCTGCTGAGGAGGCAGATAGAAATACAGTGTCTCCTATTTAATGGATGCGAACCGAGTGGGCAGGCAGGGGTATAAACGAAACACCTGTTACATAAAATAAAACTATCAGATACTTTAAGAATAGTCTTTCTGCATTCTCTACATCACAAAGTCTGGCGAAGTGTGAGCAGCAAATGACCTTCATACAGTTTCCTTCCAGGTGAAATCATCTCCCCTCTTTTCCCTTCCGGCCTTCCTCGTACCTACCTCTCTCAGTCCGGGTGGATGAGAGAGAACTAAATTATTCCAGCGATTGAAAGTGAACAAGCATTAAACATTATGTAACAGCAATATCCTGTCCGTGATTTGGCGAATCCATTAGCCTCTAGAATTTCACCCAGACAGCAATTAGGTGTCCCCGATCAATAAACAGTTACAGCTTTTCACTTTCATAATGCTCGGTCGTTTTGGGGGATCTGTTGTATTTTGAAATTACAGGTTACGTGTAATTTGTAAAAAATTGCTTTTGCTTAGAAAGAAAATATGTGTTTATGTCGTTCTTTTATGTCAGTTTGCAAACATTAAACATAGAAGTGTAGTAGATCCTTCCGACTTGTTTGTCCCTCCTCCCTATCTCGTACGAATTACTGGTCTGTGTCACCTGTACACGCGAGCACTCCCCAGACATCTCTGTCTTACCCGTACACGCACGCATTATCCAGTCACACGTGTTTCACTTGTACAGGGACGCACTACCCAGTCACACGTGTACAGGCACGAACTATCCAATTGTGTTTGTCTCATGACACGTACATACTAACATACCATCTGCGTCTTGCCTGTGTACGCACGCACTCGCCCCAACACCTGTGTTTGACCTGTGCAGGCAAGCACTCCCACATCACCTGGGTCTCACCTACATCACGCACTCACCAAACACCTGTGTCTGATGTGTACACGCAAGCACCCCGGAACCATCTGAGTCTCACCTATTCATTCATGCTGCGTCGACACACCTTTGTCTCATTCGTACACGTAAGCAGTCACCTATGTTTCACCTGTACGCGCAGCACAAGCACCGTACACACTCACAGGCATGCATCCAGCTGGGGCATACGACGCTTAATTATTTTGTTATTTCTTCACGTCTGGTTAGGTAACGACTGCTGCTGGTGTCGCTCGGCAACAAGACAAGGTTTTTTTTGTCGTCTGCTGCTGCAGCCCCGCATCAAGTGTTGCAGTCGTGAAGCAGCTCCCTCCCCCGTCAATGCGGCCGCCATCAAGGTAGGCGCTGGGACCAGCTGCCAGCAGACTTTGTCGCTGTGGGCGCCCCCCACCCAGTAAGACAGGTGACGCACCGCAAGCGCGCGTGGCGTGGGGTTGCTGCAGTGCCGCTGCTTGACGTGCAGATAGCTGCTGCATCAGTCAGCCGTCCACCGCCGCTGCTGCTTCGCTCTTAATCTTGGACGGCTGTGAGTCCGCGGCAGTGTGAGGGCTGCGCGAGCACGCACGTCACGTCCTTACGCAGTCCTAAGGCTTTGCGTCGCGCGCTAAGTTTCGGTTCAAACCTTCGAGCTGCGGCACAGACAAGCCTCAATGGGCCGTCTGTGATGTTTCTACGAGACGATTTTTCTGCATTAACTTTTTGCCGTAGGAATGTAGGCCAACCCTCTTTTTGCTCCACTTGATGCAGTTCTGCCTTCACAAAACACCAAGACGTGGCTGTACCTAAAAAGTTATCAGCGGATATTAGCAGTCTCGGTTATAAAGCTTTCCTTCGCAGTAAACCATTCTTTAAACTGTTGTGCTACTGAAGCTTCGAGACAACTTAATCGCCAGAAGACAGAAAGGACTTTAGTGGATGGTGCGGTGTCTGGAGAAGGACTGACGTTCTTTTGTCTGAAGAGGCCAGTCGTCTTTCGGAAATCCTGTTCTGTCGTTGGCGGAAATCCTCTCTTGTCCCGCAGCTTGAGAAGTCTGAGCTGATATGATCGACGGGAACTATTATCTAGCAATTACAGGGGGCTGCTGTCTGGTGCCATAGATTCTTGCCTTACTTCACCCTAGCAGACAAAGTGTTACCTGTAGTCTGTCTGTAGCGGGATTTTTCCCCGGGAACGAACTGGAGTGTTCAGTTGTTGGGTTCTTTTGAGTGTCTTTTAATCGGAAGTTTTCGTGAGCTGAACTGACTTTCTTGGCTCGAGTTCTTGAGAAGAAATCCTTCTGTTCGATCTTCCAGAAATACCGACGTCTGCTGGAGCGGAAATAACTTTGGAACCGGAGCATGACATGGCAACCGAGGTATTTATACTCGTCTTGCGGAGATCGATCAGGTGCAATGATCGATAGCGCCGATCACAAAGTTGGCGGCAACCGAAGGAAACCTGCACAACCAGCTCCAGGTACCGGGCGTGACGCTGCTGTCGTCATCGTGAGTAGAGCGCGACCCTGACTCTGCGTCACTGTCGTCAGAGACTCTTTGTCTTCAGGGAGTCATTTCTGATTCCAGCGAAAAACACAACAGAAGCCCTAACCTCGTGTCCTATCAAGACCAGCGATTGGACAGTTGCACGCGCTCGCAGATACAGAACTTAATCACACAGAAAGGGGAGTGCTTGAAGAGAAGGGGATTAGAAAGAGCCTTGAACTTTTGCCCTCTTTTGTCAGCTGGCCAATCAAAACGCGGCAGGTGCCAGTGCATTGACAACGTGCTGCAAGGGGAGAAGGTATTGACTGAGGCAGGTGAGTGCAGTGTCTCTGCGATCGTGACGGGGGACAGAGTTTAAAGCGTTTGTGATGATCTTCATATGACTCGCTGTTCTGTTCTGTTCTGTCTATCTGTCTGTTTGTCTGTCTGTTCTGTCTGTTCTGTCTGTCTGTTTGTTTGTCTCCCTGTGTACTGTTTTCTTTTTCCTATCCCTATCTGTCACTATATTATGTTTCTCTGTGTTCTTTCCCGCTCTTTTGCCCATCTGTGACGCCTACCCTTTTCCAATCCACACAACTGTTTCCCCAGCCCTTCTCTCCTTTCGGTTGGTGTGTGTGTGTCTCTTTCTCTCTCACCGAACCCATCAATTCCACCCCACCCACCCCAACACACACGCATACACACATTAATACACACAGAGAGAAAAGTATCGAAAGTCCGTTTACTAGAGAAAAAAAAAAGGACTTTAGCGAGCTTGGGTGACCGTTCTGTTAGCATGCAAACTAAATGTATTACTGCTGTCTGCATTACAGGAGACATTTTGCTATCCCCCCTTGCAAACTAAATGAACTCCTGTACAATTTATCTGCATGCGTCTTTTTGTCATTGCGTGTGCATGCTAAATTTTTTGTGGTTGACTTGATTATCTATCTCATCAATTTTTGCATAAAAACTGCTCAAGCGAAACAAAAATGCGATCCCATTATTACACGGATATGAGAATTCAAGTCTGAAAAATAAGGCTCATATTGCTTACTGAAAGTCTCCTTACAACAAGTAGACTGGACGGCCACAGGCTTAAGGTTACGTGGCAGCTTTGTGTAAAACCCGTTCTGTAATGTATTTAAATGCGTGCTGTTTGTCACCAGTTGTTATCTGCGAATAATTTCGTTACGCGTTGTTGTGATCATCTATTTACTCTGCAGAGACAAAATGTATTGCGTGTGCGAGTGCGTCTTTCAGCTCCATGCATCCGCAATGGAGTTACTGAAATTAAAATTGATTTTCCCACATTCTGGTTCTGGAATGGTGCAGTGATTTTTGTAATTTTGTAAGTTCTGTGTATTCCCAGATGGATCCTTTTCACAGAGATCGAACAAAGCGGCATCGCTGCTTTTGATCTCCTCCACCTTTCCCCCACCTATTTGCCATCTATCTCATCTGTGGAACCATTGTCATTAAACGGGTCCATTCATCTGGCAGTTCTCTCCCCTGTCTTTGTCCAGAACGTTGAATACAATCTGAACTGACCCGAACTGGAAATTCGGCGTCCACGTGTCGCGGGCACACTACAGATTAAATAAATATTTGACAGCAGCTATTGCTATCGAGAATTACGCTTCACATGCTAGGCTGGCCAGGTCCAGGGGTCGGCGTATGTTATTACATGAGAGTTTGCATTTCCCCCTTCCAGTCACGACAGCGGTCGTGAGGTCCGTTCACCCTGTGGTTTACTGTGCACTTTTCAGCTGTGATGAGGACAAACGAATGTAGAACCTGCACCCATGCTCACGGTTCAAGCAAAACCACCTTTTCTAACAAATGTTTTTCGACGTATTCATAACCCTTGTTCGAGTATTTACGCTTTCAAACGTTTGAGAAAGAATTTTCCTAGTTCCTCAATCGTTCACTCGTCCTTCAACACACGTGTAGAGCCGAAAGTAATAGGCACGAATCGTCATAGTTTCAGAAATGTGCGCGAACCCTGTTTACTGTTTTCTTTATGTTACAGACAGTGTAGTTGCGATCAGTTTTTTTTCCTGGGAGTATATAGCGTCCAGCCCACTTCTTCCATGTTGTTAGTGGCTGTTTGCTATCGATGGGTAAACGTACACAAGGGATTATGAAAGATTTATAGAAAGCAGTCAAAATAAGCAGCAAATATGCCGTTAGAGACGAGAAGAACCAATATTAAAAGTCCGATTTAAGCTCCAGTTACTCACCCACCGACCCACACACTCACCCACTCACCCACTCACCCAGCGACCCAGCGACCCAGCTACCCAACTCACCCAACCCAACCACTCGCTCACTCGCTCACTCGCTCACTCACTCACTCACTCACTCACTCACTCACTCACTCACTCACTCACTCACTCACTCACTCACTCACTCACTCACTCACTCACTCACTCACTCACTCACTCACTCACTCGAATGGCATTGAGCTGGCTGTATGCCTGCGTACAAAAAATGCCGTACTTAATTTCTTTTCCGATTAAAAACTTTCCAACGGGATGCAGCAAATGAGAACGTCACAGCAAGCCGGAGATGAAATCTTCATTTTGGGATTGCACTTATTTCCTGCGCTTCTTTGCAGTTAGGTCACCAAGGTTCTTCCCCCCTCCTTCCCCAGGGCTTAAGAAGTATATTAGGAAATTGGTTCACATCGTACTTGCTAATCGGCTCTTTTGTACGGCAAGTACATTCTCCTCCTGGGAGACGGTTGAGTAAGTGTATGCAGTACAAAGAGTTACGCTAGCTTCACACGGTCAGATTCAGCGCAACGAAAGAGGCGTTAACTGTCTCGTCTCATAACGAACATCTGTTATTTTCAGCCGATTGTTGGCCGTTTCACTTCACTGTGTTTGCGTGCGAAGAATCCCCACTGGAATGTACACAAGTCCTGACAAGTCTCTTTCCAGCACACATCATCATCGCTTTTCTGCATCCAACCCTCCAGGTAGACCTAATATGGCCGGGCAAGCTGGCCACTTTCCCTGCCACCTTAGCTTTATGCCATCGATCAAAGTCTTCAGTGGATCTACCAGGCCTTGCAAAATTAAAGAAACGCGGTCCGTGCACACGGCACCGTCGCGATTGCTGTCCAGAAATAGAACCAGTCCGTTTAGAACTGAGTCTTCAAAGACCGAAGTGAGTTGGTGTGGCCACCCCGATGTGAGCGAGGATCTAAATAGCAAACCTGTTCCGCTACTTTCATGTGTTTGAGGAATCAGGAGGAGTTGCATACAAACCCGGAGATGAAGGGAGAAAAATCGAGTAGAAAGGTTGGAACCAGAGATCGATGTTAGGGAATGTAAGAATTGGTGAGAGTGGACCTTATAAGAAAAAATCATGTTGATCACAGAGTTAGACTGCACGAACGCTCGCATTTGCTCTTCCGTCATAAAAGCGATCGACACGGGAAAATCAACCTGTGACAAAATATTATCTGAGTGGATAACATGCAAAGGGGAAAGAAAAAACCTAATTTTAAATTAACGCCTTCTTACACCCACCCTACCTCAGCACTCACCCAACTGACGCAGAGTTCACGGAAAAAGTAAACGAGAATGTCACAGCAAGCCACTGTCAACCGGACCGCATGCAGAACCTGTTGCCATTTCCAGACCGTCGAAAAGGATCTGGAACGATAGCTGGCAGAATAAAGAATAGCCGTAAATTTGTTCAGACGACAGCTGGCAATCGCTGGCAGAGAGCTGGGAAAACAGCTGAAGCGATAGACAAGTCGCAAACGTCACCACTTGGGGATGAAAGAATCCAGCCCGTACAGGATCACGGATGCAGCAACAGGGCAACAGACAGACACAACGACGGAACGATGTGGATATCATGACGAACGTCTTTGAAATCTACGTGGGCACGCTAGAATGAAGAGGGAGAATAAGACAGACGTTCATACGTGAAGGGAGACAAATAGGAAAGAAATAGGACAAGAAAAAGCATTATCTGATTCACGGAAACGCGAGGAGGCACTAAGGAAAACATCCCCCAACACAAAAAACCCTCTGGGGACACATAGGAATAAGAAAAGACTAGGAGAAAGGGATGGGAGATAGAAGAGAAGAGGGAAGGAGGGTAACAGAAAGAGATAGAAAAACGGGGTTCGATGTCGGAGAGGGGAAAATATGAGAGGGGTGGGGGAGGGGGAACAAAACAAACACAGAGAGCCAGAGAATTCAAACCAAACAAACTGTGTAATGCACAGAGGATGCCGAAACACGAAATGCACAGAAATACGAAAGCCCACAGAGAAAGCGCACGCGTTTAGACTTTTGCTGTCAGGAAAGGTTGACATTGACACTGCCGAAATTTTGAGCAAAATACTAAAGAAACAAGTCCGAAAAAAGCTAAGCATGGCATTACAGATACAAGTGAGCCTTGGTCAATATTTTACTAGGTGATGTAGACGTCATACTGAAGGGCAGACTGTTTCCGGAGTCTCAAAATCGATGATGGGAGCGTCGGCAAAATAGAGAAAATACCTCCGTAGAACTCTCACTGTACAAACAGATACAGCGCCCACACGAGCAGCGTAATAACTAAGAGTTTTCGTAAGTCCTGTCTTCAGTGTTTTTGAGAAGCACCGTTTTTGCTGGGTGTGTAATTTATAGGGCTGCTGTGTCTGGGATTTATTTTAGTCACTTTTTGGTCTTCTGACTTTCTTCAAGACATACAGGAGAAACCCGATGATCCCATCACGTATTTCCCAACAGCTATTTTTGTCTATTACGTAGTTGTCACTGGGAAAAAATGCGTTTAGTGAAAGATGCCCACATGGTTTTTTTCCTTGCGTATAAACACTTTGTCCGGCAGTATAGATTACAGGAACGTCAGGGACATCCTGCAGCGATGGCCGACCCTGTTACGTTTGCATGCATGCAGACATTAGCATCATGACCTTGCGACCAAAAACCAGTTTCGCTGTTTTGGTTAGCGAGCGTCCTTGGGCATTGCGGTGTCTTCGATGCAGTAACCAAGCTATTCTGGGGAGACATTTTCAATCTCATTACGAAGGGCATGGAAGGGAATTGTTGTGCTGGGATTATATTCTTAAAGTAGCAGTAAACGGTTACTCGAGGGGACGAGTGGACGGGGAGGGGAAAATAAGATAAAAAGAGTGAGGGGTGAAGGAATAGACCATCAGGGAACGAAATGACGTAAGGACAAACAAAATAATTTTCACGTCCACTTTCTATATCTGCGTGATTTGTAGCGTGTCACCAAGAATTAAGAGAGACATTAAACGCTGAACGCAAAGTGGACGCACGCCCTCTATCTCTTCAAACCCGACCAGAGGGGGGAACGCACGAACGTTAAGAACGCCATAACACCAAGCAGGGAAGTGGAAGCATGTTGGAACGAAAGTATCGAGAGAATGACGTCATTTCCGGGTTGCGCCAAATTCGTAGGTACACGCTGCCATCATCTCCTGCAGGTCTAACTTGCTGATTTCCTCCCCCTCTACATCCCCTCCCTGACTGCATCCTTCCTCCTCTCAGATCAATACGCACTGTCGTGTATTATGACTCCATTGAATATTTGTATCCGGCTCTAAATGTTTGAGAGCTTTGTCCAGCAGGATGTAACCTCACCTCATTCCTTTTACTCCACCATGGGTTCGACTGTCTGCAGCATCTGTCTCTCAGCTGCCATCCCATAGTGCACCAGAAGCGCGCCACGCGACGAAGAGAGTTCTGATTCATTCCCTCAACCCCAGCTCCTGAGGCGGATGTTGCACTGCTCATAAATTTTGTACTGAGCAGGAATTCTTGCAAAGGGAGTACACAACACAAAATAAATCTCACAGACCGCTTCGTCCAATATTTTTGGCACTGCAGCCCGCACTCAGTCATTAATATCACACCGATAACCGCTACACAGTTACACTCTGCTCTGTGGCTCTACATTATGGCTTCAAACTCCTTGTTTTGGAGTAACACAACAATTGCAGAGGATTATAGCATCATGAATTGCTACGCCAGAAAGTGAACAGAAAATCTTAATCAATTCAAATGAAACCAGAGAATATACACACATATGATTTGCAGTCTTGTTTCTTACTCCCGTTTTGAGCCGGACCGTCTGAAACTAGCATAATCTCAAACACCCTAACGAGCAATCAGACAGACGACATCTCTACTAAATATTCTCTCGGGTCTGTGAACAACACAAAAAGAAAACAACACATAAAATCTTTCTAAAACTGCAAACGCGTACAAATATGGCGTCGTCAGCAGGTTCAAAATGGAAACAATATTGATGGTAGCCTAAAAACATTTTAAGATTTTCTTTTTTTTAGGTCGGCAGCTTATGTTACTCGCAACTTACAAACTTTGTCGTCAGTAGTTACGGCAGTCTATGGAGTCTCTGAAAGGTTACAGGTGTGGCTACATACGTTCACTTGAAATTGATTCCTTGCCTGCAAAGTTTACATCCACGCTTGACGTCATCGACAAGCGAGAATAACTATATCCATCAGCTGCTGTTGCTGTTTTGCCTGCGCGTTTTGCCATGGGGGAGACCTGTCGGCCGGATGTACAGAGACAGCAAAAAGTATTCTATAAATATACAATATACAGTGTTCTGGTCCTTGTGTGCGTGAGACGGGAATATCTTGTAAAGTTTAGTTTCATTTCGGTAGGTCAGCCTTCGTGTAATTCTTGGTTCGCGTTGACCGATATTGAGTGCCAGAAATATTGGTACACCCGTGACTGACGCAGGTGATAATGACGATGTCAAGGATTATCATCATCAGTGTCCCCACCACCACCTTACTGCTAACGTTGTGTTTACTCTAGCCTCGACGAGACGCCTACATGCAGACAGACGGTTACAACTGTTATTTGAACTTGGAACTTCAGACAATAACCCCAGCTGGTGTCGATACTCGACGGAACACTTTTGCAACAACACATGCAGTATCCATATTCGATTGCTTTCTAAGTTTGGTCCAAATTCTGGCGAATAACTGGTGCAAGTATTGACGCAAGCATTATAAAAACAGGTGAATGTAACTACTGGCTGAGACCTTTACCTAGGCGGTACCAAACAAAAGCAAGCTTAATGATTATAGGTGACGGTGTGTTTGTGAACTTTGTCAGGTAAAAGATCGAAAACCGTAAAGGTCAATGTCCGTCTTTTCAAATCACGAAGACTCTTTATACATCTTATTAAAATAATAGGAATATTTCGATAAAACGACTTTTGATCCCCTCAGTTTCTTTGGGGAAGCGTATGATCGAGTGGTAAGAACAGGATTCTAAACTCGAAGACAGGGGTTCGATACCCTTGAGCCGCACTACACTTCCCCCAGTTGACCTGGCTGTCAGGTAAGGTAAGGTAAGTCAGCGAAGGAGAGGAGATGGGCATCGTCCTCACAATGCTGGCTGACAGAAGGGTTGGGATTTCATGCACTCCACTTCCATAAGACCTAAAGAGAAAGAGAGAGAGAGAAAAGTTCATTGGACACCCCTCCTCTTCACTGTGACCGCCCCGTAAGATTGGACCTAAGTTATACGGGTTGTATAAATGGAAATTGGAAATCGTCCATCGTGGTTTTGTCTAATGAAATGCCGAGGGCATTGTGACCTTATTAGAAATTTATGTTTTTTTTTCTTAGTCCAAGCACTTTGTAAGTAAGCGAGTGATTGAATCTCTGTACGCGCCACGCGCATATTCATGTTGCGTTCAGAATAGGCAAAATCTCTTGAGAGCGCAGAGTACTTGGATGAGAAAAAACTGAACGAGAACGGTACAGTCTGCTCATGTTTATATTTCTATGATTACTCTTTTTTCAGACATGTTTACGCTCCCAGCAATTTCCGGGAATTCCCGGTACTGCTCCGATTCTTCTGGAATCATGCCGCTGAATGCCCTGAATGGGTCCTCCTTCATGTACAGCGACGAGGGCGCCAACGTGTCCCGACCCCCCTCCTACGAAGAGGCCATTTCCAGCGGCTCCATGTTCGGCCTCTTCATCGTCAACAGCGGAGACAGCTGTCACAACGCCGCCGTCTCCCACCACCAGCAACAACACCCTCAATCTCACCACCATCAGGAGCACGATCAACCACCCACATACCAGGACCTCCTGTCCCACAGAAGCTCCGATGCACCGGGAGACAAGCCGTCCAGCCGCAACAACATTCATTCGTCACGTGACTCGGGTTCTGCTGAACGCTTCGATGGGTCCATCGACAATCAGTTGTCTCAGATCAGCATCGTTCATGGCACCTCCTCCCTGACTTTGAACTCACCAATGCCGGTACGTATCTGTATAAACTGTTTTTCGCTGAAATAAAAAGTGCCGGACTAAAAAATATGTATAACTTGTAATAAACATTTTCTCACCTCTAACGTCTTTCCCAAACATCTGGTTTACCTGTTTATAAAGTTCTTTGCATTCTCTCTGTCGTACCTCCGAGGTTCTTTATCCAGCTGCTGACAGTTGCTTGTATTTTATACTTAGCTGTGACAACAAAGTTATGGCTGGGTTACATGAGGTATGGCTGTTCTTATCTCCTGTCCATACGTAAAAGTGCACATAAAATACACAAGGCGAACAGATCTTACACGCGGTCTTGTGCTTGGAAGGTCAGTTATGAATTCTAATTCAATCCAGGCCAGGTTTGTATAGTGACAGTTATGTTCATGTTAGCCTGTGGTGCAAAAATATGGAAGTTCCTGCAAGTGTTTTGCGTGGAGCACGAGTGTGTGTAGGCAAGCGCATGTAAATGAAGCCTGTATGTGCTTGAGTGCGAGCATATGAAAGCAAGCATGTATGGGAGTGAGTTGACGTCTGAGCGCAGGGAAGTGTTTGTGTGTTTGGGGGGGGGGGGGCAAATTGATGAAAGATTACACGTGTCACCCTACGAGCGATTGGCTGTTTACCAATTCTGGTCAGCGGTATTTTAGAACAACCCCTTTCTTCTCTTCCAATCGCCACCACCACCCACTGCGATAAGCTGATACTGTCTTCCTTCGCGGCTTGGCTGATTAGTCAAGGCTGCGGACGAAAATATTTACGCCACTGCGTGCAACTGAATCAATTGTTCGGCCGAGGAAAAGTTTATTTCTGGCTCACAGACAAATGTCAGCTTTGGCTTTGCCCACGCATCCTTATTTCTCCTTGACGACTTTCTAACATCGAAACGAACTGAAGCGCAGAAGAATAAAGAGTTGGTAAAGTATTTCTTTCAGGAACAGTTATGTCTCGCTCAGAGCGTGTCAGCAGGTTCATTGACCGATCGTTCCGTCTTGTCAGGAAAGAATATATTTTTAAATCTACATTTAAAGAACGCTTTTAATCTTTCAGTTTAAAAATAACCCAAAATTACGCGTGAACAAAACTTGCATTTTTTACAACAAAAAATTCCTTGAAAAAAAGGACGTTCTATTAAATTGCCTTTGCAGGTTAATATCTTCGATATAAGTTTAAGCCATTTTATTTGGTCAACAAGTCCGTCGATAAAAGCAGACTTCTTAAGGAGCGTACCCCTCCCCTCATCCACATCAGCTTCAGTCGGAGACCTTGACATTGATAGATGACAAGAAAAATCACGCCCGAGATCATATCGATTTTAATCCACCTGAGCTACCCCGCCCTCTATTAGATCAACGGGGCCCATGCCTCAGCCAGACTCAAGATTCTGTAGTCTGTATGCACCGCAGGGCAGTTTTATCCACACAAGGTATTTGTCGAGACTGAAAGAAAAATTCGAATCTATCCTCCCAGACAGTGCAGATTTGTTCAATAGGTTTTGTGAAACCTGAATCTTATATCCTCCCTCCTCCCACACACATGGAGTTATTTAAACAGTGTGCCTTATTCCTTAAAACAGAAGGCAAAATTCTCTGCAGGGCTAGAGACTTACGACAATACCCTATTGTTCACATGAGAATTGAACAACGTTTTGTGGAATGTTAGTTTGGCGCCATTGACGAAGGTTGCCGAGGACTGTGAATTAAGCTCATCTTCAATGGCAAGCGGGCCGCAAGGGGGTGATTTCGATGAACGCGGATTCTTGTTTGCAGCTTGACTGACAGTGGCCGGAAATCGCGTGTCATGTTTGTCACCAGCTAATGTTCTGGAAGCAGAATACTCTGCTGCAGATTCGACACAAAAGGAGACAGTTACTACGAGTGCATTTCTATTGTAAGTAAATTAAGTAATCGCGTGTCTCATATAGCGTTAAAACGAACTCAAAGCTGACAGAACGACAACGTTACAAAATGGTGGCAGGAGAAAGGAGAGCGAACAGAGCGAGAAAGAGAAAGAATTAAGGAAAAAAAGAACAAGATGAAGTGGAAGAGGAGGAGGAAGGGGTGAACAAGAAAAAAAAACGAGTGCCCCTTTCAGCGACAATGTATCGTGTTCCCGGAAAGCCGCAGCTCCACGCGACTTACTGGAACAACAAATCGCCGCCGGCTGTAGGTTGCTGGAAGTCTGTAGCGGGGGTGGGGTGGGGGTGGATATCACGTGACTTGATTGGGGCGATGTCGATATCACCTTGGGAACTAAGTCCGCTCACAGACTTTTTGTATTATCGTCTGCCTGAACCAGTTCGCTTTCAAAGCCGAACTAAGCTGCATCCACACGAATTTAGGACAGACGAAAGCTTTTAAAAAGAATTCAGCTTTGAGATCTTGAACACTCTCGGCTAAAAATGTAAAGGTGCATTTGATCAGGTGTGGCGAATGAATTGATTAGGCAGGAGAAAAAAAATCCAGCAAAATAACGCTTACCGTTCAACATTGACCTTCTTTAGCACAGCGAATCTGGGGGGACTGTGCCCTGGCCACGTTTCTCCTAACGCGACCCTCCCCTTACCTCCATCCGTAGTGTTTAATCTGAGAGAAAAAAAACCCCTCCTTTAAAGAAACTGAGGATGACGAATCAGGGCTGGCTTGCATGAGCGTTCTTATCTTCACTTCTGGTCATAATGGTGCTCTTAAGGCCCATTCGCGCTGCGTATTTTACGTACACCTTTACGAATGAACAGAAGATAAGAACGCTCATGCAAGCCACCCCAGGAGCAGTATTCATGGCCGTTGGTTAAGCCCAAACTTATCGCGATCACGTGGCAACCCATCGGTTAGCGACCTTTATTGGCCAAAGGGAACGATGGTTTGTCCCGTGATTGCAATCGGTTCAGGAGTAGCCAACTGCCATGAATAAGGCTCCAGGTCGTGGACATGATGTTTGGCACACTAGAACCGACAGAGCACCACAGGTTTGTGTAGAATTAAAACAAAACAAAACAAAAAAGACTTCATACCAGGGTGAGTTCCACGACCATTGGTATCTCCTGTTCATACGTAAATGGTCACCTAGAAGAGACAGTGTGAATGGACCTTACGATCTGGCTTACGGAACTACAGATATGAACATTCATGCAGTTCAACCCAGGAATCAAGAGTTAGCATGGAACCCAGATAGGAGGGCTGTTAACATACGGTTGTTACATTGAGATTATCTAGATATAGTATGGTTAAATATTTCAGAGTGCCGAGAAAGATTTAAAACAAATGGCTTCACTTATACCCTTTTTGTTTTAAATGCCCCCCCCCCAGTAGCTAAACGCACTGGAAACAGGACTAGTGCGTGGGAGGGGTGGACAATACCACGTATTGCAATATTATCTGGACAGCGTGTCCATGCAATTCATTTACTAGCCAATCGGCTTTTTTGAGAAACTTGAGCCACTCCAACTCCATCTGCACCCATTCAACACGTTCCCTCGCGTTCCTTGTGAACATAAAAAATGGGGGGGGGGGAGGAGAGAGGAAGGGGTCACTCACTGAGTAGCCCTCGGATTTCTCTCAAAATGACGTCTTCGTGACGCACGCAAGGTCAGGTTTCTAGAGCAATGAGCATCGCAGGAGGAAGAAAAGAAAAAAGGACAACTACACGATGCAGGGAGTTAGACGACCGTCTGGTAATCGTTTTCTCGACGTCACAAAGTGTGCCTCGGGCTTGCATATGAACCACCTGCGGCTCTTGGTTTCGGACGCCCTTTAATTACGCCTACACGCGCGCGAGAGTCACAGAGAGCATGCAAGAAAGTTCAGGCTGAATATGTGATACGATGCCCCCAAAGCCGCCAGCAACTTAAAAAAAAAGGTTCCAGCTTATACCGCAAAGGTTTAACAAAAGAGCTGGTGGCACGATTGACTGTCTCCACAGAAACTGTTCACCAAAGCTAGTCAGATGGAGACTTCTGCCGAGAAACCAAGCAGATCAATACGGAAACAAACCAGCACGTTGGAGCTGTAATGATTTTGCTCGTTAAAATGTCAGACTTCTTCACGACCTAATGGCGTTTAGCATCTACGCGTTCCTGAACTCTGAGCATCACCATCAGGTGATAGCTGAAGAGATGCAAACTGGTTTCAAAGTAATGGTTCTTTGTCTCCATAATTTTTTTCAAAGCAGTTAATGCTTATCCTGTTCTATCATAATATTCATAATCAATGTCAATATTGTTCACTCTATATTTACATCATACACAGTCTTTTCAGTATGAGTACAGCCCTCTCTGTTTATAATTATTATGAATCGCCTGATTAATATAACCATACAGTGCAGTCTGTTTGCATATCATGAGCAGTATAATCAATGGGAATACATTCTACTTCAGGTATATCATGTTCGGTGAGACCAGTATGAATACAGCTCACGCTATTTATGTTAAACCCATTTTAGTCAAGATTGTTAGATCTGTTGATATCACACGTAGTGCAATCAGTATAAGTACAGTGCATTTTCTGTCCCACGAGGTCTGATCAATGTGAATATAACCCACTCTATTTATGCAATGTACGATGTGATCAATGCAGTGCTCTCCATTTAAAATACCTTCACCGTGTTGTTTGCACGCTTCGGCGCAAACAATTGGTCGTCATGCGCCCGGTGTAACACAAGCTAACTTTGTTTACACGTCTGTCGCCTTTGTCGTACAGTCATTTTCACGCTCGTATTCGCCACAGCACAACGTCACCCAGTCAAGCCAGTGACACAGGAAAAAAAAACTTTCTGTCTGCTTGCAGAGCCCCAGACCTCAGTCTCGAAAACACGAAAGCAAAATGGCCGACAAGGCGAAAACGAAGACAGGATCAGGGACTTCCGGATGGAGGAAACATTTGGGTTCCGAGAAATCGACTCTGAGCGTGGCCAAAGACAGACTGTACCGCGTCCTCTCACCCGCACTGTCTCGCAAAAGTGAGCATCTGCAGTCACACGAGACTGCCCACAAATGTGCGTCAACGTATATACACTGCACTCAAATGTGCGTCAACGTATATACACTGCACGCAGATGTGCGTCAACGTATATACACTGCACGCAAATGTGCGTTTGCGCTGAGAGTAAGCTCTAAGCCTAAACGCACATTCTTCTGCATCGATAGGTGTTTCCTTGTTTGCGCACACAATCACATTTTGTTGCAATGCGTAAACGCACATTTTAGTGCAGCGAAAGGTGTTTCCCTCTTTGCGTACACACATTTTGTGGCAATGAGAGATGCTCTTATGCCGTGTTTACGTGGTTTAACTAAGTCGACTGAAAACCCTAGGAAAAGGACTAGCTCAGTAGTCTGCAACGTGAAAAACAAGGTGTCAATTTAGTTTATACATGTGTTTCCTTAGCAGCATCGTTAAGAAAGGGTGGGTGGGTGGCCTTAGTCGAAATTGGCAAAATTTTGTATGGATACGACTTGGTTAGTGTTTATTACGTTTTCATTCGACTTAGTCTCACTGTGTGACACTGTCATTATATTTACTGCCAAGCTACTGTCACATTCACAAGTACAAACACTTTTTAGCAGATTTTTCTAGCTGAGTGGCGGTCGAGGTAGTTCCATGGTGGCACTCAACCAGCCTCTCGAAAGCTTTTGAAGAAGAGAGAGAGAGAAAGAGGTATGAAGGAAAGAAGGAAGAAAAATAAGCAAACAAAAAGAAAGAAAGAAAAAAACAAAACTCATGAATACCTGTGATATATCTGCATGACACGTGGCCATCTTTGTGGAATGTAAATGATAATAAGGTTTCCCATTTCTGTATGTTGTAATGCGATTAGATCCTGGCAAACTTAGTTTTGCGATAACATCCCAAATGAAGCCATTAAACCTCGGCAAACAACAGAACAAACAGTCCATCCCGAGTTGATGACATCGTCTTCAGATAGAAAGTTGTGTCGTCATCTAAAAACGGAAGCCAGAATGCCTGCATTACGTGCATTCATGCGTAAATGTTTGCACACAAATGATCACAATCAGGGGCATAGGGGGTGGGGGTGTTTAGGAAGGGTTGGACGCTTTCTCTAGCTAAATAACGCCATGCGATCTCTTTATTAAAAAAACCGTAAGCGTTGTTGAGATGAAAAGATGGCAACTCCCAGCATGTGGCCCAAGAGGGTCACGTGTCTTTCTGCATTAGATGGTCATCATCTCCTGTGCTGATGGGAGCTTCCCTTTTGGAAAGGGGGACTTCCTCTTATAAGAAGTTAACCCCTTGTTTTGTGATAAACCCTACCCCAAGAACCTTCAGTTACCAGGACGGTGTTTTGAAAGCACGCATTGATTTATTACAAACTGTTTTATCGAATTTTTTGCAAAAGTTCAGGGGCTGAACGATAGCGGACAAGAAAACCCGTGAGAAACAGAAAGCTAAACACAACACATGTCACGACCTCGTTAGCTCTGAAAGGTTATTGGCCGGTTTATCGACTGTTATCAAGCAGGTCACACTCGTCCCGCAGGAGACAGGTCTAGTCTTAGCGCATCGACCCACATAGTGTAGCGCTCATTACCCCATTAGCTCTGCCGTCCTCATCATGGGTAATGCACGAACGAACTCAAGATTCATTTGTGGTTCCGCTTTGGGTTGAGAGATGGAGTATTTAGGCAGTCAATTGCGGTAGAGTACCATTATTTTGTGGACAACAAAATTTGTATTTCCTAAAGAATCTTGTCGCATTCAGGACAAAGATATTTAAAGAAACGAAACGAAAAGACAAGCCCGGTTAAAGTAAGCGATGTGCCTATTTACGGAAGAAAAAAGCCGAAGAGAATGCTAATGCTAAACACTAGCGCTAGCACTAGCATGCACACGGGATTGATATTGGTAAAATTTGTGCGAGATATTCGTCCTACAACTGACCTGAAGATAACCGTTCCAGCAACAACGGGATTTATTGTTTTGGTTTTATTTCAATAACGAATTCCTCAACACAGAAGAAGAACATAGTGCGCCTGGATGATCCTATTGCGTCGTTCGTCAAATATTGAGAGGATGAGGGGCGAGGCTTGGCGGCTGCAATTCGCATCCACAGTCGAACCAGTTTCAAGTTATTAGTAACCAGTTCCAGGTTATTAGTAACCAGTTTCAGGTCAGCGTTCCCGGTACGCTTACCTCAAAGGTACGGAAAATTCATCGGATCGACCGACTTACTGGCAGACATTGGCTTGACAGAAATTTCAACACAGGGTTGGTTTGCATGCACTGTCGTACACTCTCCCATCCGTGATGATGGGAAAGTGAATGCGAATGGGATGAGGAAAAAACTCCCCACATCCTAGCTGTCTTGTCTCAACAGCAGCTGCACGTGTCACGAGCCTCACAGCAAGCAGATCAATGCTGTTCACATGGCAGCAAGGAGCCCGTCACACCAGGCCGTGCAGCCCCACCCACCACTCACTCCCAACTGTATCAACGACATCAAAAGGGAAAACCTGGCACACAGATGCTCTTTGCAAGAAATTAAACACAAGATGACGAGGAGGAACAGAACTCAGAACGATTACATAGAAGGGGGCCAGGGCGGGGGATGTGAACTGCCCCGCTCTTCAGCCTCTTGCAACACCCAGCATGTTTGGCTGCCGCACGCAGTCAGCGGTGCACGTTTGACTCCGTATAACGGTTTCCAGCTCACAGCCGGTGAGATCAAAGCATAAAACGCAAGATATCTGGGATCCGCAGTCGATCTAGGTCAGCTTTGTTAGTGGATAGAACCGCTTGACAAGGCTAACCATGTGTTAACACTTCCCGCTCATGACTTCGGTCATCATTATGTTGTAACATCGAAAGAGTAAGTTCTATTCACATCCCTATGAGAAAATCGATGTAGACTTAAACCACTCTAGCCGTTCCGATGCAAACATGTTTTACTGTTTCAATGTTTGCTTGTGCCTTAGCTGCTGGTCACGTTCTGCTTTGCACTGACAAGTAGTTTGTGGAATGTTGAAATGAAGGGATAAGTGGTCAGTACGGTAGGCAACATGCTGTCATAAAGAGTAAGGTACACAACATGCAGTCATAATTAGCCTTTTGCAGGCGGAACTGAAGGTGGACGATCTGCGAGAATTCTGTAAAATATGTTGACGTAGTATTTTTCGTCACAGGGAGATGGCGAAAGACTGGATGAAATGGGAGTTTCAAAAGGGTCCAAATGTAAAAACAAACAAAAAAACCCCCGAAATTATGTGCTTCATTAGCTTTATTAAGTTAGGCACGCCCAAATACTGAAGGTAATTATATGTCACTAAGGTCACTGTTACTATCAAGGTCTGTCTATCTGTCCGTTCGTCCGTCCGGGGTCATGTGTGTGGCGCTGCCTTTAACAGTCTTCACCAAGATGAGGAGAATCATGGGTGGTGGGTTCACATCTCGGCTCCTGTTTGCATAAAGGGATGTTTGCTCTGTTGTAGGTTTAGCTGCTCAATCTGTGAAAACACAAAAATCTCTCTCTATATATATATAGTCGATGCAGTTAATGGAGTCAAATCTGAATACCTGTCTGTCTGAAATGCGTAGATGGGTCTGTCCAATGACACAGACACCTCATGTCGTTTGCGTTTATTCCCCTCAGGCGGATCGGGAAAGGTGCAGCTGTGCTCACCGCGAGGACAAGAAAGCGAGGAGGAAACGACGACGT
The DNA here is from genome assembly GCA_004794575.1 of Lanistes nyassanus. Classification (NCBI taxonomy): domain Eukaryota; kingdom Metazoa; phylum Mollusca; class Gastropoda; order Architaenioglossa; family Ampullariidae; genus Lanistes; species Lanistes nyassanus. The sequence goes on from SMGT01011396.1 coordinate 139,420, forward strand.
CACATCCTGTGCGCATGTGCGTGCCTTCTGCTCGTCACCGTGGTGGCGGTGCTGATCATTTTGACGACATCCGGGCTCCTGGGAAACCGCGGAAGGACAAACACCGACACAAGCACGGACCAGACGGCGCTCGCAAGTAGTCACAGCCAGTCCTCGCAGGACGACCCGTCCTAGGGGTTCCATAAGACTTTTCTTAACCGGACTGTTGGGGCGGGGGATTGGGGGGGGGGAGGTGGGCGGCAGGGCTGCCAGTTCGCCGAACCTGTCGCGGCAGGTCAAGAAAGGCCTTCAGACATTAGCTTCGAGCCCTCCCTCCTTCCACTCCACGCCACCGTTTCCCCGTATCACACGGGCATTCCTGCTCACGCACACACTTTCTGAGGATCTTCGGCGACAGGACATGCAGCGATTTCCGTGTCGTTCTGTGCATGCGCGAACGACCAGCTGAAAACCTTCTCTACTCTTGAGTCTCGTCCACCATGATTTGTCTTTTATTGATATTATCTTTGCGTAAAATTACTTTCGACTGACGTCTTGGGGTATCTTGGTGCGCGTGTGTGTGTGCGTGCGACCGTGGGTGTGTGTGTGCGTGCGTGCGTGTGTGTGTGTACACGTGCATGGATGTGTGGGTAGAGCGCGTGGCGAAAAAGAGGAAAAGAACACAAGGGGGCAGGTGGTGGGGAAGGACAGAAAGAGACTTTGTTTCACAGAAGATATTTTTAAATAAAACATTTCTAGAGACTTTATATACAAATTGACCACGTTTCCATGGATGTTAAAAAAAAACCAGAACACCACGAAAAGAAAGCAAGATCTTACCGTTCTGTCTTTATTTTTCATCTTGCTTACTTTCGCCACAGTACAAGCGCAATTGTTTTTTCTCATCTAGCGTGTGGAATGTAAAACATGGTGTTTTTTTGTATGTCACTCCAGGTCGAGATTCAAAGTCTGTTCATAACAATTTTAACCTACCAATGTCCGCTTTCGATCTGCTCATTGTCCTTTGAAAATGGTTTTGTCAGGCCCCCTATTTACTTTTCGTTATTAATGATAAAAGATTGGAAAGAGAGTCTGGTGCACTGACGCTGATACCAATAAACGTGTCACTGAGTGTAATCACAATGAAAGTTGAACAACATTACACATTCATCTCTATTGCGCATATCATTCTGACATTTGTTATCTTGACAGGCTAGTACATGAAGTGCGAGCACACGTCGGAAAGAGAGAAAATTATTTTCCGTTTCATTGCTCAATCCTCTCATCCCCCCTCCCCAATATTGCGCCGACCACCGCCACCAAATCTCTAGCACCACGATGGGATCTCCAAAAGCGGCATGACATCTTCAGCTGTCTATTGTGATCTATACTAACTGTAGTCGAGAAGTTGAATTTCTCATTTCATGATGTTCTTTGACATTTTCTCGAAATTGAGAGTCTTGTGGAATGTGGACTGATCACACTACGAGTGAGGTAATTTAACGGGGTGTGACTGCCATCTGGTGACCACCGATACGAGCGCGTGTTGTCTCTGAAATGTGAGAGACACACGTGACAGGTCAAGAACATTTGAGGCAGTGACGCAAAAGGAATGCGTTAAGTAATAGTCATGGAGACAAAACTTCAAAAGCACTGCCACGCACCTGAGCGTGCGCTGAATGCAAAAAAGTAACAGAAAAACTATTCCACCTGACTGCAACAAAAACGGGATTTTCATCTCTTCAAAACTGCTTTATGTCTCCTAAACAGTCACACAAATTTCGCTGCTGTTTCGTTGAGAAGAAGCTGTGGGTGGAAAATATTTAGACAGAAATCGGCCTAAATCTTTGTTCCGTTCAGTCGGGTTTTTCTCCTTGCGGGTGTTTTCACGTCGCGAGACTCGTACTAGATACCGATAAAGCACGCGTGTGAACTGGTGTGGCTTCACCGGTTTGCAGATATTGTAATGCTGAATTTCTGTGATTGATTATTTTATGAGAAACTTTGTCATCTTTTTTACAGGTGGAGTTTTAAATGTTGAGAACATGCTTAAGTTTAGAATACTTCAGTATCGCCACTGTGGTTGAGATTGTATTTACTCTTTCTCATATCGTCGTCAGTGGTATTTGGCAGACACGTACTTTTCTTTGCCTCACCACGCTTGCATCTGTCGAGACTTGGCGGGAAATGTAATCTTTTACTAAGGCTGGCAGAGGATTTTTGATATTTCTCTCTATGCCAGAAGAAAGCCTTCTGGTGTAGAGTTACTGTTGGTCAAAGGCCCAGGTTGGGTTGCATGATCATTCGTATCCACACTTCTGTTCATAACAGAGGTCGTTAGTCCCGTTTGCTCAGCGTATTTTAAGTGCATCTGTACGCGTGAGGTTGAGGGTCTGGTCGTGTGGTTAGAGCGCGTCTTCCAACCTGAAGGCAGTGGTTCTATACCCCGCGCGCCGCACCACACTTCGCCCAGTTCACCCACCTGCGAATGGGTACCTGATCCATGGGTTGGAGAAGGTAAAGCAGGGATTGAGGGAGGAGGGATGGGCACAAGCCTCACGATATTGGCCCACAGAAAAGTTGGGTCTCCCTCGCCTACCATCTAAAATGGTTATGGGACATTCTGCACCCTTTTTTGCCTTTACATATGGGCAGGCCTGTACGTCTTACGTGCACCATTATGTACGAACAGGAGACACGAACTCCCATGCAGCTGGCCAGCCCAGGTCATCGGCAAGTGAGCTGCGTAATTTAGCTGCACTTCCAGTTATAAAAGACTTTGAAAATTGGCAATCCAGTGGCTGCCCTGCCAGACGCCTGGCACTACAGGGAACAGTACGAGGACTGGTTGGCCTGATGTCAGTGCGACTGGATGAGAATGAAGCCCATGTCGTGACATCAGTCCCGCATGTGGCAGCACGTAAACTTTGTCCTAGCAACACCGTCCTGATGCGCATCTCGTTTGCTGCGGGACGTTAAGCAACAAATACCGACCAGCCTTACTCCATAACGGGTTCTTCGTTTGAATGCATTCAGCGAATGATCTGAGCTGACTTTTCTGTCACCAGATTCACGTAATTTTTCGCCTATCAATGTCCACTTAAGTTTTGTTCATTGTCCATTGAATAGTTTTCGTCACATTCCTTTTTTTCCCCTTTTCATCAAAGACCTTTTATCTGCTGTTCCTACAGAGACTGCCCAAGTTGCTAAACTTTTTATCAAGCCCAGTTAAAAGCAAAAATATTCTGTTGGTGAGTAACGACAGTTCGTTTATGTACAGTTCCTTTGAACGATTTGAATTTTAAAATGTATGTCATTAGCTTGTTTTTGTGTTTAGAGACATATGTTGCATGTTGTAATAAGCTTGTAGACCCCGTTCCGTCACGCTGACGTTATGTCTGTTGCCTAGATATGAAACCGGTGAAGCGCATGGGTAGCGTCGTGTAATTCGCTTGTGGAGCCGTTGTGAGAAATCTGTGAAGAAACACAGTATTTTTTAAAATTAGGAACCAAACCTATAACCAATGACAATTCAGATCACCTTGGATTCACGCACTCTAAGGAATTTTACATTCTTTTGACATTACAGCTACATACAGGTAATTGCCTGCCATAATTCGACAGTAACCAATATTAGGAAAGAATCTGAAAAAGATCCCACGCTATACAGTAAAACTGCTGCTCTTTTTTTATATATAAAGAACTTGCTCGATGGAAGCTTCGCGGGGGAAAGACACCAGAAATTATTAGTCTAAAATTTACGACGGAGAAGTGTAACCGACTTTGAAGACGTCTGCTGATTTGTAAAACGTTTTACTTTTATTGTACGCATGCATTTTGTGATGTTCGGGTTATGTCCTGTAGTTTTTCCCTTCTGTTTGTGAGAGTGTCTTTTGACAGTAAAGTCACAGAAATGTGTTCAGTTGTTTGTGTTTTCTCGGTGCGTATGCATGCGGGAATGAGGCAGAGAGAAAGTAAAAAGGAGAAGAATGAGGAAAGAAAGGAAAGTGAGAGAGAGAAAGAAAGCGCCTGAGACAGAAGCCATACATTTGTGAAAGCTGACGGGGTTCGGCGAACCATGACTATTATTGGAATCGTGCCGGAAATATTAAAAAAAAGTCACTTCTCTGTCAACCGCTCGGCTAGTTTTCCACGACTACTGCAGGCGTTCACTTTAGTGTTTAACTACCTGATGACCAGAATACCATTTGCACGGCAGGACCTATATCATTGAAAGATAGCAACCCTTCAGAGATAAGACCATTGTTTCATGTTTTTTTCAATGACATTGAGACGCATCACTGTAGATAAAATTAAGTACGTACAGTGATGCGTCTCAATGTCATTGAAAAAACATGAAACAATGATATTCTGGTCATCAGGTAGTTAAACACTAAAGTGAACGCCTGCAGTAGTCGTGGAAAACAAGCCGATCGGTTGACAGAGAAGTGTCTTATGTATTACCTAGAGAAAGACTTACTAAAAGAAAGAAAGAAAGAATAAAATACTCTCTTGGGCTCGTTGAATTTTCAATGGGGTTGCAAGTTTTAAAAGCTATTCGGCTGGACTGTTGAAAATTCTTCGTGAAGCTATCAACATAGAATGTGGAATAGTAGTACACAGACTGTAATAACCAGGCATGCACAGACAGACGCATTGCAGTAGTCCGCCCAAATGCATACCATGCTGCCTCCTTTCACGTGCACGTGCACACATCCATGCATACCATGCTGCCTCATCATCATCATCATCATCACTCAGGCTGACATCACAGATCAGAACTCGCCTCGCGATCCAGCTGTCGATGTCTCCCGCAAGCTCTTCCGGTTCATCGCTTCTCGGTCTGCAAGATCAGGCCCTGACCCAGCGATCTCCGGACCAGACGACAGGAGGCAGCTGTACTTTGAAGATAATGGTCAAACGAAGATTGCGGGAGGAAGAGGAGGGGTTGGGTTGAGAGGGTCAGTTCAAAGACGTGGGTGGCCTGCTTTAGGAGTTATGAGGCCAGTCGAGACAGAAGATTCCTGGCGAAGCCACGCTGCTATCGATTCAATACTAAACCATTCGTCATTACTTTCTCTTTTCCCACATGTGTGAGAGCACGCGCGCCTGTGCGTGTGTGTGTGTGTGTGTGGTCTGTGTGCTTGTGTCTGTGTGGGTGGGTGGGTGAGTGCCTGGCTCATTCTGTCTGTGGTGTGTGTGTGTGCGCGCGTGGGTGGGTGGGTCCGTGCGTTCGTATGTCACTCTGTGTGTGTGTGTGTGTGCGATGTGCGCTTGCGTGCCTGCGTATTTTCAGAAGGATGCGCTTATACTCGAGTAACATGATTCGGAGGTACCATAAGCCTATCTCTTATTATTCGTCTATATCCCCACCTTTGGTTTGCTTCCTACGCAAACGGGGGCGGGGGGAGGAGAGAGTGAAAAAAAATTCAGATTGGAACCGCTCAGTCTTTTAACAGGATTGTCGGCTGCCGGTTGAACTGTTCGTTGTTCTGCAAATCATTCTGTCGTCATCGAACCGTTTAGTGTTAAAGGTCACTGCAGGCACAGAGTTATCTGTATGACATCGGTGATGTTTTACCTCGCATTCGCCATCAGAAAATATTGAAGGATGAACTGATTAGGCAAAGGCATCTCTGAGCAAAGGGCAACGACTGGATCATCTGTCTCTATGCCGACTGCATGTCTCTTTTGAGACACATTCACTTTTGTGTGCAGTGTGTGTGACACGCAGTTGAAGGTTTGCTATAGCGCTGCAGAGCTAGATCTTAGCGGTTGTCCGATTACACAGTTACAAAAAGTTGTCAGACAAGTAAAGCTTCTGGCAAATTTCTCGACCAGCAAGTAACAGTTTTCAAAATTTCTATTTTTAAAAAGACTTGTTGGGCCCGTATAAGTTGACCGCTTCTTAGTAAACAAAATTGAAAACTTGCCAGACAAGTCAAATTAGAAACGGAGTTAACGTCGAACCCTGCAGCAGTCTTCAGACGGCTTTGTGTCACGACATCAGTTATTTAAGGCTCCTACAGTTGAAGCGATAGCCAAATAGGCATTGTCTGAGAATAACTCCGAAAAGAACTAGAAAAGCTAAGTCAAAATTGATTGATAATCTTTTGAGAATTGGTTATAATCATAACTAAAGTCCAAACAACGAAAAAAAAAACCGAAAAAGAAATAAAAAGGGGAAAATTCGCATTTAAAAAATCAGCTGCTGAACATCAAAGGACAACAACACGCAGCGACCTTTCTTCACTCGGCTTTTTTGTCAAACAGGCGACACACCCAGGCTCCTGGTAATCATGGGATAGCGTGGAAGATAAGAATCTACTTCAATTACAGCAGTCTGACGAGACAAGAAGAATTATGGGCTCCCCAGTAGGTCACCATGCTGGCGGACATCATAACAATCCTAGAAATTGGAACAAGAATACCGCATTCAACTCCTTAATCATGCTTTCTCTGTAGCTTTTATTGTGTTTGGAAAGGTTGTGTTGTATTGCTTTTGCACTGTGCTGTATAGCGTTGTTTTGTATTGTGCTGTATTGTGATGTTTTTGTGTTGTGTTGTATTGTGATGTTTTTGTGTTGTGCTGTATAGTGTTGTTTTGTGTTGTGATGTTTTGTTTTTGTGTTGTGATGTATTGTGTTGTTTTTGTTGTGATTCGTTATTTTGTGTTATTTATGTTGCTTTTACACTGTGCTGTATCGTGCTGTTTTTGTGTTGTGATGTATTGTGTCCTGTTGCTTTTACACTGTGCTGTATCGTGTTGTTTTTGTGTTGTTATGTATTTGTCCTGTTGCTTTTACACTGTGCTGTATCGTGTCATTTTTGTGTTGTGATGAATTTGTCCTGTTGCTTTGCGCTGTGGTAGCGCTGCACGTGTTTTACTTGTACCGTTGTTGTTCAAAAAGCTTTGTGCAGATACCAAAACAGTTTTGCTCTCGGACAAACAGTATAGTTCAAGCTCTCCGCTTAAAGATGCTGTAGTCAATCTCCTGTTTAACAGTATTCCAAACAGAGAAACACTCGAGACCAATCGAGAGTTCTCGCTATTCAACCACGAACGGGCAGTCGTCTTGGTAACTCAAGGCCAGCCGCATCGTGCAAAACAGCCACAAAAATAACCAACCCCCCTCCCCCCATCTATTATGTGCAGTGTCGAGATAAAGGTCAGAATGTTCAGCCTTACCTTGCTGCTATTTATAAGACTTTTTCCGCGAGAAGAAAGTGGCTGCATATCGTATTCCGAACAAGGTACATATGAATAGAGTCTCTATAAAACTAATGATGATTTCAACCCTTCTGTTGAAAGAAAAGACCGGGTCTTTTTTCATCAGCTCAATCGATCTTTCTTCTCAATCGATCCTGCACCCATAATGACGTCACACAGACCGCTGCTAAGCTGAATATGTCCGTCTCCTTCTCCTACACAAAAAAGTGCCTGTAAATATGAAAAAGTGGACGGGCACGGGAAGGGACTTAAGGAACTGCAGCGGACCCCAGCCAATGACGAACAAGATAGCCAGACATGCGTCGATGTTCTCGTCGTTCCATTATTACCGTGGAATCGTTTGATACCGGCACGCTGTCAAGAACAAGTGCATTCTGGGTCCGGCTACGCCTTTTTTGGCCTAAAATAGATAAGACGCCGAGGTGCAGACTTCTTTTAACGAGCCTCTGTTCTCTATTACAGTACAAAGACTGTGTACGACTACTTCAGTTACACTAATTATAGCTCGGTATAAGAAAAAAAGTCCAAGCCCTGGATAAAGTTCTCCTGGGGGATAAGGCAGGAAGATGAGGTGGTACAAAGGTTGGCACAAACGAAAAGATCCTTAGTTGCTTCTGCGAATTTTGGATGGCGCAGTTCATCCCTCATAGCGCCTCAAGCTCCTGTAGAAGCCTGAGATTAAGCGGTGCTTCGGTACATGGGGCTGGGGTTTATGCAAGGTGGTGGGGAGGGGTTTATTCCTCAAAGTATATGCATTTTGAGGCTTACAACGATGAATCGTCTTGAAGCATGACGTTAGATTCCCCACGTATCCAGAACATATGATAACAGATAATATTTGTTACGTGCAGAAGAGGAGACTTCGTAAATGTGTTCTTAGCTGCCCTTTCATCTGGCTTATCTTACCTTGGCAAAAGCAGGGATGCTTCCACTACATTGCGATTCTTTGTTCATTTCATATCTGGTTTTTAATCAACTGATATGCCTCAGGTTTCACCAATTTGTTTTTTTGCATTATATGTAAAGATTCCGTGAACATCAGCAACTAACAACGTCTCAAGAGCTGCTGTGTTATTTCGTACCTACAAAGAAAACGCAGAGAGAGGCCAGGTGAGGAAGAAAGGAGAGAGAACAGATGGAAGAAAGAAAGAAAAAACAGAAAAGAAAGAAAAAGAAAGAAAAAAGAAAGAAAGAAAGAAAAGAAGACAAATACTTGAGACTAATTTATACTGTTAAGTTTATTTTGAAATGTCCTCAAACATTAAGGCCAAAAGGCTTAGGTTTTCTACACAATCCGCTCCCCCATTTACTTCTACCTCCCAATCCCCTCTCCCTCCGTTGAGTTTCCGTGAAATGTCGGTCAAACGATGTCTAAGCTGCTCGTCGCTTCTTAGTCCAGCCAGTTATGCCTCCTTCACACAGCTGACTTTCTGCGAAGTGTCTTTCAAACAATGTCTAAGGTACTCGTTTCTTCTCGGTCCGGCCCAGCCAGTTATGCTTCGTTCACACTGCTGCTGAGCTGTCGGCCAAAGCAGTTTACAAGCTTCTCAGCTCCACGTAGTCGATCTCCATGGCGGCGTTGTTGCCGTTCCACGTCTTCTCCCAGTCGTTGCGCCGCGCCCAGAAGTCGGCGTTGGCGTGCGGCGAGTTGTTGGGCCAGGGCTTCGTCACCCCGTAGTCCCAGCCGTCTGGGAAGTAACCGTTGGTGCCTCCAACTGCCACGTTCAGAATCAGGAAGAACTGCAACAAAGCAAAAACTGATTGGGTGTCGGGCAACGCGCGGGAGAAAACCGAGAACTGTTGCTGGTATTACCCGCCTCACACACTCCTCCTTGCATTGGGAGAAACCACGTGACTCCCGAAGTCTCCTTCACTATATCTATATCTATATCTATATCTATATCTATATCTATATCTATATCTATATCTATATATCTTTGTCTATATCCACGCCTATATCTATACCCATGCCTATATCTATGTCTACGTCTTTGTCTACATCTTTATCAATGTCTACATCTATGTCTATATATCTATACCTATCTATATCTATCCTACTTCCATTGTGAGAAACCACGTGACTTGTGAAGTGTCCCTGACTAAAATGTGCCCTTACGAACAGAGGAAACACGCATCTCTATCCATATCTCTATCTTTTGTAGAACGCCGGCAGTCACAAACCACTGACTTCCCCAGCTAAGCTGCAGGTGTAAAAAAAATCAGTATTTACACGAAACAGATACGCGAGTTTTCTCTTTGTGTAAACGCAATGTTCGGGTCAATGTACATATCAGAGGTAATTTTAAGTGCTGTACCGATCTAGGTTTTAAATAGAACATGGCAGGCGTGCTTACATCTTGATCGAAGGGTGCCATCTTGCTGCCTGAAGGCCACGGGCTACCTGACACGTGACCAAGTTCTGTGAAACCGCCACCAGGGGGAGTCACTCGCAGCACTTCCTGTCCATCGACGGAAGTTCTGTTTAAAAGAGATCGCCAAAAGAACCTAGAGATGCAGCTTTAAGAAAAGGCATGAGGGCATTTTCTTGACACCACAACAGTAATTTACTGCTGACTATGCTTTGATGAAACAAAGTTACATAGCTTCTGTAACCTGCATTGTTTGAATATCAAAATTAATCTTCATTTCCACATCTGGCACCGTGTTCAAATCTGTATATCCATTTCCAACGGGTATCAGATATAATCTTCTTCATAAGACCTCTGTAACATCTGGCTTGCGATTGTCCTATTTGTATAAAGGTCCAGATAAAAGCGGTTTGAAATGGGGATTTATAATAGCATGATACACAGAGGTGGAGTACCTACACAATGTGATCGTGTGTCCAGTCAAGCTTCCAGGTGTGGAAAGCATTGTGATAGTTGGGACC
>SMGT01011396.1:149529-196777 GCA_004794575.1 Lanistes nyassanus
TGTTCGGGTCAATGTACATATCAGAGGTAATTTTAAGTGCTGTACCGATCTAGGTTTTAAATAGAACATGGCAGGCGTGCTTACATCTTGATCGAAGGGTGCCATCTTGCTGCCTGAAGGCCACGGGCTACCTGACACGTGACCAAGTTCTGTGAAACCGCCACCAGGGGGAGTCACTCGCAGCACTTCCTGTCCATCGACGGAAGTTCTGTTTAAAAGAGATCGCCAAAAGAACCTAGAGATGCAGCTTTAAGAAAAGGCATGAGGGCATTTTCTTGACACCACAACAGTAATTTACTGCTGACTATGCTTTGATGAAACAAAGTTACATAGCTTCTGTAACCTGCATTGTTTGAATATCAAAATTAATCTTCATTTCCACATCTGGCACCGTGTTCAAATCTGTATATCCATTTCCAACGGGTATCAGATATAATCTTCTTCATAAGACCTCTGTAACATCTGGCTTGCGATTGTCCTATTTGTATAAAGGTCCAGATAAAAGCGGTTTGAAATGGGGATTTATAATAGCATGATACACAGAGGTGGAGTACCTACACAATGTGATCGTGTGTCCAGTCAAGCTTCCAGGTGTGGAAAGCATTGTGATAGTTGGGACCGCGCCTGCAGTGAGAAAACATCAGTAAGACCTTGATTTGTTCAAACATGCATCAAACAGAATTGTTGTTATCTAAATATGTATACGTACCCTTCCAGCCAACTGTTCTATTTGTGCTGGACTGTGATACAGACTAAAAAACGGCTTATCTGATTCAATTTTCCCGGAATAGGAGAGATTATTTCTTGTTCTGTTGTATATAAATCCATGTTCCCTCTTTCTCCTTTTCTTCATATTTCCAGTCAACATTCCTCGTCTCTCGTTCCTCCTCGCCTGTCGACCTCTCTCTCTCTCTCTCTCTTCACACAAGCTGTCTTCTTCCATTCAAACTTAATTACCTTTTGTTCGTGTATTTACTTTGGTGAACTTCTTATTTATACCTTTGGTTGAGTAGGAATAATTAAACTTAAGTAAAGCACATTTCAAAAGAGCACTATAACGGGAAACAAGGAAAGGCTCACGAAATGATAGCTGCAAATTTTCTCTACTATTTTTAAAGTACGTCAGAAATACCAGAAATACTTTATAAAATTATGATTCGCTCACACTTCGCCGTGTGTCAAAGCATAATTGTTGTGATCCCAGGCAGTGCCCCAGTGGAGGGTGGAGGAGACCTCGTTGACACCGTGGTTAACCCCTCCAGAACGAGCGTTGACGTTTCCTGTTCCACACATGGACAACCCGGAGAAATTAAGACAGGAAGGGTTACAACATGACCAGTCATGCAGCCGGGGAGTAAGGCTGGGTCGATGTTATGTGCATCGAATTACTGGCTGCTCCAGGATGCGACAGGATACAGCAACTTGTGGTCGAAGTCGATCACTTGTCCGACGGCTGGTAATTAAGGAATTAGACTTTTTCGTGTCCGTGATGTATGCATGCCGTTCTCTTAGTTTTTTTCCTGGGGTGGCTTGCATGAGCCTTTGTATCTGCACTTCCCATCATAAGAGTGCTCGTAAAGCCCCTTCACCCTGTGTATTTTACGTGCACATTTATGTATGAACACCAGACACGAACGCTCGGGCAAGCTAACCCTGTGGATCAAGATATGAGAGAATCTGCAATACCAGCATAAATAGAGAGTGCTTTCACTTTCAATTTTACTGCTTGTGACACGCAGTCGCCAGGTTTTCGGGATATTAAGTCGGTAACTTGCTCGACTAGCGATTTAAATATGGCATTTAATTGTATTACTGTTTAAGCTGATCATTGGCACATCTCCAAGGTAATAAGAGACACGCAGACAATTACGCTGAACACTTTTCAGCTGCTTACGTAGGCATTTGCTGTGACGTAACACAGTGAGTGACCCTTGACCAATGACCTTCTCTGCCCATCTTGTGCTCGAGTAACAACAGAATGATGAAATTACAGTAGATGTACATATTAATTCGCTTCATATTATTACACACAGCTAAGGGAAGTTTCCACAAAGTCCGACATACCTCTTGATTCCATGATGTCGATCTCACCGGAACGCGGCCATGTTCCATAGACACTGTCTCTTGGCATCATCCAGATAGCTGGAAAACAAACGGTGCATATCATAATAAGCAATTCCCGGTAATTACATATAATTTCCGATCAGTATAAATAATTGCAGATAATTACAATAATTATAAATTATTATAAATAGTTACAGATCAGGGCTTTACCATCGTTAACATTACAGACAACTGCGACTCATTACAAATTCGTAAACTGCACGGTTGTGTTCAGAAGCCAGATATTTTTCATATACAGGATGGGAGTTGCACACATGTTGGGATATTTTGTGGTTATATGAAACTCTTCATATCATTTGAAATCTTAGCTTTTTTTATAAATAGCGAGCAGTCGAACACATATTAATCTGTACAATAACTATAGTGTTGATTTTGTTTTAAAGAATCTAATTCAGCCGTGTGGCTGAAGATGAGGGGTGGGGCTCGGAAAAATGGGGCTCTTTCGCATCTCTGTGGACACTCACCTGGCCAGATCCAGTCACCTTGAGGAATACGTGCTCGCACTTCTACCTGGCCGTAACGGATCGTGGGTATGGTGGTCACTTTACCGGACATGATCGGCGGCAGCATACCGTTCCGGCCTTCGCGGGTACAGCCGTAGTTACCCGAATTCGTGCAAACCCCCCAGATTGCTGAGTTTTGAGGACAAGAAACAAAGTCAAACGAACAGAGGTTTCTGTGAACTGTTAGGTAACAACAACACGCAACAGCAGTAATAAAAGGTTTTTGAATGACCGTCACCCCAAACATTAACGCAAAGGTTGACAGCGTAGACACAGATCTGTCAGTACATACGCACTTACATACGCACCCACACATAGGATACAGGCACACTCCAATCCCTAACGCGCAGGGATATCCTGTTATGCTCATGCACGCAACTTTGTTTTACCTGTCATGTCCATGGTTCCCGTTGTGAGGAAATGTTCGTCAAATCGTGAATCTTGAATTGTCAGGGTCTGCAACAGGTTTGTGTTGTTTGACATTTATTCCTTTTCGTCATTATTATTTGTGTGAAGTCTAAATTGAACTTTTACGCTGTTAACTGTCGTGTGCTGACTGATAGGACGGCACGAGTTGGGGTGGAGGGGAGGGGACTGACTGACTGACTGACTGACTGACTGACTGACTGACTGACTGACTGACTGAGCAATTTGATGAACGAACGAACGAACGAACGAACGAACGAACGAACGAACGAACGAACGAACGAACGAACGAACGAACGAACGAACGAACGAACGAACGAACGAACGAATTCTTACCGGCTTCAAGAAAAGATTTCCGTCTTGAAGAAAGACATTGGCCCTCTCAGGTGTGTACACTTGAAACTCCCAGTTCTGAAAAACAACACAACAACAAATAAATAAAACCCCAAAGAGGCTAAAATTAAGGATAATATAAACGTATATGCGTCCAACCCCTCTGTTTGAAGTGAGCTTGTCATAAAATAACTATTTTATGACAGTTTGCGGTCATTTATGCCTATAAGAAATTACACAAGATCGCATTTTCGTCGTAGATTTAGTAACAATTAGTAGTAGGAGAAATAATACTTTTCAGTATTGTCGTCCATCTAACATTAGACATGGCTATTGCTCTTTCGTAGACTGGGACACGATTTATGGTATGTTGCAATAACATAACCTTAGCGATTGAGACAGGACTACTCTTTCACGACAGCAGGGCACGAACAGAGCTATATGAAATGGAATGGAAAATGCCTTTAACGGCACACTGCAAAGAATAACATTTCCTTGATGAATGAAACAACACTGCTGCTTATCCCATCTTTGCTTTAATATTAATGAAGTCGCGGATATTTCTTTCATGATAAATGCATCCCAGCATGCCTTCTTGGCGATGGTCAAAAATTGTTGGCTTGCTTTGCAATGCATGCTGTGTTTCTAAGAAATAGAAGGGGAGTGCTCTTTCTTGCGACATTTTTATCTAACCCTGGAGAAAGAGAAGCAACCGTTTCCACAAAACTTTGCATCAACCGATCTTGGAACAGATAGGCCTACATATCTCCTCTCTGGCGCGCTGCCCAAAATGATGTTTTAAAAGCTTTCGACAAAACTTCTTTTTCGAGCGTCTGTCTTGTTTACGCTTCATACCATGCCTCCAAACATGGACACTTCATATTTCCAGTGGTTTCTGTCTAAACTCCCGCCATTGAAATCATCTCGAAAGACAACCGCGCGTGTTCGGCGAGGTCCAAGAGTGGGGACTGGGGCTGAAATATAACAACAAAATCCATATAGGAGCTGTTTTAAGAAACAATGATGTATGTTGTGCGGGAAACGAATTTCATGCAGTCACTATATGTCAATTACTTTTAATTCGAAACACATTTACGTTTTATTTTGAGCAAGTAAAATACAAAGTAAATCAAGAAACCCAAAAGGAGTTGACGCATACATGTAGCTTTCTTACAAAGGAATCATAAAAATATGGGTTGGTTTCTTTTTACAAAAATCTTTCTTTGTAAAGATAATACACATTTAAACTTTTACACAAGAAGACGGTTAACTCTGGTGTAAAAATTAAAAGTTGATACGGGTATTATTTTCGTAGTAAAAGACACTTGATCTATGCACCGTAAGTCCAAAGCGTTGGCTCCCCCTTGATGTGGCTTTTTGTGGTCCAAAGGGAGAAGGTGTACTTCACTGTATCTCCAAAGTTTAGCTTGATCTGTTCGTCCCTCCACCGCCAGTAACCATCACCTGTATTCCGGTTTGATTATTAAAAAGGACAATAATAAACTATGGAATTTGCATTCTGATATCGGACATTTGAAGTGTTCACCATCAAATAATGACAATTTATAGGTAACGCTGTCTTAGTAACTAAAAAAAATAAAAAGGTCTTAAGCAGGCATTTATGCGTATGCATATTTATGTAGGTGTACAATAATTGCATTAATATTATGATGGGCATGTAAAGTATCAGAAAAAAAGTTAACGTGGTTTCACACGTGGGACTGCTGTCGCAACACGGGCCTCAGTCCCACCCAGTCACATTATACTGACACCGGGCCAACCAGTCCTAGTACTGTTCCCTATAGTGCCAGGCGTCTGGCAGGGCAACTACTAGACTAAAATTTTAAAGTCTAGAGTATAATTAATAAAGAACAAATGAGGACAGAGCGCTATAAATCATCGAATGATAATCCAAACAAGGTACTGGCAGCGCTAGACATACCCGTATGTTGACGTATGCAACCAAGGGAGCCTACCGTACCCAAACACGTAGCAAAGACAGAGTCGAAAGTAAGGAACGTGGCAGAAGTGGAAGATCTTCCACGTTCCTTACTTTCGACTCTCTCTTTGCTACGTGTTTGGGTACGGTAGGCTCCCTTGGTTGCATACGTCAACATACGGGTATGTCTAGCGCTGCCAGTACCTTGTTGGGATTATCAGTCTAGAGTATGCTTCGGCCGGGGTTTCGAAATGCCGACCTCCAGCCTCGGAAGGGGGCGCACGAGGCTGTCGAGTTAGATTTGATGAGAAGGTAAGTAACATGCCGACCGAACCAGTGGGCGAGAATGAGACTCGGAAACATAATATAAGCTTGGCAAGAACTGCGCATTTAACTAAAACATGACATCACATTCGAACTGGTGGAATTCAACAGAGAGAGAGAGAGAGAGCTAAGCGAAGATCTGTTTAGAACCAAATCAGGTCACGATAAGATTTTCTTCCTTTCGTGAACACTGTTTTCCCCTTATCTCTTCGGGGTTTCTTTCGTTTGCAGCCGTCGCCCTATCTTTACTGCCTTGTTTTTCAGCGACCACCGATAGTCCAAGTGTTTTCAGACGTGCGGCCGTGATGTGATGGACAGATCCATATCGTGTCAAACAGGTGTTTATGCGAGCAAAGACCTTTTCTGTTGCTCGTTTGAATTACCTTATGTGTAATCCTCGCTTTCAGGAGTCCATGTCTTTGGCACAATCAATGATTATGTGGCTGTTCTTTAAAAACTTTAACCACAAATAGAACAATACAGAGCCCTCGCTCGAGTTATTTATGGGTTAAACTATTTATTAATGCTAGTTACGAACCTTTGGAACAAACATGGATTGCTATGGCACGACTAAAGTCTAAGAACAAAGTCTGCGAAAAGAGTTTCTACAGACCTTCACGTGAAGCGACCCCAGTGTTGCTGTTTGACCTTTCACCTTTCTTCCCAACCAAGTAATTGAAATGCACCTTTTTGGTGCCTGGAACATCTGTACAAATACAATACGCAGTGGTTTTGGCTTCTGAATAAATGTTGCAGAGAAAATAAGAACCAAAGTTACAAACCAGCCGACACCCTTCAATTCATCCATCCCTCTTTATCTCCTTGTCTACCACCCACCCACCCATCGTCCGTCCGTCTGTATATCCGTCTGAACGTAAGTAAGTAAGTAAGTAAGTCAGTCAGTCAGTCAGTCAGTCAGTCAGTCAGTCAGTCAGTCAGTCAGTCAGTCTAATTTTGCCTGCACCTACACGTGAACTGAACACAGAACTATCTCAAATTGCTAGTTGATGAATTCATGGCCATTATGTCAAGCCAGAGATCCAAAGTGAGCTGACAAAAATAAAATCACTTCAGGTTATCTCTGGAATGCTTTTATGAACACAGATCTATAAGAAACAATGAGAACAGCTTAGGTATCAGAAAAACTTTCGCGAAGTTTGTTTTCGTGGCTTACTGTTGTCGTAGTGGTTTAGGAAAGCTGCCAACGTGGCTTACGTTTTATTCTGAACTCCAGTCCATGGTCATCAAAGCGAACAGCAGCCTCTGGCAACGCGACTGCCATTGCCACGACCACGGAAAACGCCACTGCCACCGACAACAACATCTTGGCAAACGTCAGGTAGTCGCCAAGTTCAGACGAAAACAGCGCCGTGCTGTCCGAAACGTGGACCCTGCTTTTATTGAATAGACCAAGGTCGGGCCAAAGTTCGAGGGCACTGCAAGATTGCCAGACAAAAAAATGGAGACTTTCCTGCTTCTTTTGTTCGATGTTTTAAATCTTTTAAAACCGTCGTAAATATGATGAATTATCAGGTAACAATTCAGTAGTTAAAAATCATTAAACAGGTGCAAAACATCAGCAGTGAAACGCATGAGAAAAAGACTTTGTTGCACCTTTTCAGTTTTAAGTGAAAATCAGTCGCATTCGCAAACCCCAGCTCACAAAATATTGGGGACAGGTGCCCAGTAGCAAATCCAGATAAAGTATAAATACAGCCACTTCGTACACGTGCACTCAGGTTCGCTCATGCCAACATAGATAAAATTACACAAATGTAAAGGTACGTATTGACAAATATATCAGTGGTATCTTTATTTCGTCTCAGTGTATACCAGGAATATTTAATCGGCGGCATGTCACGGCTAACAGGACCACGCCTATCTGAAACAGAGTACTGAGAATAGCATGTCGCTTTCAACCATATCCAAGGGACAGCACCAAAAGACTTGTTGGTCCAAGAAAATGAGTATTTTCGTTTTTAACTTATCTACCAATGCAGGGGTTTACTCCTATAGCATTTCGCTTTCATACTGCAGTCCATTAAGACAGTTCTCCACCCTAAACAGACTGTGAGTCAAGGTGTAGTCCTAACTGGTCAGAAACTAATGTCACGTGTGACTGCTTTTGTCACAATTGACCATAGATGACAGCCCTGAGCTGCATGTTAATGGCAACATTAACAAGACACTAAGAAGTAAGTACAGGCAACTGCGCTTACGGTTATCATCGTTTTTGTTATGTGGAGAAGAAGGTAAAGGCAGAAAGGAGAAAGAACGAGAGGAAGAGAGAGGAGAGAGAGATGGTCTCCCCAGGCATGGGCATGCAACTCCATTCCCTGATGCTGGTTCAAGGGAAGTAAAAGCGGCAGTGAGACGAACATAACAGAATTTAGGTCCCTTGGCGGTCCTTGCATAACCTTTTCTACCTCCTCTCCGGTCCCAAAAGCGGTGGCATGACCCGTTTGGCTCTTCAA
Organism: Lanistes nyassanus; assembly: GCA_004794575.1. Taxonomy (NCBI): domain Eukaryota; kingdom Metazoa; phylum Mollusca; class Gastropoda; order Architaenioglossa; family Ampullariidae; genus Lanistes; species Lanistes nyassanus. The sequence goes on from SMGT01011396.1 coordinate 157,653, forward strand.
GCAATAAAACTACAAGCCTCTCATTTCGATGTGGCTCACCCCCAGGGTTGCGTAGTTGCTGTGCCAGGTGTTGTACCAGCCGCTATACGTCCCACCATAAAAAGGTCGGCGCTAACAATTTTCGAAACTAACCACGCAAAAATAAACAAAGACGGTGTCAACGTTTCGGGGCATCACCCCCCCCCCTCCTTCTTTAGGACGACACAAACAGACAACAAATGTGACGAGATATTTAACTGAATAAACGTAGACAGGTCCCAAGGCCGCTGGAGAGTGAACGACATCACAGAGATGGAGGTAACTGCGAAAGAATCTAGTTTGCCAAAATTCATTTGTGATAAAAAGACAATAAACTTCCATCAAAAACTCTAATCATCAATATTACTGTATTGCTGCCAAGAAAGCGCACAGACATTTCTTCTGTGGCCATAAGATGTTGCTGCGTACATTAATTTCTTTCCGTTCTGTCCACTAATACCTGGTTAATCTGAACATTTCTGCGTGATCGTGAACCTGCCTGCCTGTCTGTCTGTCGAAAACCGACAGTCTGTTAAATATATCACTTGGTAACCCAAAAGCTTACAAAACACAAACTCTGTTTTACAAAATCTTCTTGGCAGCACCTCAGACAAAACAAATGTTATACGAATCATATCACGCTGCCGCCTCTGTGAGGAGAGCGAAGAATTAAATCCACAAAAGGTTGATCAATCCAGGGGCAAGAATCACAGGAAATCGAGCGGGCATACTTCTCTCCCTTGTCCCTTCACAATCCATGCATGGCATTAGCCACAAGCCGACAGCTTGATCACAAAAGGTCCCCCACCACGTGCTCATCGACCATATCTCTCACCTCCCTCCGAGACTGCTTGCTGGGTTAATGAAAAGAAAACTAATGTCAGTTCTTGGCCTCCCATATGCCTCTAGATTAAGGGGTACAGCCTGATGAAACTACTGTCAAAAAGGAAAAAAAGTCTTCCTGGAAGATGTGAAGCCAAAAACATCAAGCGTGATCAGATGCTGTCGTAGCTGGGCTCCCAGTTTGATTTTCAATGCAACAGCAACAGCTGCAATGAAGTAGTTGAAAGCGTGTTTCGACTTCATGCATATTTAGGCGTTTGCGACACAGAACGATCTAAATTCTGCAGAAATGATCGAGGAATTCATCTTCCTTGTTGTAGATCGCAGACCCACTTTACGGACACAGAAGTAGGCAAAGGTGGTGAACAGTATGTCCGTACTGAAAATGACAACCAGCATAGGGTCATGTTCACTTGAAAGAAAGGTGCAGATGCGTATAGCAAGATTTGAGACTTCTACAAATACAGTAAAAGTCATTAAGTAGGTGAAGGAAGAAATTGTGTACCAACAACAAAATCTCCCACAACAATTCGCAGAGTGCTTGTTAATACTATAGTTTTCTCCATTATGATAGAATTCGTGTTTTATGTAGATACGGATAAATGTGCGGTGTGTGTAATAGTAAAACTTCTATATATTTTACCTTCGAATCAGTGCAAGTAATTCCTCTATGTATCCTTGGCTCTTCTCTGAGATAATCGGATATTTAAAATTAAGGAGCTTTGATAAATCTCTCAAGGAGAGGAATGCCGTCGAAAAAGATGGAGGAAAATGTTATTACACATTTCTGGAATTTCTATTCCCAAGAAAACATATTTCTGAATCTTGATCATCCATAATATGTAAATGTGGCATTTGTTATTTTTTCATGGGAAAGATTTTAAAATAAAACTATAATTCTGTTTACTTGTGCTCAGTAAGGAAGGCTCAAACTCTGGTAACTGGATTATGTTACGTCTCGTGTCATTTTTTAAAGAATGGAGATAAGACGGTTGGAAGTGAAGGATTTCAAAAGCGTAGATTGAAGAACAGCGGTGCCCGTGTGGTTTTTTTCATGCCTAGTTCCAATATTTGTTGTTTCTTTTTGTTCTCTGCAGCTGGAGATTTTTAAAGAAGTCATTTGAGCAGTTTCCTATATATCACATAAATAATTTTGATGATGTTACGAGACCTTCTTCTGTAAGAGTGTAAAACAACTCTTTGATGTTGAGTAATGAATGCAGATGACTGCGTTCTGAAAAAATTGGCTACTGACGAGCACTCCTCATAACTATCTCTTCCTTGTCCCTTAGTTTTCACGTCCTGTAATTTTTTCCTTGATAACCCACCACCTTTCTCGTCGTCTTTCCTTTACGGTATAATTCTCCTTCTCTCCTCCCCCTCCTATCCCCTTTGCAATCCCCCCTATTTCTCCATTTTGTCAACCCACTGTCTTCTACTCTTGTCAATTGTGTGTCTTTCTTTCTGTCCTATGGTCAAACTTTGTGCCCACAAAATAGGAAAAGGATGCAGAAAAAGCAAGAGGGAAAAGATATCGAATTTTACTTTCGTTTTGTATTTGAAAGACGGCATTATTCTTGAAGTTTCTTCCGAAACCAGCCTATGGGTGTATTTCTTTAAAAAGCAAGAATCCATGGACTGGAAACCATGTAAACGATTCAACACCGTTTCATCCTCATCTTCTCTCGAAAGTTCTGAAGCACATAATACTGAAATTATACTGCTAAGTGTCATAATTATACTGCCAAGTGTCACAATTATACTGCCAAGTGTCACAATTATACTGCCAAGTGTCAAAATTATACTGCCAAGTGTCACAATTATACTGCCAAGTGTCACAATTATACTGCCAAGTGTCACAATTATACTGCCAAGTGTCAAAATTATACTTTGACCAGCGCTGCGTGTGCTCCGTTCGGGTTTAAACTGTACCAACAACATGATTTTTAAAAAAAAACTCACTTGAAGCCACTTTACGCCGGCAGCAACAGCAAAGTTAAAAAGTTAAAAAGACGTCAGTGTCTAAACGATAATTGAATGCTATGACCGTAGACTTGGCTAAGAGTTCTTTCGAGAATCGAGAAGTGCCCCAGAACGGTGGAATGTCAAGCCATATTTCACAAGGCGCTGTCACCTTCCTTTCTCCTTCTTTTCCCTTTCTCCCTATTCCTCCTATTTCTCCTCTTCCCACTGAACCAGTGAAAGCACGTCGCCTGTTCTATGAAGAGACTGAGGTAAAAGGTAAAGGTTGTTACCTCGACTGCTGACGTTATTGTGGCGTCATCCTAGCAGCAGTTGTGGCGGTGGTAGTACCAGTAGCAGTGGTCGTTGCTGTTGGTTGTTGTTGGTTGTTGTTGGTTGTCTTGGTTGCTGGTGGTTGTTGTTAGTTGTTCCTTGTTCTTGGTAGTTGGTTGTTGCTAGCTATTGCTGGTTGTCTTGGTTGCTGGTGGTTGTGTTGGTTGCGGCAGGTTGTCTTGGTTGTCAGTGGTTGTTGGTTACTGTTAGTTGTTCTTGGTCGTTGGTTGTTACTGGTTGCTAGTTAGTGTTGGTTGCTGTTGTTTGTGTTGGTTGCTGCTTATTGTGTTGCTGTTTATTGTGTTGCTGTTTATTGTGTTGTTGATTATTGTGTTGGTTGCTAGTTATTGCCGGTTGTTGTGGGTTGTTTATTGTGTTGGCTGTTGTTGCTGTTGTGGTGGTGATGGTAGTCGACGTTGTCTTTTTTATGGTAGTAGCAGACGCAGTAGTACCTGTGGTTGTAGATGTGGTGTAGCCGTGATGGTCCTGATCCCCGTACTCTTCTTTGTTTTCATCGATGCTGTCGAAGTAAAAACGCTTTTTTTTTGCTTAGTGTTCTCCCTCGTGTAAGCCCTACATCTGCTAGCACTGTACTGCGAAAAGAAGACAGAAAACCCGTGGGAAAAAAACACTAGAAAACTAAAACACTTGACGATCACGCAATGCGACTAACCGTAAGACGCTCCCCCCAGGATCTGACGGCCTCTTCGCCAGTGTCTCTGAGTAACGGCTATAGCTAATACAGTTCACCATTCCCATGGCAACTGATGTGAGTGTCGCGTAAGTGCTGCACAGTCGAGCTGCATCCTGTTCAGTGTCATGTCGACCTTACCGCGGAGGCCGCCTTTCGACAACACAACACCAGGTTGAGAAACCTTGGGCGTGCAGCTGTTCTAGCACAGATGCACCCGAGACGTGTTTCGTGGACGGGAGGAGGCCTGGACACGACAGGTAGTGAGGTGGGGGCTTGACTTTGCTACGTGCTAAGCGCCTCTCGCATTTCCTGCGTTCATGAAACTCGTTTTTCAGCGCTACCTTTTATTTTCGTCGTCTAGCTTCGACCGCACGAGCCCTTACTACCTTCACTTACATTCCTCGTGTGTTAAAAAAACATCGCACGCAACCGGATTTTTATTTTCTTCGGCCTATTTTCTACTTCCGTGTTTCTAAAAGCAAATCGCGCCCAGAAGATGTGGCAAGAAAGCGAGAAAGAAAACTTGCCAAATTAGATGCGACAAGAAACTGTAGCACGTGTAATCACGACTGTTCCTAACAAGTTTTGGAAGGAGAATACCCAGGCTTACGACGAGCGAAAAAAAAAATCGAGCACGCTGAAGATGTAAGACAAGCAAATAAAATCGCTATCCCCTTGTTAAGAGATCTATTTTCAGAAACTGAGATCATTGGAGAGCTCTATAGCTTTTAACACTTGTTTCTGCAAAGATTCTCATTTGTGGTCAATTTTTTTTCTTGTATTAGATGCATGCATGATAGACGGGAAACAGAAAAGAAGACAAGAAGGAAAAATGAATGCTTGAATGAATGCATGCATGAATGAATGAATGAATGACGTCGGCCAGTTATTGAAAGGCCGACAGTAAGCTCAGCCCTGGGTTGTTCCTTCTTCAACTTCTGCTGACACCACCGTCGTAGTGCTTCGGTGTCGTGACCCTGGCTGTGAAAGAAGGAACGATCGGAGAGACTGGGATGCGCGAAGAAAGAACGGCGATGGAAGCAAAAAAAAAAAAAAAAGAAGGAAGAAGTCGGCGGGCGTGGGACGTGCAGGCAGGACAAGAACACAAGACATCGCCAAACAGAAGTTATGCTGACGGTCAAGAATGAAGCTGGGTGAGTTGGGGGGGGATGAGAACGGGAAGATTTGTTGGGGTTTTGTAGCTTGAAGCCCCGCCGCAAACTGGGTGAACATCAAGATGGCGGGGGGCTGCAGAGAGAGTTATAGAGATAAAAATTGTCAGGGGACGATTGGGAACGTAATTCTCGGCACGAAGATCTGCCCAGTACATAAGGAAACCAAGAAACATGACGCACGAATGCACGCTTCCTTCGTTAAGCACGCATGCGCGCAGGGGCACAAATCACAGCTCAGTGATTAGCGATGATCTAAAAATAAAAAACTGGGCCACGTGACCCCCATCCCGGTGCCGGAAGTGGTGCTCACAATCCCAGTTAGGGCTACGTCAATGATGGATCCATTCATTCAGCATCGCCGACTTTCTTGACAGGACGGATTTGTGTTCACATGACCAGTCTGACCCAAAAAGGTTTTGCTGTTTTGTCCGTTTAAAAGTTTTTTTTAATATAACAGTCCCTTAGTAATGAACGTCTTCTGCTAAGATGGGGGGGGGGGTGTGTTCAGACGGAGGATGGTTGAGAAAGGAATTCGAACCAGTCGTGAAAATGCGTTCTACAAAATCAACCATTTCGGTACTTCAAACATTAAGATGGGAGATTCCTGTGGCAAAACAGAGGAGAGTGAAATAAAAGCGAGGAGCTCGGGTGACTAGGAACAACCACTTCGGAGTTCCTACGGTTGCCTAGCGTCACTCGCTCCTCCTGGCATGGATTAAAATAGTCTTACGCTGACCTGAACGCGTTGTCCCGGCTCGTCGGCATTGTGTTTACCTGTTCGCCACCTGTCGGTGAGTTTTTGGAATCAGCTTCAAAGCGGCAGAGCAGGTGGAAGGTTGTCAGGTCAAGGCCATGCAAATATGGCAGGCAGTCGAAGCTAGAACTTAAATCCAGAGCCAGTAGCCTGCCGACTTGCCGGATCTAACACCTGTCACATACTAGCACGCGCTCCGGGGAACACACAGAGCCGATTAGCCACAACCTGGCTCCTGGGAACGGGTCGCTACAGAGGTCTATAAGACGAGCACAAGTAACCGGTAAAGACCGTCGTTTTTAAAATCGATTTATGATTCCAGTAATGGCGGTAACAGCTGGCCTGCTCCTGCACAAATGGAACAGCGATGTTACTACAAAACAGCTTGTGTACTTCGTTTCTCGGAATAAGTTCTTTCTAAATGCTTTTCATGCACGTGTCTGCTTTGCAAGATCTATTATTAAGAGCGTATACAAATGTGAGAGCTGTGCGCAGGTTTTGGTATATAAAGTTTTATAACTTATCCATGAGTAATGTTAAAATATAAATAAACGTTAAATAATAACTAAACTGATTTGAAAGAGAGATGAAGATTTAGTCTGGCGGAATTGCTGTTTCAGATAAGGGCCGTTGTGTGTTGGAAACTTGTTTGTTGCAAACATGTTTAGGAAAATATAAATTAATTCGACAGGAGAAGGGTATGGGAAAAGCTACGAATGTTATGCAGACTAATGTGTGTAATAGGCCTCATTTGATGACGTCATGATTCTATTTTAAAGTCAGATCGCTCCAGACGGGGGGCTTCTTAAAAAGACCTCAGGCTAGTTTCTCAGACTCGCTCGTCATGTTGCCTTGGCACCTGTCCTATGGTAGTGTATGTAGTTCGATGGATCAGTTAATCGATAATACCTGCGGCTATAATTTCTCGAGTCCATGACGAGAAAGGTCTTTCAGGACCAAGAGGTTGCATTAATGTCGCATGCGTACGTTAAATTTGCAACTAATTCTCCTCTGTCTGTGTGTTGTGATTGCGAGAGTAGGCGTACAGCACAGCTACTGTGAACCAAGGGATGGGGCTTGCGAGGCAAGGAAAGAATGGGAGGGAAATGAACGAAGAGGTGTGTGCTTGCGTGCGTGTGCGAGTGCGTGCAGGTCTGTGCTTGCGTGCGTGTGTGTGTGTGTGTGACGGGGTGGGGAAGATCGAGAGAGGAGAGAGTGGATACAAATAACCCGTTTGACGATCAAACGTACATATCCAGCATCACTAGTGTCGTTTGTCGTCAGTGTGCAGTGCGAGGTCTCAGTAATTCATCTAACTCATCTCTTCTACCTGGTTCATACAACCATTTCTTCTTGTTGTTGTTGTTGCTTTGTTGTTGTCGTTGTTGTTGTTCAAGAAAACGGTTCCGTATAATTTACATTTTCGATTAAATCTCTCCTCTGATTATAAACTGAGGGAAACAAATTTCTCAACCCGTCTTAAGGTTTTTTACAGTAATCAAGAGCTATGGAGAAACTTACAAGTGATGACTCTAGGTTTAAAGAAAATGAAGTCAAACGAGGAATACACATTAGTCGCTTTGCCGTAGAGATAACCTACTGACAGATTAATCTACTGGCAGATAACGGCGTACTCCCTGAAATGTTCGGAAGTAAACAGCATTCCAGTGCCACCGTAGATCATATAACTTTTAGCGTGGGAATCTATGCCATCTCTATAAAGGTTGAGACACCAAAATTTCATTCTTCATGCTCGGATGTTGTCAGGAACACAGTTCACTCACGCACGCACCTGCGCTCCACGGATAGTGGCCTCTTTCTGCAAGTATTCTGACGTCACCAGCAAATGAACGCATGAGATACAGAGACTCTCATAACCTTTTTTATTTCACGCTTCGTACATTCACACTGTACAGAGATACAAAGATACAGCGCAGGAACTCTCCAAGGCTGTTCTAATAATAATGAAATTCTAACACTAGAATTCCTGGTAATCCACTATGTGCGTAATATGTAACGCCAAAGCTCTTGAAATCCATTTAAGACTGACGGTATTCAACAAGAACAATGTGTCTTATTAATTACTCTTAGGAGAATATTAAAGCTTCGGGATGTATAGCTTCTTAAAAGAACCCGTGTTGTGGAAATAGCAGTTACACAACTAATTAACCGCTGAAACCTTTTTTTAGATCCGCATTCAAACATTTGCAGGCGTACTTAATTAACATTTTCAGATCGTAACTGTGCCTTGCAAAAATGTAATGAAGAGTGGGGTGGGGTGAGGGAGGAAAATTAGGATTTGAATAATAATCAGTGTGCTTATTGATCTTTTAAACGGATGAACACTCCAGATATTTGTTGGAATCTGTAGCTACGAGCTGTGAAGTACTACCTGCTTATAAATGTACAATACTATAAGGCCAAACAAAAGTTTTGGTCACCTGTTTGAAAAAGTACCCGCTGTCTGTTCACATCCCAGCGATCGTAGATCCCTCAAAGGATATCATTTTACACTAGACCTACATGAATAATTTCCTTTCTTTTCGTGAAGATTTAAAAAAAATCTGCCTAACTACCGACCCGCCACCCCCCCCCCCCACTCCTTTGGGGCATTTAACATTTACCACAACAATTGTTGGCCTAAGTAAGTCTGTATATTTCTTTTAAAGGTAAGATTATTTTTATGTTACGAGCACAAACTTAAGTGCCATAGCCTTCACTAACGAAGATTGTCCACGCGAAAAATAGCTGCGGTTTTTCTTAGTACAAAGTGAAGTCCATAAGCATACCAACACCACGAAGTACTGTAAGGAAATTTAACCTCTGTACTCACTAGCGCGGGTGAGAAGCTAGTATTCAAAACCTCAAATACCCTAAGCTTTCGGAGTTTAAACCACCAATCGCTGGAGACAAAATGTCTTTCGATACGTGTAACCAGCAACACGATAAAACGTGGGATGGACTTGACGACCAGAAATAAAGTTTCTTTGAAACACGTTGTACACGCGAAGTGAGAGTCACTGTCGAAGTAAATGCTCTAATTACAAAAACGTGCGAAATCTTTACTGGGCACTTTCAGACCCGGATGGGAAGCTGTATAATTGGTTCATGAGAGATGTGCAGTCAAACGTGGTGAAGGATGATGTTTCCCCGTTTGGAATGCAGCAGACTTGTTGCCCGACACTCCCGTCCTCTTGTGTCATCATAAGCGCAGTTAAATACGCAATATCGGCAACGTGAGACTGTTGTCTGTCAAAGATAATGCAGTGAACGTTGTACTAAGCTTTCTACCACGAAAATTGAGATTGAACGAGAAGCGTCGTCGAGACAGAAAGTATACGTCAGACCTGGTGGAGTGGGGAGGGCGGGGAACAGCCCACTAGGGGCAAAAACAACCCATGAGACTGGGTCTAAGCTACAAGCACATACAAACATGCGCTCTCATATGAACTATTCCAGGTACAGCCGATGCGGGAACAAAGGGCAGTTACAGGCACACGAGACGACATTGATGGCAGCAATTTGTCTCCCCCTTCCGTTCGTTAAGAAACTCTTCCTATTGCTATTATTATTTTTTAAAGCCGTGCCTGAAAGGAACACAAAGATTTCTGCGCTGTAAATAATAAAGCGCGTTGAAACTTGATGAGCGACAAATACGCAGTTAGCACACAAATGGCCAGACTGGATCTGGCGTCCGGGAGGCAGATGGCAATGGGTTGGTGGGTGCTGGTGTGGGTGGTAGGGGGTGTCGACTTGTTTATAATCCTGCCGCTGCGTGTGTCGCATGGAGAGCTCGATGGTAGGGGATGCCAGCATGCAGGCGAGTGACGTCGCATGAACGGAGAGCACCACGGAAATATTCCTAGGAGGAGGATGGGGAAGGCAGTTCTACGGACGAGAGGGTCGCAAGCGTAACCTCACAGCTCTTGCCCACGGTAGGCGCCGTGACGTGACCACCAAGCGTCGCTCGCGACCTTTGCTTGTGTAAACCGCACCTCCGTTCCCCTTCCCCTACCCCGCCGTGCATGCGTGCGCGCAGAAAATTGTCGCTCGTTATTACAAGCAGGAACCGCAGAGCTTGCTGCCAGCCAGCTGGCTGGGTTGGCCAATAATTTTCGCTGCTGTACGTGCCTGCGTGCTTGCGTGCGTTCGCGCAGCCGCTTGCTCGCATGTAGGAATCATGACATCTCAAGACGAAAGCGTGGACCTCCATCTATGGCTTTGCAAAAGAGAGAGAGATGAGAATTGGGGGGAGGGAGGCGATTCGCTTTCAGGGGCACCAGTCAGTGCGCGACGCACGTCAGCTGCGATCAGACGCACGTACGTGTCACCGTCTGCTGAGCGGCGGCAGCTGCAGCAGCAGTAGCAAGCCAACATTGTGTCTGGAAGCAACAAGTTGCAGGACAGCCGTTGGCGCCAAGTGCTGAATGTTGTCTGGGCTGACGAGGAGCCGTGTTGCTTGTGTGGGTAGGTGTCAGTTCGAGCGACACCCGATCTTCCAACTAATACGAGTTCTTGGTTTTTAAATGACAAGAAACCCTGAAAATTCCTATTGGATTTCAGTGATCGCCTGAGAAAGTGTTTCTGGGCTTCTTTTGTTCAAAGTTTCACGATCTGACATGTCACCGCGGAAAGAACTGGCCGAAGGGGGGAGTTTGTTGGATTTTTATTGGTCATTGACATGCGCGCTCTGTCAAGCCTCGAAAATAACGTTAGGAGAAGCAAGCCAAGAGTTGTGAGGATTAACAACGTCGAGTGAGGAGGGCCATTTCTAACTCCATTCCAAGTTCCTCACCTCCGTTTATGCCCCTGCACCAGTCCTTTATTACAGCTTTGGGACTTTATCGTCAACCACAACGTGATTACTACATTAACGACAATCAGGAAACTCCTTCGGAACATCTTTGTTTCCGAAAATAGTCAACACTTGTGCTCATCCCTTCCACAGCGCTTTAAAAAAAATTCTGTGTAAACTACATTTACGCAGTTCGCTAACAAACTTCTGCGCCCGCAAGCCTTGCACTGTGGGAACACCAGTCAGCTGGCGAGCTCTCGTTAAGGCCGAAAGGCGCCTGCAGGCAGATCTGGGAACAAGGATTTCACAGAACCGCGGGGTCAGACAACGTAAACTTTCATTGTCGCTATGCAGCCGCTCGTTAGCAGGCAGATGACAGTTGACATTTATCACGGCGTGCGTTCAACATTTCCTCTTGCACTCCTTGTGCGCAAGTTGGATGTGCTACAAGTTTGAAACAGGTTCGAACGGAACGGCTTTTGTGACGTGACATAAAACACCTTTAAGAACGTTCGTTGTTAACGTATTATCGCTGTTGATGCCAATTTCTTGTGGTAGTGGAGAAACGTGTTTCTGTCGTCGTGAGAAGCCGAAATATGCTAAGCTTTATTTCATAATTTTAAAATTAAAATTTTGAGGGGATCCACCGAGCGTATAGTGTTCTGCTGGACAACGATGCTGGTACAGCTGCGCACACGGGAAAACCGTTTTCCTTAAAACTTTTAAAGAATTGTTTTCTTCCTGTTTTTCCTTGTTTAGTCAAGTAATAAAAAAATGTGATCAGAGATCCCTTTATATTAATAAGCGTACCGTATCGTTCCTGGAAACGCTTTATAAGGCGTGATTTACTATTGCCATTGCATCTTTGCTAAGTACAGTTAAATTCAAAGTCCTAAAATTTAATTTTACAATTGCACAACAACGCAGTAATAAAACAAACTGAAGTGTTATTCTTTTAAATATTTTCAGGAAACCTTCCGCTTGATTCAAAAACAGATGCCTCAGGGTAGCAGCAAAAGGAGGCAAAATTGTTCCCATAGTGTGGTTCTTCCCTAGAGTGAGCTGGCGAATGTTCTAGACACGTCTCATCACGTGACATGCCTATCTGTGATTTGTGTTTGGTGCTCCTGCCGGACAGACACCGCCAGCAAACCAAGAAATGAACGCACGACATAGTATCATCTGAACAGGAAAAAGTATTCGACCCTTCACGTTTCACGCAGAACAAAAATTATTGCACCTGTTTCTTCACGAGGAGACGAGGGTTCTTTGAATCACACTGTACTGAGTTGTTACGTCTCTCACTCCAGCGTGCATCAACCTACCTGTGGGAAGTACAAACAAGTCTAAGTCTTCTGAATACGGCATCGGGGATTTAGCATGTCACATGACATGCCTTTGATCTAGATCCCGTCAATAATGTGATATGGTCAGAGTGTGTTGGAAGGAAGCGTGCGGTGCGTTTCTTCCTAACGTCGCAGATCTGGGAGGAGATTTTTCTCCTCATTCTCCTGGAAAACTGAAATCGACGTTCGCCTCCACCCGGGGTGTGTTGTTTAGGTCGTGCACAGCGCGTGGAAGACATCAATTTGGCGACGAAGTTATTGCGACTGTCTCGTCAGGCATTGCAAAGAAAGTTTGGAACTGTTGCAAGAGAAGACATTTTATCTGGGTCGGCTTTTTTTGTGGCTGAAAGCTTCCAGAACGATCGATGTTAACGTTCATCCATGACCAGGGTTATCAGCGGCTGACGAGTGGAATCAAGATAACGTCGGGAGCGAGAGGAAGAGAAAGAGTTCCCCTTACAAACAAGACCACTGTCAAGCAATCTCTTTATTCAACATTATCCTTTAGAACATGGCCGTCTTGTGTCGCGTAATTCAAGTAGTATGTATTTACCACACAAACGTGATCAATGTTAAACCGTCGCCTAATTTAATTACCGTTTGATAAACGTGACCAGTGTGAAGGACTGGTTAAATCTGGTCAAGTTTTGCGTTCTAGACGTGAACGCAAGCGCTTATTTCAGTCAGTTCCTTTGAAAGACCAACCTAGTGAAGCGACTGGTACAAGCGGTTGCTGTATAATATCCTAACGTCCAGCATCTTGGGAACTTTTCGATGCTTCATCAAAGTTCTTCAACAATAGCAAGACGTTGAAGTTTGTTTCAAAAAACGTCCCTGTCTGCAGAAAGTCAATCGAAAGTGGCTTGCAGGATCGAGCGTACGTCCTCTGTATTATCTTTGACATCTGTAACAAGCAGCAGCCAGAACAGAAAGATGAACTCTCGAATTTGAATTTCAAGCACCCGGCGAGACAGCTATACCTCAGATATGAAAATGGGCATCGACTTGTTTTCGTGCTGGCGGCTGGTATTCGAACCCGGACAAAACTGCTTGCCAGTGAGATAACCGCTGCTGGGTGTCAAAGGGTGGGTGTATCCGCCTGAAGGTCACTAGGGTCGGACAATCTCTTCCGTCCGACACATTACCTCCCCTTCTACAGCCATTGCCTTGAAAAAGAGAAGCTTTTCTCAGATGTCTGCGATGACGAGGGGACATTCTAGTGAACAGCTTTACACGTGTTCAGAACGCTTTCTAGCACAGGAATTCTAAAAAATTGTATTACTTCTGGCGGCAGTTGCATAATATGCATCGCAGTAGTGAGACAAAGAGAAACATGTCAAGGGCTTCAGACAAATTTGCATCTGATGCGGTTTATCATGACCGAACGGAAAAGCAGCTTTCTATTTAACGCGTGTTCTCCGCTACGTGGCGCTGTGCACAGATAATCATCTTATTGACTTTTTTTTACGAGAGCTCCGCGCTCCCTTGCATTCCATGACAAAAAGCCATATTGATTATTAATTAGCATGTTCTCGGGAGAAAGCAGGCTCTGTTATGATCAGTCCCAACGATGACTGATGCAAAAGTAGGAAGTAACCTTTACACCTGTTCATTCGAAGCACTTACACCTGTTTTCTTGAAAGCGTACGCTGGGCAGTTGGTCATTTGTACGCCCCATCTACAGGCACCAGTTGCTTACCTACAAAGTATGTTGGATTTACTTGAACACACTTTTATTCAATAATTTTCTTAACGTGCGTGTTTGTGACAAGATAATATGATCTACGTTGACGAAAGTGCGGTGAAATACTTGCTGCGAGCTCAGTAGGAACAATTTTTTTCTCATTTGTTTGTTTTGGGTCGTTTTCTTTCCTTTTTTTTGGGGGGGGGGTCTTTGTGCCAGAAACGCGGATCTCAAACTGAAAACAGATGAAAACTGATAACAAGTCGACGCCTGCAAGGAGCAGGCACTGGGATCCGAAAACAACCCAAAAAGAAATTAAATAAACTCTCTTCCCCAAAGGATTTCTAGGACACGTTCACATGCTGAGGAACCCCACTTTCTGAACCAGGAAGATCTGTTCTCATAAGTCTGACGTGCCTAGCCGTGTCGTTCAAGCAAAGGATTCTGCTGCACTGCGCCATGGAGCCTTCAAGACTGTCGACGGAACGGCGAGCTGGCGTGCTGGTACGTCGTGTCGCGACCGCCTCTCTGTGTCACCTCCTGCTGTCGCTGATGACGGGCTGTCTAGGGGAGACGGAACACTGTGAGTAGAGACGTGGCTGATGTCGTCTATCCATCTTGTATTTTGTTGTTCTGATGCTAGCATCTTTCGATGTGTGAATAATAACTGCTGCTATCCATTCTAATTTTGTCTAACCAGCTTGTATGATTTCGGAGTTCAGACTCCTGTATCCTTCTCTGCGCTAACATTTATATTTATTTATCTGTTTTAAACGGAATATTATTTTGTTGTGTCGTGCCATTAATGATATCTCATTTCTACGGACTGTGGCATAGGCTAGAAGGACGGAGTGTTTTCAATCTTGTCCCTTAGGCATGATCTTTTAAACTTTGACCCATGGACTGGCCACCAAGTTAAGTTTCCCTCGCCAAAAATTAAAGCAGCCTGGCGCTCGTTCATCCATCTTCCACAAACTTTCGCTCAAGAGGTCAAAAAGCGTTATAATCGAAAATACTGTTGTAAAACATCTCGGTGGGCATCTCTCTGCATTCAATTTTACTGAACTGGTGATGAAGCGATTCCTGGCATGCTAATATCGAGTGTAAACAACGTCTCCTGTTTATCAGAGAACTCTATGTTGTTTACAACCCTTTGTCCGTCTACTTACGTACACGTCTCTCTGCTTTCTCTTATTCTCATATATATCATAACTAGTTCTGTCTTTAACCACACCTAACCAGATGGTAGTACCCAGTGGTGCTGCACATTTCTTCTACGTAGAAGGATGGTTATTGGTTACTTAACGTCCCTCCACAAACTGGGTGCATATCAGGGGGGTGGACTATAGGGAAGATGGGGTCCTGTTACTAACCTATCCACTGAAAGAACCATCAGACTGATAGCAGCAGTAAGATGGTCAGTGCGGGCAGGCAGTTTAATGTGCGGGGAGATGGCCGAATGAAGTTTGCGCAACTTCAGGAAAAGCCTTCACCACACCAGGATTGGAACCAGCATCCTTCTACCTATTAGTGCGCAGATCTACGGAGCTATTCGAACATGATAAGCATCAAAAGGCCATGTTGAAAGAAATTACGTTAAAATATCATGTAGTCATTCTCTAGCCTTATCTTAGTGTGTGCAAAGCAGACCTTCTATTGTTGTGTTGCGTAACAGATAAAAGATTGGGGTTGGGTCCGTAGAAAATGTCGGAGAATGTCGAGAAAACGAATGGTAGGTGTATTACAGGCAACTTTCCTTCTTGCTGTCGAAGCTTGCATTCTGTATTTTTTTTACCAGCTACAAATTGGCAAAATACAGGCGTGAAACTCAAAACGTATGATGACGAAGAACTGATTTCATAAAAAAAACATGTTTCCTCGACATTAACGATCACCATCTGCCGCCTGTAGCAACTGTCCCATCATGGCGCTGCATAATGCCTCGTAGAGAGCTCGAGAGGGACAGTGCCAGCCTGTAGATCTTCACCTCAGAACTGAATGGGAGCTCACCCTCGCTGTAAATCCGACATCGGAAATCAGCGTTGACCACTACAGCTGCTATCAGCTAGGTTATTCACGGCGTCTGTGTCAGCTGAACAGTCGTATTAACGAGAAGCCCGCCTCTGCTGCTGCCAGAACAAGTACAACACTTTAGTTCCAGTATGTTTAAAGTGCTGTCCATGTCGAGTAATAAAACCATTTGCACAGCTGTGGTATTGGCGTATCTCTAAACAGCGTACTTGTCATTTCATATCGTCGTTAAATGGATTCATAGGAGTCGCCACGGACAGGGGTTTTTTTTTGGGAGGGGGGGTATGGGAGGATGGTTTGCTTTTTTTGCCAGCATGAGGTCTATCGATCTTATGCTTTATGCAGAGAGTATTGTGGGTTGTATGCCTTCAAGAACAATTGCGATTTAAGGATAGTTTTGAACATATTTAGTTATTAATTTTTGCTCAATGTGAACAGGAGCTAGTGCATTTCAAATAGAGATTCAAACCGCTTCCCCCACCCCCCAAAAACTATTTTAATGGAATAATGTATGTTGACAGCACTTATGGTTGTCTTTTCAGAAACACACCCAGACTCACTCACACACACACACACACAGATGAGCGCGCACGCACGTACATAACCACTATTTAGAACGGGTAAATTTATGGATATATGATAATAAGCAGAAACCTGTTAAGTAACTGTGTGCTGGGCTACTGTAGAAAAATGAATTTAAAGAACGTGGTACAAAACATCCTTCGCTGTACGTGGATTTCCGACCAATCCAAAACACTCTTCTTTTTTTACAATGAGGTCTTGAAGGTGCTCTTGAAAATTAAATTAATAGTCGAAGTGAAAACAAGGAAGCTTAATCAAAACTATAAGCACCACTTCAACGTTTTAAGGCATTGCCCCTTCATCAGAACAACACAAGCAGATAAAAAATAAAACGAGTTTCTTATTTGAAAGAAAGGAAATGTGAAATAATTAATAGTCGAAGATCATATCTTCCTATTTTCGCGACAGTTGAATGAAACATGTTCGGCCGGGAAGAGGATACATATCACTTGTCTGTACAAATTATCAGTTATAAATGTTAGCACGATAGCACAAGGTGTGCACCACAAGTTAAAAGTCTCATGACAAGACTTTCAAACAGGACTTTTCTTTGGTTTTCTGGCATTCCTTTGATGTCACGATTTTAATTTCCTGTTGGTTTCTTTTAAGCGTTCGCGGGCAAACGGCCAGACTACAAGTCACTTATCTCTGTCTGCCTGCAGTCTGACTCCACTGAAATGATTTATAATTGACAGGCAGCACGCAAGCACAGGAAACATTCAGAAATATGAATGACCTGGCGTCGAGACTATCCAGAACTCGCCAGAATTCTCAGGCTGTTTTCATTTTCTAATCAAGACCGGGAGCTGTAGCTATGTGGCTGCAGTCGGGTTCGCCATTCAGCTGGTGGGTGCGTGCAATGGGAGAGTGGCCCGCTCTTGAGAATGTAACACAGTGTTCCAGATTCGAGTTCCTAGTATTCAACTGTGCATGCCTGGAAACCAAAGACAACTATAAAACTGACTGCAAACTGATTCCAAGCACGTTTACTATTTTCAAACATAGGCTTGAGGTACATGAGCGATGATATGAATGCTGATCGATAATAAAACGAAAGATAGATGAGCGGTGTGTGGCAATGGATAGATGTTTGAATAGCTTGTATTGCTATACACATCCTCGATCATATTCTCACATATACATGCACATTTCCCGTCCTCATGGCGAGCCCACATCTATCGAGCGCATGCGCATAACCATGGCGGATACGCGGGGCTCCCTGCTCGTTCATGTTTTCACTTCCACTTCCTTGGTTGGTTGGTTTAAACGTTGCTTTCACCTGGCGGGGATTTCGCACTATGCGGAATGGGGTTATGTTACTTGGCTATGCCGGTAAGAAAGTCAGCGCGGCAATGTTTAACTACAGAAAATAATCCTTGGCCACTTCTGGATTCGAACCCAGAACCTTCGACACACGACTCCGATGCTGTCCATTCACCTATCTAGCCCAGCGGCCAGCGTCCATTGATTACCCCCCCCCCCTTCTTGCGGCCTTGAACCATCCAGCCTGTTGCTGGGGCGGGGTGGACTGACTGCTTGCGATGCTTCATATGATGTTTGGTTGTCACGAGGCGGCGCGGGAAGACAGACAGGACCTGTGCGTGATGAGGCACGACAGGCGCCATCTGGGTTTCACGGTCGACGTAAATCACAGCCAGTGCCGTGCTCATAATATTTCCAGATGATTCAGTTTTGACATCCATCATTTGCTATCTGTTCTCTCTTCATCCTGTCTTTCTCGCTCTGTCAGTTTGGAAGGAGGTTTTGAACACGCACGCACGCACGCACACACACCACACACACACACACACACAGAATGCACGCGAATGCGTCCATGTGTTTGAGTGAGTGACAGTGTTTGAGCGAGTGGGTACAAATATTATGGGCATGGCAAGGATGTCCAAATCCTGGCTGCCAGTAGCATAAGGATGCCAAGCTTGTGCCAATATTGGATGCCGGTATACCCATAATGGGCCCCACTCTAGCCAGTCTTGTCCCATGCTTACCCCCATGATCCTGGTCCTAAGCCTGGCTGCAATGCTTGTCCCAATTTGGCATCTTGGCTTGTCCCATGCTTGGGACAAGGAAGGTTTGGTGGAGAGTGAGTGAGCGGTCGGGCGGGCGGTCGGGCGGGTTTTGGGTGGATGGGTGACTATACTACTTAGACTGAGAGACAGACCGCAAGAAAAGGAGATAAAGATAGAAGAAAAGAGAAGGCGTCATATGGTTGTCTACGTCTACAGGATAATAATGTATTTATGTATTTGATATCGTGCGCATGAATATTTGCGTGGGCGCATCTGTATTATCAAATACACCCATCTTCGCGCGTGCAGATGCATGCAGTCTGGCGCTTGCGGTCAGTCAGACCGTATGGCATCGTAGTTCAGAGGAATGGAGAAATTTGATGCATGGATTTATCTTTGAAGGCGTGTCTAGCCGTTACCTCCTACAGTTTCATAATTTTTGGTCTATTTAGGGGGTAAAATTAGACATCAGGTTGCAGCAAAGAAGTAATTTTTAATTTATAGCTTTTCTTATCATATAAAAAGAATTTCGCTTGCTGCTAGTTAGCTTTTACAACGTGCTTATGATTAAGAAAATCTTTGAGTATTCTATTCATCTCATCTGTTTCCTTTCTGCGTGATCGCTAAAAGATGAAAGACTGCAAACAAGTGCAGAATACGGATGGGAACAAAGATCTGTTTGTCTATTTTCAAACCTGTGCTTAATTAATTAAATTCGGCTGCCAGGTAAGTCTTGAGCGGAAGCTGACCTAAGCTTAGTAAGCTTACACACCTATTTTGGGATTACGGGAGACAAGGAAATGAAAGAACAGAGGTATCTGTGTGCAGTTGTTGTTTGTCACACACTCTGTCCAGCCTGTACTTTCTTCTTCTTTTTACCGGAACTTTTCGACTTTTTTTGGACAGGGAATCTGCAGAGTACTGGTTAAATATCTACACAACATAAGCAAGAGTCAGAGGATTTTCCAGACTTCCGTGGACCGTTTACATACTGCCCAGACTTCCAGGTTAAATTGCTTACTCGCGACAGCAATTCTTCACCTGCATAATTGTCAAGTCAACCGCCAAAGCGACTCCTGCTAGCAGTAAACTTGCAATATTGAAATGGGTTGCTAGGCACCAAGTTCTATTTCTGCCAACATGCTGTGCAGACGGGTTTTCGCCGCAGACACTGTATAGCGACACTCTGTTGCTAGTACTTTTTTAAAGGTGCTATGAGAATGCAGATAGAACAACGAACAATGAACGTCTTATGTTGGACAGGTATATAGGAGCCATGAACAGACATATTTGATAAATCCCATTAAGACATTCTTTACCAGTATGTTCTGCAATCTGCCAACTTATCTGGAAACCGGTAAAAAGAAAACAAAATGGCAGCAAGAAAGAGTTACAGGGAGACATTGGGTAAACTGTCGGGAAGACGGACGGACGGACGGAAGGACGGACGGACAGACAAGTCCAAGCATATCAAATCCTATAACTGACTCTCAAGAGGTTAATGTCAAGTTGGTTTATTTATTTTGGAGAAGCGGCTCTGTTAAACGTATTTCAAAATCGGCAAAAACGCAGTAGGGTCATCCTCACAACAGCTGGCTGTTCGGCATTCCTGCAATTAGATTTTGCTGTCAGCTAGTTCTTCGCGATCTCTCTCTCTTTCATAATTATAAACCTTTGCCGGAAATAGCTCGTTTGTTCTTTTAAAAAGTTTGCCATACGGCATAGTGTGTGCTTGCGTGACTTCCTGTGTTGTGTTCGTGTGATGGGTTTGTGTGTTGTGTTCGTGTTTGTGTGCACGTGTTGTGTGCGTGTGATGTGTTCGTGTTGTGCGCGTGTGTTGTGTTCGTGTGTTGTGTGCGTGTGTTGCATTCGTATGTTGTGTGCGTGTGTGTTTTGCATGTTTTGCACTGTATAAGCTAGACTTCATGACGAAAACACTTTGTTTTCTTGCCGAACTGCGTAAGAGCAGAAGATGAATTAAGCGGCTGCATCAGATTTTGAACAAAATAAAGGAAAAGTCATTTGCTGATGCCCCGTAGAAGCACGTAAAGATTACAAACGACTGCAATATTCAGCGTTAAGGTAGCGTGTTGCTGTGGGGTAATTTTTTTCTCTGATCAATAATTCCCGACTGCTGGTGCCCATCCTTGCGAGTTATTGGGAGTGGCCCCGAAGCAGCTTACACGTCGGGCTTACCGATCCTCAGGCTGGCTTGCATGCGATTTGGTGAACATTCACACACATCACCGAGATCACACAGCACCAAGCCTGTATGGAATGAACAGACTACTACATCTCGGGAGAAAGAACGAGATTTTGTGGGATCTTTAACCGAGCCCAAGTCTTAATAGACTAGGGCCCACAGGATGAACCGGCAGGCTTGTGTCGGCACAGGCGCACAGGCGCTAAATCTGGCACAGAAGCAGCGACAGGAAATGAAAAGGGTTAAAACAAATAGATTCTGGAACTCTGGTTCCGTTCTGAAATGAAGACCCGGGCGTAATTGTTTCATCAAACGATCCAACTTCCATAGATTTTTAAAAAGAAAAACTGTAAAAGGTGTCAGAGTATCATCATATTTTAAAAAAAAAAAGAAAATCGTGGTGGTGCGTTCCCTCAAGGAATAGAATTTATAATCCTGTTAAGCCCATGAAATTGAATTATTCCTCTGTCTTTATTGTAAGGGAAAGTCCGCTTTTTGCGCGTTTAAGCACATACTGGCTTTTCCTTTTGATGCAAATGCATATTTTCGCGCAATGGCCCCTGCAGTAACGAAGAGAAGAGAATGATGATCAAGGAACCAAGAGCAAATAGGGATGATCAGGAAAAGATGTGTGGTATCATCTGTGTACTGACTTAAAATCGTCTGCTACGTGTTTCTCAGTCAGAACAATCACTGACAGAATGTCAGGGGAGTCGAGGTCGGTACCCAGTGTGTTCGATATTTCAGATGCCGGGAGGCGCCCCGTAATGGTACCACACCGTGCATTCCTTCTGCACGTGAACTGCCTTCAGGCAGACGAATGTTTGCTTTCTTGATTGTCCGGCCTCGTTTTGAAGGGACACTATAGCACCAACCCAAATTGTCACTGGGTTCTGGGACCTTCCAAAAGCAAGCCTTCATTTTTCCCACGCGTATTTATCGCATAATATGGAAAAATTAAGATACGTGGTAGAATTTTAAATTGTTTAAATGTAAAAATGTCAGCGGCAATAATCTTTAGCCTAAATAGCACCAGTCGTATGGAAAAATTTCCCCTTTTCTATAGGTGAGACGGGCACTATCTTGACATTCAAATCTTGCCAGTTCAGACCTTACCTGTTTTCTCTATCCTGCTAAATCTCTACTCCTTTGATCACTTTAGCTAGATAGTTTTATTTGGGAATTGCATACTCTGTGTATATATTTGAGTTTATGACAATGTGAAAGCTCAGAGCTCTTTTAGGTTTGGTGTACAAATATCCAATTATTATTTTTTTAATTTCTGGAAGTCTTCTCTTAACCAGTCCCTTTTTTGACAAGACTCAAGACATTAATATCTGTTACACGCACGACAAAAGATTCTATTGTCATCCATCCGTACAAGACCATAATTTCACTTATCCGTACGACACAAGACGCCAACGTCAGCTAAAACATCAGTTACTCTTACAACGCACAAGACTCTAATTCATTACCCGTATTACAAGATTGTAACATCGCTTGCCCTTACAACACCAGACTAGCGTCAGGTATAACGTCAGTTCCTCATACGACACAAGTGTTACCCTTAAAACACAAAACTCTATCGTCGGTTATTACACCAGTTACAAGTACGACACAAAACTAACGGCGGTTAACTCTACAAATCAAGACTAACGTCAGTTACCCGTACCACACAAGACTAACATCAGTTACCCGTACCACACAAGACTAACATCAGTTACCCGTACCACACAAGACTAACATCAGTTAACCGTACCACACAAGACTAACATCAGTTACCCGTACCACACAAGACTAACATCTGTTACCCGCCCCTGGAAAAGGGAAGTACAGCGAGGCACACAATGTGCGAAAGCAATTAGAGGCGGAAGCCACGTCAAGGAAGTCCTTTTCGTCTTCTTCCGGCAAGCGCGCGCATATAGTTTCAAGGAGCTTTTCGCTCCGACCCAAAATTAGTTCACGAACAAAGATGTGGCATTAGAATGAACTCCCTTGGTGGGAGCCCATGAAAAGGAATAGGGACTGTGGCTACATTGTGATTTGGTAAGATAGTAGTAGAGCTATTTTTTTTCTTTTTTGGCGAATTAGTGAGCGCTGTTCGAAAACTGTAATATTAACCTTTTTTCCTTAAACAATTCACACTATACTCCACAAGTCAACGCAACTTGGTAATTTTGAAAACTGTCATCATGCCGTGCAGAGTATGCATTGAGGGTTGTGTGCGTAAAGCCTTGTTGAACGAAAGGACACTTCAGGGGCCAACATGTGGTCCCCTTGGACTGGCCCATGCCGCCCTATTCGGGTAGGACCCAAGAAATTGAGGAAGGAAGTGTGTGTGTGTGTGCATTTTTACCTGTCTGGACCACTGAATGTGACTATACACATGGCCAGATTTGGAAAACCAGGATTCACAAAACTGCTGTACGCAGTGCGATATGAAATACTGTACGACAGTACAATATGAAATAATGTACGACTGTGTGATATGAAATACTGTGCGATAGTGCGATATGAAATACTGTGCGACAGTGGGATATCAAATATCATACAGTACCCCCACCTCACAGACAAAAGGCAGCTATTCTCCGCACAGACTCATTCCTTTCTTATGACACAGAATAGTCGCTCTCCTTAAGACCGTTCATATACCACACACACACACACACATACACGCACGCATATAGACACACATACACATGCACCAGCGCGCACGCACGAACGCACAATTCAAAGATGGAGATCTTGGTAAGTACCGCTTCCGTGTAACGGAAAGGACGCATTAACAATGCCTTGACAAAGCGCTCCGAAGAGAGTGTGAGGAGATACAAAATTATACGTTTAGACGGAGACGGTGAACGGTCGGGGTGAACTGCCAAGAAGAGAATCCGCCCATCGTCCTTATTGAACTGGTGCGTCCCGAACGAAATCACGTCTGAGCAGGATACTAATATCTCCACCTCCCCAACAACGACTGTCATAAACTGAATTTTCTGGCAAATGCTGGGTTGGCACTGTTGGATTGGAGAGCTTCACCGCTAGACGCTACGTCTATAGATTGCACTCCTTATCTCGTTACGACTTGAGCAAGGGACGTACCGTCTTCCAAGCTGGGCAAGGGAGACTAATCCTTTTTTTTTGTCAAGGCAAATACAGTAAGAACTATAGAAAAAGTTTTTTTCCTGCGGAGTAATCTTTGTTGCCTGTTTCAGTAAGTAGACGGAAACGGGGAGACAAGATTAAAGAGTAGGGCTGTGCTCACAAGAGTGTTCGTATCTGCACTTCCGGCCAAGACCCTTTCCTCTCTATGTATTTACGTGCACCTCTACGTATGGACAGGAGATACGAACGCCCATGCAGCTCAGCCTAGAAAGATTAGATAATCGTGGCGTGGAAAAATGTTGAAATGAAAACCTGCAGCTGACAAAGGTAAGCATGGATTTGAAAAAGATTTTTCATAACGCGGAATAAGGGAAAGTTTCGAGGTAAGCCAGGTTTTTGAAAAAGAAAACTAGAAGTTGCAAATGGCCTGAATCAACGACTATAGGGGTAGGGGAGAACGAGGGAATTTTCGCTCCATATGATATTCCGTCTATCGAGGACCTGGTCAGAGAAATTATCATGCGAAATTTGAGCGAACCTCCCATCTAAAATGTGCTTACCAATGCTTTTTTCCTACGAATTCATTTTGTTGCTCTCCTCTCTCCCTTTCGCCCTTCTTTTCTCTCCCCTATATCCTTCCTTTTCTTCTCTCTCTCCTTCCCTGTGTGTATGTGTGTTCTCGCGCATGTAGGCGTGCGAGTATACAAAGGTTAAAAAGGTAAAAGTTGTTCAATGACCTTTCCAGGTCACAGAGGAACAGGGGTAGAGAAACTCCATTTTTCTTGGAGCCAGCATCGTGAGGGCGCTACCCATCTCTTCTTCCTCGCGACCTTACCTTCGCTAACCCATGGGTCAGATACCCATTTGCAGATTGGCGAACTGGGGAAAAGTACATGGGTATCGAACCAGCAACTTTGATTTGGAGGCCAATTCTCTAACCATTCGACCATCGGTTTCCCGCGCCTTCCCTGTGTTTGCGAGTCCCCCCCCCCCCACTAAACCAAGAACGTGTACTTCGCGGTGTCTCAACAGCTATTATTGTTTTTCCCTTGCTGGTGGTCAGTTCCTGAATGCCTCCTGAACTCGCCAAAACCTTGCTGGAATATAAGCCGTAGAGCCCCACTCGACATACAGCTTAGTCCTATATTCAGATTCCTCTGCGAGACAAAAAGAAATCCCACGTGCGGCAGAATTTGAAACAAATGTAGATATTCGGAAAAAGTCATATCAAACATTTCTGGGAGCAAATACGACTGTGTCACATGCCATTGCATCACGAAGTGCCACCTACCGGGAACTAGCACATTGCTACAGCTCCGCTGAATCCTCTTCACCAGTTCGATAAATGACTGGTTAGTGACAAGGAGAAAAATGCATAATGAACTGTATTCATTCCTCAACCTCACAACTTTATCTACCCTGATATCTACCCCAAATGCTCCAAACATCACTGACTTCTTGATTTGCTTTAAAGGGCTTGTAGCAGCTAAGAAATGAATAATTGATGAAAGACATCGTTAATAGTCCTAAGAAAGTGTCTTATTTTCACGGCACTAATTGACACTGTAGAACATTTGGGGGTGGGGTTAATTTGTCGAACAGATGGCGTATGGGTTTGTCAGTCGAAAGCTGACTGTTTTGGTATTAACTGACTTAAGTCAAAGTGCCTGGCTGTTGCCAACGTTTTGTTCAGCATCTTTACGTAATGAGGAGATCGAAGTGCAATGTCTGTTATCTCTCCTCGCCTTGTCTACCGGTGACATCGCGCGAAAATTTGCTTTGACGCGAAGAAGAAATAGGGGCGTGTTTTGCGTAAATGCTGAAGTTCACAAATAAACACGCAATTCGCGCAAATGTGACAAATCGTTTCCACTTCATTTTCTCCTTTTGATTTTCTGATTAAGAATGCCAGCCCTTTTAAAATTCCCCTGCCTGGGCCGGCTTGCGCGAGCGTTCTGATCTTCTGTTTATACGTAAAGGTGCTTGTAAAATACACAGGACGAACGGGCCGCATGAACATTCTGATGATTGGAAGAGGACCTACGAACGCTCTTGTAAGCCAGTTCAGATCACTGGCTACGTATTTTCTTTTTCTTTAGGAACGTCTCGAAAGTGAAGGAGAGCATTTGCAAATAATGGGCTCAGAGCTTTCCGTCCTTCCAATTAAGCCAAAGTAAACTTACAGAGTTTTCCCCCCTAGCAACACCTCCGATGATAAAGTACAGTAAATTACGATTGGGTACTGGCGGGATTAGTCTTCAGTTGACTTGTTAACGTAGGACGACTTCAAATCTCGTGGAAACTGTCTTAAATCACGTGGGAGGGCCTCTAATCGTAGGACAAGCGGTTCATTTGGCGCAGTCACTGATTGGTTTTAAATGGAGTTAAGCATTCACTACAGACTGTACTTAAACGTGTGGGCATGAGAGACAGGAAATTCGATCCAGCAATCAGCTTCGATAGACACTCTACGGTAAAGGGTATTTCCATGCGGACAATCCCGCCATCATGTCTGTCTGCTCAGTCCGACAAAGCATGCATGATCGATGGGTCTGCCTTAAACACAGCTGATACTTCTGTCACTTCGACACGCCTATGTCACAAGCAATTTGTTAAATAAATCACTGGGATCGAATCATTGTTGTTGTTTTTTTAGGGATTTTTTTAAGCAAGCCCTTTATCTAGTTGGGCAGATGTTTGATGTAAGTTAGACAGCTTCTGACTGAAATCTTTGTAAGCTACCTCAACACTGACTGCAAGAAACGGAATTATCAAAACTTCTTTCACTGCAGAAAAATGTGCGTTCATTCTAATGCTCGCGTATCTTCGGCATTTGCACGAGATGTCGGCGTGTTTTATCTTAGAGTAAAAACATGTGTTTTAGCGTAGTGTTCTTTCCTTCATGTTTCTGTCTTCTTTTTATTTGTTCACTGCCTCTCTGCTCTACCTTTTATCATTATGTTTGTAAATATGTTTTCTGAATCGTTGATTATTTAACGTTTTATTTTGGGCTAAGCTAAAGTTCTTGCTTTGCTGTTACCAGGAACATGAAGGCTTCATTTATTTAATTAGACAAGCGAATTTCGGCATGGTTTAGATGCGTGTGACTGACTGAACCGTACAAAGAAAGATGAAAGGCTCGTTTAGACATCAGCCTTATCTCGAGATACATGGTATGTTTTGTAGGGGAGAGCGCACGCTGTTTAGACCTTCCATTAAACAGTAAGCGCGCATGTCAAAGGTGAAGGTAAGTGTTGTACCGTGACCTTTTTAGGTCGTACGGGGATGGGGGTTTACTCTTTCGTGGGCCAGCATCGTGAGTGCAGTGCCCATCTCCTCTACCTCGCTGTCTTACCTTCGCTGACCCATGGGTCAGGTACCCCTTTGCGGCTAAGTCAGGGGGAAGTATGGACTCTAACCAGCTGGCCATCCTCATCCCCTATACTGCGTATCGGGCAACAACAACAAAAATGTTTTCGACAACCCCAACAATGTACTGGCAGCGCTAGACACAACCGTATGCTGACGTATGCAATCAAGGGAGCCTATCGTACCCATACACGTAGCAAAGAGAGAGTCGAAAGTTACTTTCGACTCTCTCTTTGCTACGTGTATGGGTACGATAGGCTCCCTTGATTGCATACGTCAGCATACGGTTGTGTCTAGCGCTGCCAGTACATTGTTGGGGTTGTCGTTTGACGATTTTATAGCGCTCTGTCCTCATTTGTTCTTGTTTGAAAAATGTTTTCACTAATCGGTCTCGACGGCAAAAAGCAGCTAGGGAGAGAGGATCACATTCGTGGTTCACGGACAAGGTCGCGAGGGAGGAAAACTTTCAAGCGGTGAAAATGTGGGAGAACGAAGCAGCAGTGTGGGAAAACAGACTACTCATCCTGTTTACTGTCGCTGTTCGTTCACGGGGGATGTTGGTAGAATAACAGTCCTGTCAAGAAAACCGATACAACAGTCTGCTTTCCACTACAGGGCACACTTGTGAAGTCCATTGACAAGATTCGTTTTGCGCCGTCGGCTTTCCTGTCAATCCCCATGGAGACGACGTGCCAGACTTTGGCGTTATTATCACGCATAACGCCGATATGCTTCCATGTCCCCGTCTCCCTCCTTCGCTTTCCCCACACCTCCCCCCCACCCTCGCCATCCATTCCCCTTCCCTTGTTTCCCGTCCCTTTCTTCTGTTTATCACAGCTCCTTCCATACCCGTGACGTCCCAGACTTTATCGTCTGGTCTTCCGACTAAAACATTTGTACGTGCGTGAGCGTGCGTATATATACAGAAAATGTTACTTTTTTATGGGGAGGGGGATGGAATGAAACTTCTGTACTTTGCAATTCTGCAAGTTTGATTTTCGTTACATTAGAAAGGCTACATTCGCCCAGCATCGTGTTCGTAGTTATTATCATCGCCGTCGTCATCACGTGCGTGGTTGCCACCAATTCTGGGGTTTGACACAAAAGTGCGCAGACTTCTGGCTTGTCTGGGGGGGGGGGGGTTGTCCCCATCTGTACCTTCTTGTTGGCCTGTTTACTTTCTGCCCCCCTCCCATTTTGCGCAAAATGGACAACAATGCGTAAGTCCTGACTGACCTTCCAAAACCGGCCGTTTCATACGCTGTACGTACATTTTCTCTACGTGAACGCACATTTTCGGCCACTGCTTCTGCCACAGTGCCTGCAGTCACCGAGATTTTTTGTCAACGGTTCCAGTCTCTCTTTTCTGCTTTTCTGGCTTGCGTGGATTGAGCAGGCTTTCTTTCTCCGCCAAAGAGGCTTGTTTCTGGTACATCCGCTAATTCCATCCCTTCCCGTCATGTGCCCCACCCCCACCCCCATTGCTTTGCGGTCATTGAGACAGGAGAGGAGGAGATGGCATTAGTGTTTGTGACTGTGATTGGGGGTGGGGTGGGTTGAACGGATCCAGACTCGTAAGGGCTGAGTCCCCTGCAAGAAGCTATTTATAGAGGGCAGGAAGACGAGGCAACCTAAGAGATTAGTCACCACTGTCGTGAGAAGTATAAGAGCAAGGCCTTTCGCAGCACGCTGCACGCGCTTGGGGTGGTACTGCTGCACGTGATGCCGACACTTCCTCTGATGCCTGTGTAGGGCGAATCAAACACGTAAACAGATGGTTTCATCTGCAAAACTTTTCTCCCGTCCCCAGTTAGAAAATAGTAAGTCGATTCATGGTGAGGGCGTGACTGACACGTTCAATAAATTATGATAGAGATGTTTACAGAGGTTCCGTGTCTTTTCTTTCTTTTGTTCTTTCTTTGCTCATTTCAGTGTCTCTTTCTCTCTTAGTCTCTCTGTTGTACACTTGTACACTTTTAAACAGAGTACTCAGATTACGTTAAAGTAGTCTTTTTCTCTGCCATAGCAAATATGTTTACAAAGTTTATATAACACCTTTTCTCTTATGATCTCTGGTGACTTGCTTTGTTGACATAACTACATATTCACATCAAGGAGAGCGGTCTGAACAAGCAAGAGTTCACAGAATGCTTTTACTATTTTTGCCTAATGAGTGGAAAAGAAAGGGACATGAAACAAATCTGTATCAACAGTTTCTGTTGTTTATGCATTGCCACAATCTTCTTTTGCCCAAAAACGTAAAGGCATTTGCATTCTATCTGACAGTGTAGATAAGCCTGCACAAATCTTATTTTCATCTACACAGAATCGATTGCCTCTCAAAACTTCGCTGTCGATCCCGGCAGGTTATCTCACAGGGTATAGAGGATCGCTCGCCCATATACATACCATTCAGAGTCTGACAGTCTAACAAACATATCCTCTGTCATATTTACATTTCGGTCGTAAGTGCGCAAAAACATTTATTACATCTTTGATACATCTTCTACTGAATATCCAGAAGGAAAATCAGTTTATATGCACATATCCACACACATACATTAATGTTTAAGAGAAATCTGTTGCGTCACGTTTACACTGTCATTTTATTTTCTTAACAAAATCTACCACGTCTCCTGATTCATCCCTAGAGAACAATGCTATCTCTAAATTCTTCACGTGTATGAGCGCACGGAGATCAGAACTAGCACACATTTGACAGAGTACTGATCACACATAAAATCACATTAATTCAAACAGCAGCCTGGGCCAAAAGATTGAAAACAAGTTCGCAGACTGATTTTTATGTGGTCGCCGCTCAACAAATCTCTGTCGGAACGGTGCTTGAACGATATGGCACCGATCGAGCGCTCGTGCAACACGTTAATCAAAGGCGTCTGTTCCCAAGTCACCTCCGCACCTTCCCGGTCAACCCACCCGAGTGTTTTTCTGCGCGCTCCCTCTGTGGCCGCTCGGCCCAAAGCCACTTCACTTTGGCACCAACCTTCAATCTTTTCCACGCCGTCTCCGCTGCCTCGGCTACCGTACGTGTCCCCGTGAATGTGTTCTGTCGGCAGCTCTAGTTTTGATCGGGTCCAGATCAGAAGCAACCAAAACGTCCCTTCAACAAAATCCTGAGGTCGATTTGTTTACATTTCTCTTCCTCCTTCTTTCTCTCCCCTCTTTTTTTATGTCCCTGTAACTCTCTCTCGTTACCTACCTGCCCTGTCTACCTCTCGCTAGTCCACGCCCTCGGTCTCATATAAGTGATCCTACTCAGCAGTGAAGCACCTGTCACAAGGTGACTGGTTCCAATCATCTGGTGCCTTTCTCTAAGACGCAACAGATTATACCCTGCTTGCTAAATCTATGTAAAACACACACATAAAAAACTAGTCCATGTTTCCTTGTGATTGGGTTTGAAAAACACTTTTTAGTGTCCTCTTTTTCAAGAAAGCAATTTTTTTCAAGCTAGAAATATTTTAAACCGGCAGGACATCATTTACTTCATAGCTTATCAAACCTTGTACACAGAATTAAAATGATAAGTGGTGTACGAAATTAGCTTATCACCATAACAACGGGACAAATATGGTAACATTTACAGTTAATAAACCTGTGCAAGTTGTAACAAGGAAACAGAGAAAATGGGAGCGGAGTTAGAGGTAAAGGGGATCATGTTATAGAAGGGGATATAACTGTTGCTAGACCGTCATGTTCTGTTGCTTATATTGTAATCTATAGAGTACCTTTGTTGTTCAGTTGTTTCATTAGTTTTTTTTTTTATAGATTTTAACGATAATGAAAACAATAACCCGTCTACGATCTGCTTTGGAGATTTTCTCCTCGTTGCACATTTTTTTCTCTGGTTTTTGGTTTGGTGTTCAGGTATTAATGGTGGCGGTAATCAGTTATCGACTCTTCAAGAAAATAGTAAATTTTTCTTAGCATCTTCGCATAGTTCCATAAACCAGTTTCATATTAAAGCCCATAAGTAAAAGTTTGTTTCGACAGAGTTTCAGGCAAATTCTCTGTATTTTCAGTGCATCTCTATTACAAGTCTATCACAACATTTAACAAAGCGTTGACTAAAATCTGTATTTTAGATTTTTTCCAGTCAATGTCAATGGTAAGCTGCCGATCTAGACCAGTAACGTGAAAGAGAAGGCTCGAAATTCTGCTTGTTTTCAAAATCTTTCCATTATTTAATTTCGCTGGAAGATCGAGGACGCTTTGTCTGACTTCCTCGTTACATCATTTTTAATAATCTAGTATTTATTTATTTTGTGCCATTTTCATCGTCTTTTCTGTTAAACCCCGTCCTTCTAATTTTTACATCCATTCCTTGCCAAGTAATGACGGTAGAGGGTGCGATAACAGATAAAGGAGAAATAATTTGTTAAAGCAACAAAATCCTATTCTTAGGGATGTGATGCCCAGGACTCTACAAAGTAATTCGATGTTATGTTTCACCTGGTTGCGACTCGCGTTTTGTTGAAGACAAACAGCTTGTTTCTGAGGATTTGGGGGACTTGACAGATTCCGCAAATAAACCAGCAGAGTTTCAAAAACAATCAGGAAGAAATAATATTTTAAAACAAAACTCTGCATGGGAAACTTCCGTTTGAAAATTGTATAAAAACGGCTTGACAGCTTTCGGGCAAGTATGCAAGATGAGGAGAGCTAGGCACGCAGTGTCGATCTGTGGGCTTTCCTGTTCTTTTTGCTTTGTGAAAAATGCAACAACAAAAAATCATACAGGAGGCAGTGCGTTAACATTCACAGGGAATGTTCTCTCATGCCATTGCTGGTGTTGTCGCTCCTATCATCAGAGATGGTGTCGCTCAATCTGGGTGTGTTGTTGGTGACAACAGGAGCTGTGGTGAAGGAAAGCAAAGTAAATTTTATTTCATAACTCTCGACAAGAGAGGAGGGGTAAAAAGTGGTGACAGAAGTGGGAATGACGAATGTAAACATATCTTTTTTCCTGATACATATGACAAGGAAGAAAGAAAGAAAGAAAAAGAAAGAAAGAAGCATGAATTTTATTTTAAAATTCAAAAAAGTATGTCGGTACTAGTTTGTGCTGTATCGTTTTGTCGTGAATAAAAGCAAGCTCCGTTTTAGTTATTGTCGTGTAAACTTTAGCATCGACTTTATTTCTTCCCCTTCAGGGCGCGTCTATGTCTGCGAATTATGCAAACATTGCGAAAAGACGTACGGAAAACTTTGCTTATTAACACAAAGCCTTCTTAAGTAGGGCAAGTCTCTAAATAGTCTACTGCTATAGCTCAGGTACTTCTACTTTACCAACACCCATCCTGCTCTTCCCAACCCCCACCCCCACCCCCCTCACCACCACCCAGTGCCCTCCGCTGCAGCTTGTCAATAGTTTTCTAAGCATTTGCGTCATCTTCGATTCTGGCAGGACGGCTAGATGTCTCTTCCCCAGTCCAGCTGAGGGGGGAAAAGAACAATCGAACCTAGTCGTCTTCGTTATTATCGTGTATCACATGACAGTGCACACCAGCATCTGCAACCGACCCTCAGCAACATGGGGGTGGGGGTGGGGTGGGCGGGGTGGTTCCAACAAAGCCATCGGAGAGGAATGTGAAAGATGTTCTACTTTCTCTGTGCTGGGCGTGGCGTGTTTCAGTTGGCACTGGTTGTTGAGAGACCAGCAATGTAGAGAGAGCTAGTATGTTTGTGTAGAATCTGGACTTGTGGCGCCTTTCGTTCCCGGGAATTCACAAGCCGAAAAATATATAGTGTTAACCGGTACAACACCTGTACTTGTACAGTTCTGACAGCGAGAGCGGACACGCGAGTGAGTGAACAAATCTGGTTGAGGCAAACGTGCTGAGTGACCGTCAAGTCTATGTGTGTGTGTGTGGGGGGGGGGGGATGTGAAGGCGGGGATCGCATGCGTGTGTTTATCCATGCTTGTAGTTTAAGGGAACTAGTTCTTTTCTTATAGATATGTATGCGCTCATACTGAAATAAACGGAAGGAGGAAGGGAAAGACAATACATTAAGATAGCTTCATTTCTTGTGTATGTGTCTGTGTGTGTGTGACAGAGACAGAGAGAGCATACTTATGAGAGTGCAAGTAGACAGACAGAATCAATGGAACAGCTAAGTGCGGAAGCAGACGCAAAGTTTTGACTTTATCAAACGTCTGATTGCTGTCTCTTTAGCGGCCGGCTCTGCGCTTTGCTCCATTCATCTCGAAAGAAAGGGGCTGTGGTGCGCTGGCGGTCTCGCGCATAACTAGATTAAAACCTTCTTTTTTTACCTCGTCGCGAAGCCGTAACGCAATCTAAACTTCAAGGTGACCAGCTGGGCGTCAAACTGAGATGCTGCAGTCAGGATGCTGTACGCTTCGTTGTTACATTTGATAAGGCCGTGAGAGATCTGTAGCACGTTATGATGCGGAGAGAGAAAGGGAGAGAAACCGAGTGAGGGAAAAGAGAAAATGGAGAAGGATGAGAGAGTAAGTGAGAGAGACGAAATGAGGCGGGTGAGTCAGACATGGGAAAGGAGAGAAGTGTAGAGACTGGCAAGACAAGAGAGGAGATGAGCGTGTACACTGGAACTGGGAGACCAGGTTAACTCTCCAGGGTTGGCTTGCATGAGCGTTCGTATCTGCACTTCCGGTCATAAAAGTAGTCGTAAGGCTCGTTTGCTCTGTATATATTTTACGTGCACCTTTATGTAAGGACAAGAGGTACGAAGACTTATGCAAGCCAGTTCAGTGCTGCATATGGTTTGTTCTGTTGCGCGTGTCGTGACGGACGAAGGATCTCCAAAGTTCATAAAATCTAGCTGACTGGGTCCTAGTTATGTGTTTTGTAGAGTGGAAGAGGGACAAAATCGTTTGTCAGCTTACCACGCAGTGTCGTCCTCAGCGCAGTCGAAAGACAAGAAACCAATATTGCTCTGGCTGTCAAATCTGGGAAAAAAACTTAATTTTATGGATTTTAAGAACAACCAGATACAAAAACTATCCAGCACCGTCCCCTCCATTTCTTTTCCCACTGCTGAGCGGTGTCTGTACTACAGATGTGAATACAAGCGATAAAGAGTTAGGAAAGTGTCACATATTTAGCAAGGAAGTCAAAAATACGCCTGCAGGAAACACAATATCATGCGAAGATAAATAGAAATGATTAGAGCTTGGGGATGATTCTGAACTCGGCTGAGAAAACAAATGTTGAAGGGAAGCGGTAAAATGCGGTTGTAAAAGTCTTCCAAGCAAAAAATGAATACGTAAAAGGAAGAAGAAAAATTAAACAGAAAAAAGGAACCAAAACCAAGGAAACGGGCGAGCATAAAGAACAGGAAAAAAGATAAAGGACAGAAAATTCCTTGACAGCATTAAACAGGATTTAGAGATTGGATATATTAAAGCAGAGATCACTGAACAATAACTACACATTTTCATCGCGATTCAAATTATTAATTTTCTCAACTACATTATGCACACAGTTAAAGGAAACAAAATTTCCTTCTGACCCACTTAGTCTCGCTAGGTGATAAATGCCGCTGCACACCTGGTACAATTAAATCGTAGCATCAACAAAACCAACGAAATGATTCCCTTGGAGCACATACAGACAGAAAACGCCGCCATTTAGAAAGAAAATGTGCTGCTGGAATGGCGGGTCACGACAGCGAACATATCAAACGAAAACCAACGGCCACCATAAGCTTGGACTTTCAAGACACGTTCAGTTGCAACATAGCGATCGATTTACAATTTACGGGGACATAGCTTTCGGAGTTGTCCGTGAATAAATGATAATGGCCTTTCGATAGACAGGACGAATATAGCACTCTTGGGACTTCAGAGAAGTTTGAGGCACTGGCAGAGCTTATTACCTGGAGACCTACGGAGGACAAGGTGTTCGCGGGTCTCGCGGGAGCCTTCGAGAACATGATGAACTGGATCATCTCAGGAAACAACACAACAGACGGATTGCTTTGCGAAGACATCGACAGTGTGAGGAACATAGAAAGGAAAACGAGTAAAGAGCTGTAGCATGGGGAAGAGAAATAGGAAGGAGAGTAGGATAAAAAGGACGCGCAAGCACACACATATGCGCACGCATGTGACGAGATTATTTGTGTAGGGATTACAAATGCACTCTGACGTCACTTTACCCTCCCCCTAACAATGACTCTAAGGGGATCCAAGGTCACATCCCACTGTTCAAGGACTTTCAGATAGACTCTGGTTGTCTTACATTTTAGTGTTAAAAATGCAGTTGATTTTGATAACGTTATGGTTGTCCTGGCTAAATTCGTAATTTTACAAATTCCCCAGATTCTTGTGACTAAGCGTGTTTTTGTTTGTTTTTTTACGTGACGTCATGTCACGAGCTGAGAGTCATAATCTGACGCCGATAGACAGGATATCGAAGTGTCCTTTATCGCAGGATATCGTCTTTCTCCTTTTCGTGAACCTATTAATTAAAGAGGGATCCTAGTGGTTCATTCTTCTTCATGTCATATATTTTTTGGTTCTGTTTGGCGAACTTTTGTCTAACGTTAGTCCGAGCAACATGTGTTCTTCAATAAACTATTGTTAAGTTTTAAAATAGTAACAAGTTTAGGAACAAATTGCTAAAAACGTAGACCTAAAGGTTAGAACAGATCGAGCTAACCAAAAGAAAAGAGAAAAACACAGTAATGCCATCTTCAATAATCATCATTTTTGTTAGTTTATTTAAATAGTTCGATCCCTTTGGGAGAAGGGAAAATATGACAAAGATGCGATGGAGGAAAAGAGGGGAAAGGATAGAAGGGGAGCAGGAGAGACAGAACGTCGAAACACCAAGAAAAGCTTTCCGGTCCCTCTCTGGGGGATCATGACATTTTGGACCACATCGTGACTGGAAAGCATTTTCATGCGTCAGTCAGTTTGCTTGCTTCACTGGACACCCAACGCTTGTTTTCAAAATCGCCTGTCGTCTTTTGGACAGCCCTCGAGGGCATCGACCTCAACTAAAAAAAATCACAGAAACAGGAGGCTTGTGCATAAAAAAGGACAAGGCAAACTGATTTTGTCCGTCATCATTATGCCTTTCAGGAATCCGAATGCTTTTAGCGTTATTACTGTCAGCGCAGTTATTTATGCCATTTTCATATTCCTTGTTTCTCCCTTGTTTTAATGATGATCGGTAAAACGTGTGATTGGAGGGGGAGGGGTGTAAAAGTGTTGGTTTTGTAATAGATTACTTTCCTTTCTCTTGTGTCCTTTGTTGAGCCGTACCAATCTTTCCTGCCCCATGGACACTTACTCTTTCACGCCCCCCCCTCTCTCGCCCCCAATCCTCTCTCCCGTGCGTGCACACATACGAGATTATACCACCTTTTTCTAACTGCTATCCTCGATTTAATTATCTGTTGTGCGTGCGGACATTTATAGAAACAGAAGTACGAGGAAAGAACATCCCTCTTTATACAAATACGCACACATGGGCATCTCTCTCTCTCTCGCACACACTGTAACGTTTTGTGGGGTGTGCTGAAATTCTAGGGAAGAAATACGAAAAACATACGCCTAGTGCAGACCCTCACCTTTTCAATCAAAAGGTACACGTCCAGATAACTTAACACATTTATTGAACTATGAACATTAGAAATGAAAGCTGAGGAAAGAAAGGTGCAGATGAACAAATACGTAACAGTGCGTGTGTGTGTATGTGCGTAATAGTAACAGTTTGTAGCACGAAACAATTGTCTGAACAAGGTATAATGTAACTAGCATACAATTAAATTCATATGAAATAGCGTGATAACGCAAAGAGACCACTTGCGGGGAAATGAATTAATCCAAAACCGGAACAGAACAGTTAATCCATAAATCGTTCTCATCAGGTAATGGCCCGCAGAAGTAGTCCGAACAAGATGGGATGGTTGACACGTAAGATGCAGTTCGTAGAAGTCCAAATGTTCTGACTGACGAGCGTAGATCCGAGAAAAGTCTGTAGCAGGGTCAAAGGTGATCTGTGAGTCCAGTCGTACCGTGCCAGAAGAACTCAGGAGATGAAGCTTGTCCAAAGGTGTCAGGAACACTGGCTACGAACCATGTATCGTACTGCTAGTCCGTTAGACCTTGAGATGTCCTTGCTTAACTGTCACAAGGTAACACAATTGATGTCCCATAGATTTTAGATCTATGAAGAAAGTTCACTTCCACAAGTGACGGGGTCCGTTTGACTGTCCACTCTCAGTCTACTATTAGACTGTTTACATGAGAGACAGGTTCACGGTGATGAATACTGGTAACACGTCCGTTAAATCTTACACCACTGAAGATTTAACATTACCTTACGTTTCTTCATAAGACAGAGAAATGTTGACACATACTTGCTGCAGAAGCATAAAGTACTTCTCCCGGCTTAGTAATGAGTCACTACGATATCTTACTATGTAGCTACACGGATGCAGCCTTCATAGTAGAACGTATAGCGTACGGCTAACCGTCGATGATGGATTCGCGACCAGACAGTTATTATTTCGTTCTCGACACTTTCTTTCCACAACGCTATCTATTCTGAATGAGTTAGGTCTATACGCGAAGACTAACTCCTTCCAGTGACCGCTGAACAATGATCCTACATTAACAGCGCGTCTTGAACTGTTGGAAAACCGTTAACAAGTCTCGCAGACTAGTAACACGTCTGACTCTTCCGTATCTCCAGACCAGAACTGCCAAAATCCGTTTAATCTTCCCCAGTGTTTCCTTCGTTTCCATGCACCACTCGAATTAGCATTTTCTCATTGGTTCCCCGAAGACTGAGTCATACGCGATTTTGTTAAAGAACAAATGACGTCTTTCTTCTACGCAACTTTATGCGTCACTAACGTGTCAACAATTCTATGAATGAAAAGATGCAATACTATGTAAAGATACAATGAAACACCAGAGTGCTGAACCATAGCGCTGTAGAAAACCATCCGTAACGTGACACACACACAGTAAAACCTCATACAAACTTGCAGTCACCGAGCGATAAGTACCAACTGATATAGCAGGCATTCTCTCCTCCATCAGCTAACCCCCACTAGAACTAGAACCACTGTGATTTTCAACCTCAACCCGTGACTTTTATGGAAGACACTGGTTACGCTACCAGAATTGGAAGATTGGAGTGAAGAAGGTGAACACACATTGCCTCAGGTGATCGCATGCATCTGAATAGGCGATTTGTCCTCATTATTTTCTGTTTCCTGCCCCATTATTCTAATCAACCAGTCTCCTTTGAGAAAAGTCAATCAATATAGGGGGTAACAGAAGACTATTGAAAACTTATACAAATCAATAGAAAGACAGGCGAAGCGAATCAATTTTCACCAAACAGAAAAAATACTTTCATTTATTCTGACATGCCGGTATTTAAACAAATGATAGCGCCCGGATTTGTAAATGCTTTATGTCTAAACAACTTTTTTCCCCGGTCAAGGGTTGAGAGCAATAAGTTTGTGTCTGGCCAGTTTAGCACGAGTCCAGACAGGCTGACATGGGTTTAAAGGTCACCTGTTGTTCGGAAACTAGACCGGAAAATGTGTGTGCGTGTGTGTGTGTGTGAGTGCGAGGATGTGGTCGTCTGTATATGTGTGCGCTTGCGCGTATGTATGTGTGTGCGTGTCTATGTGTGTGTGTGTGGGGGGGGTGGGTTGCTGTTTTGAATACCTAGTTTGTTCGATTACTTTGTCCACTGTTTCATCTCGTTTTCACTCGTTACCTTCCGAGCGCTTTCTCCACTAAGGGAATCTCTTCTGGGGTCTAGACCTAGAGTATTGTGGACACAACATACAACAATCAGTGACGAGTAATTTGCTCGTGGTACCTTGAATGGAAAACTATTGTTTTAGTGGGATACATGCCAATCTAGTTTGACTGAAAATTTATTTCGAGAATTTGAGCTTCGACTAACCATCTATAGAGAGTCTGCGTTTCTTACCTGGATGAACATGCGTCCGGAAATACGTCTCAAGTCTTTACCTTCCCGGACATACTTTTCAAGTCTTTTCTCTCCTGGACATACTTCTCAAGTCTTTGCTCTCCTGGACATATTTCTCGAGTCTTTTCTCTCCTGGACATACTTCTCGAGTCTTTACTCTCCTGGACATACTTCTCGAGTCTTTACTCTCCTGGACATACTTCTCGAGTCTTTACTCTCCTGGACATACTTCTCG
>SMGT01011396.1:197455-210783 GCA_004794575.1 Lanistes nyassanus
AAGTCTTTGCTCTCCTGGACATACTTCTCGAGTCTTTACCTTCCCGGACATACTTCTCAAGTCTTTACTCTCCTGGACATACTT
Source organism: Lanistes nyassanus (assembly GCA_004794575.1). Taxonomy (NCBI): domain Eukaryota; kingdom Metazoa; phylum Mollusca; class Gastropoda; order Architaenioglossa; family Ampullariidae; genus Lanistes; species Lanistes nyassanus. The sequence goes on from SMGT01011396.1 coordinate 197,540, forward strand.
CTCGAGTCTTTACTCTCCTGGACATACTTCTCGAGTCTTTTCTCTCCTGGACATACTTCTCAAGTCTTTATCTTCCCGGACGCTTCTCAAGTCTTTTCTCTCCTGGACATACATTTAAATCGGACACTTCTCAAGTCTTTGCTTTCCCGGAAAAATCTCAAGGATTTGCGTTCCTGGAAATACGTCTCGTCTTCCTCCACGATGTGCTGTAAATGAGTCATCCTCTAGAGATAGCTCTTGTAAGACATTTCTACTAACACCAAATCGTTAAGGTAAGTAATGTCTTCAATTAAAAAAAAAATTGAGGCTGGAAATATAGCTCTTTTCGAAAAGGTAGCTGTGCCGCCAGACGACAGCTGGAAATGTCAACTGTCACGCCCCCTTAAATGGCGTGGACCGTTGCACACATGCACGGCTTGTCGACTTGACGTTACCGATAAATATAGAGGCAGTCTGCTTTAAACAGCAACGCAAAGGATTTGTCCCAAATGTCAGGATGTGGAGGGCTTTAAAACTAGTTTATTTCTTTTTGTTTATTTATAAATTATTTTGTCATGTCGAGCATTCTAGAGAGAGAAAAAAACCCAGGCTTCTTCGGTGCAGATCTCACCTCTACACCCCACCCCTGCCCCCTCCATAAAACATGTGTAGTGTTCTGCACAAACTTCTTTTTAAAAACAAGTGTTGTTCGTTGTTTTCTGCCTCTTTTCCTCAGGTACGCTGGCGTGTTCTACGTGTTGTCTGTCTCGCCCTCCTGTTCTCTTCTCATTTTCTCTCTCTTTTATCTTCTTTTTTCTCTTTCTTCTTCTCCTCCGAAGGCCATAATCCGTAATTCGTACCTAACAGTAACCCAGAAGCCAGGGCAAGTAATTCATTTGGTCGGGGGCTTAAAACTCGTCTCAACTTGCCCGATCGGGCAAGTAAATAATAATAAGAAAATTCGGATCAGACCACGATCTGTGAAAAAACACTGCCTGGCCTGTAGTTATCTGTCAGCCTTGGCGATTGGTTGATCGCCACCGGAAGAACCAGTTAGAGTAAAGAATAGAAATCTAACCGGAAAAGCATTTCTGTGTAAGGCGTGTCTGATTAATATGGCGAAGCAGCGTTTTGTGGTTTCCTTCGGCATCTCTTCGCGCGAAAACGAAATGAGGAAACCAGCGAAGAAAAGAAAATACAAAATGAAAAATAAATAAAAAGAAAGACGAAAAGAACAGACTGAAAGTTTTGTCCTCAGTGGAAGGCACACTGTCCTTGGGTTTCGTACCAGCCGTAGTCCACGCAGACACGAGCAGACATGAGCAGACATGAGCAGACACGATCAAACAGTCAGTGTCTATATAACAGTTTTAAAGCGAAAATGTACTGCAAAAAATGCACGTTGACAAGTATTTGGTGCTTAATATACCCGAAATTTATACTTAGTTACAGAAAATGTGAAGGTGTGTCTGAACTAAATGTCATCGTCTGCTCGTTTCCAGTCGATCGAAAACATCGCACAACACCGGGTCGTGCTTTTAAGAGCGGTCGGCGGCTTGTGGTGGACTTTGGTGAGTGAGCAACAAGGGAGGGGACCTGGCCAGTCAGATTTGCTGACGTGCCTAGCACATTAAAGAGAAGTTCACGTTACGACGGGTTCCTTGTTTACCTCCAGAGCACGAACCGCAAAGAACGCACGCTTAAGAAAGGCTCAAGTGGCTTCCGGCGGTATTACGACACATCAGTCTTTGTCACAGTGCCACGGCCTTCTGCGAACGTACCCACCCCCCCAAAAAAAAAATCCATAGCGTGCTCTTTTGATGCTTTGGAGAACCCCCACATGTTCTGGGACACTGCCAGCTAAACTGGACATGGAATGAGGTGATCCATTGTAACAGTCAAAAAAGAGCGTGCCAGTCTTAACTACACTCTTCGCGTCCCCTCCAAAGACAAACTCACGTGGTGCGGGTGAACCTGGCGAGCTACACAGTTGAAAGTTTAGACTTTCCTGAGTATGTCTTTGGTTTTCAAGCCCACGTCACGGTGCTAAAAATGGCGGTAGAAAAGAAATTGCATTATGTTTGTCCCTTTTGGAGGGAGGTGGTTATAAGAAGAATAACAAGGTCTACCTTACAACTTTTATACCACTAGTGCGAGACTTACATTCTGTAAACTTTTGTTTTGAGAAGACCAAAAGATATTGTTGGCACATTCTTCAAGACTTTAAAATATATACTACCGAGATAAAATCAAATCTTGATTAATTTTCTTCGTTTTCTGACTTGTTTTGACTTAAGCTGACATCTGGCTTTCTCTCCCCTTGAATGTAAAACTTGTTTTGTGAACATAATCGTAGTTTTAGGCGTTATGGGACAATTATTCCAGCATGTGATCACACTGTCACAAATCCTGGGCATCCTGCATGAAAGACTAAATAAACCCTCTAAGACTCGCTGCCCACTGGCGCTGACTATTTCTGCTGAGGGCACGCACTAAACAGTCGATCCCAGAAGTCCCTGCTGAATGGAGAGACAGTGGACTGGCATCTACAGTACGCTGACGGGCGGTAGCTGTTGAGTGGTTTTGTTGAAGGCCGTGCTTATGTGCACTCAATACTCGGACACAGCTGTACATCCCCTGGCTGGCTGGTTAGTTACTTTAGAAGGAGTGCTTTCACTTCACGGTGATTTCACAGTAGGGACGTAATGGGGTCCTATTATTTAGATATATTCACGAAACTGATGGCTTCTGTAAGCTGTAAGTCATTGTTGAGAGCCAGCTTAATGTTACGCGAAGGAAAAGGGTCATGGCGTCTGCAAAATGTTGAACTACAGGGTATAGTCCTTGGGCACTCCTAGGTTCGAATCTTCCACAGGCAAATCCAGACCTCTACCACCGACCTATCCAGCCCCTCCCCCACCCTTCTCCCCACCTCCGTAAGCTGCCTCGACGAATTTTCACGTCAAACAGCTTTTCCTGCAGAGCTACATCATCCGGTTGGCTGACCATCGATTGAGCATACAGCGACCTTGAAGAAAAGCCAGCGTTCAGAGATGGGCGAAGCGTGCTAATCGCTGGCCGCCTGCCGTCATCTGTGCGCCATTTCTTCCACGGCCCCTCACCTGACCGGGATGCCGCATCGAAACCCCTCACCGAGCGAATTCATGAAGCGCGATGCTTCATTCAAGCTGCTGCGGGAGATGCCTTCAAGCACCGAGCAGAGCAACTGCTTTTCCTCGACTTTGAGCCTCCTCACCACCTCATCCACGTGCACTGTTTTATTTCATTTTTGCGCGGCCCTTTTCACCTTAAGCGCTGATCCAGTTGTACCCGCGGACTAGTATTGAGGATCACTACCTGTGTGCCACACGTTTGGCATCCCATCTGCGTATCACTCCAGAGGTATTTCACAGAACGCCTCATTACAAATAAGCGAATGCTCTGCTGAAGTGTATTATCATTTATAAGCATCCTTCTGGCACCATGATGTGTAGATGTGCGCCATTGCTCTGCGAATAGAACAAAGTGGAAGGAGAAAACTCAGTTGCTGTAATCTTGCGCGCATGGTTTAATCGTTCGCCAAAAAGTTCTGCTAAAGTCCTCCTGTGCTATCAAACTTCTTACCAGAGGAAAAGTATCTTCTTTTTTCTGTCTCACCTGCTTTCATGCCTCCTATTTCGCTTTTTCACCCTCTTGTTTCCTTTCCTTGTGCTCCCATCCCTCTCTCTTCTTTTCGTTTCTTTGCTGTCTCGCTTCTGTGTTTTTTCTTTGCATTGACTGCATCATGTGTAAATATGTTTTCTGCATTGTACATGCCCTTTCGGGTTCAGAATAAACACCTTGCCTTCCACTGCAGTGTCTGATGAAGAAAACTCTGATCTAAGTTCAGAGGTCAAGGTTCAAGGTCAAGCTGTCTAGACATTAGTAAACGCATTATGACCGTCTCCGGGTGTGTGTGCAATGGCAGCGCTGGAGTTGATATGCACGTGTTTTTGTAGTAAGAACGCGAAAATCTGTGGGCATTCCTGTGGGTGTACTTCTGCGTGCGAGCAAGGTGTTTCCAATGGCATTTACTGATTGGGTGTTCAATGGGGAGCGGAGGATCAACCCCGAGCAAAATTGCTTCTCCCGCCCTTTAATCGTCTCTTCACGAATAGAGTTCAGGCTATTTACTTTTCGTTGAGCATGATGAGCAAATGAGTCGTCTGCTCGGTGGTATCTGATTGGTTGCTTTCTGTCACGTAACAGGTCCTTTTACCACGAAATCTTGTTGGACCATCTCAAATACGTTTTAGACGAAATCTATAAGATACGCTGATCTAAGCTCACTGTGAGGTAAGAGATCAGTCCAATTCAGGATCGTCTGACAAGGGTTCGAGATGGATGTAGGTCGTTTTCTTGGCTGTCCAAGTTCCGGACTGCGAAGCCCTTGATTTCAGAAAAGATATATAATGAGGATCTCTCTCTCTCTCTCTCTCTGAGAGGGTTTTTGAACAGACGGCATTGACATTAGCTGACTGGTGTAGGCTGCGACTAGTCACAGGCTCTGGTCTCCTGCAGATCGAGTTCACCGCCGTTCTGTTTCAGCTTCGTCTTTGTTTTCCTGTTTCGGCCTTCCCGACTATTTTCTGAAATGGCAATAAAGCCATAAGAAAACCTTTCTTCTTTCCTCCACGAAGTCTTAGAACTGGAGAGGGTGTAAGGATGGCGTTAACTGTATGATTGCTGAAAAGACTGTTTAATCTCGCCGTAGAATATTATTAACTGAATAACTATTCGTATTTCTGTTTCTTTTTCTTTGTTTCTGTACGTGTTGTTTGTCTGTTTTTGCTGTCCTTCCAGTCCTCTCTTGTCCTATCTGTCCGAACGTGGGTGCGAATGCGCATCGGTTTTTCAGATCTGGAGCGAATCTGCGGCAGCAACGCCAGGAACGCCAGCAACAACAGTACCATCAGTGCCGTGGAAATGATGTGACAAAAACAGTTAGCAGTTATACACTACGAATGTTGCTGCTGCCGAGTAATGGTGGTGATGAGGACTACGTGATATCGGTGCAACTGTGATAGAATAAAACACCTTTGTTTGTAGTATGTATTCATACAAGACAAAGACAATAGTTCAAAGAGAAGGGGAGTGAGATAATTAAGAAAAAGAGGCAAAAATACGAAAAGCAATAATTTTCTTTTTTTTTTAAATCGTGCACTTTTCTGTAAAAGTGGTCCTTCTTCCAGTTATCACCACTCGTCTGCATGCTCTAATGCTCCACCTCATCATGGCCTCCTTACTTCAGGTCAACCACTTGCTTCTGTTCGATGAGGGAATGCGAAGCAACAATTATGCAGCCATTATGGGTCGTATGTTCTGCGAGTGTTTCACTTTGAAAATTGCTTCAGGGAGCTAATGGCTTTCCTGGGATGGCCCGGCTACACGTGCGCGGGTCTTCGTGAAGTGGAGTAGTGTGCTGCAGAAATTAGGAGACATAACTTGAGCGATGACCCCTTCACCTTCATGGTCGATGGGGTTAGCTTGACCAGAACAAGCCACACCTGGAGATTTTTGTCCGCCTCGTTCTGGAATCCATATTTATCTTTCAGGCTGGTCGTTTGAGGCAGCCTACCTGGGCAAAACGTCATTTTGACGCGTCGCCGATAATTGTGCTGACGTCATTTTATGAGTGAATGGTTGCGGGTTGCGTTTGTGCTTGTGATGTTATCTGATGATTAAACTGCTCACTCATTTGCACCCCTACTTTTTGGGAATAACAGCGTACTCAGTACCCTGACAAACATGACGTCGATTTCGGTATATCAAGTGTCTGCCAATCAGAAAGCTTTTAGAAAGTTTAAAGTTTAGAAAGTTTAAGACGAACTGCAAGTCACTGCTACTGGACTGGCACCTGATTCTCTTGTTGCTTAACTTCTTAGTTCTTGTTCTGATGTCACTGCCCACCGCCCGCGTGCCGGAAACAAAATATTTGGAAGTAGCGTAGAGAAAAAAGTAAGGCGATCAGACAACTCTCGTGCGACGGGTAAAGGGCAGAAGACAAATCGAAATGCTTTTTGGGACAACAAAACGCATTAAAAACTTGAATTTCTTCGGCCTTACTTGAAACCAATAAACACACTGACTAGCAAACGCGCTTCCGCACAGACGAGCAAAGGCTGAGTGCATGTAGATTTCCGCTCGTGGGCATGTACAAAGGCTCGCACACGCACACACTCTCTCTCGCACACACACACACACACTTTACGCACACAGACACACACGTTAGTCGCGCACACGCACACCCACGTTAGTCGCGCGCACACACACCTTAGTCGCGCGCACGCACACACACGTTACACACACACACACGTTACACACGCACACACACATTACCCGCGCACACACACACACACGTTAGTCGCGCGCGCACACACACGTTACACACACACACACACACGCGTTAGTCGCGCGCACACACATACACACGCACACACACACGTTACGCACACACACACACACACAGAGGGGATAAGGGATGGGAAGAGACAGATCATATCCAACCACACAGAGAAAGAAAACAGAGGGAGAGGGGAGGATACCAGAGGGTAAAGAGTAACGGGGAGATAAGGAGAGAGGGAGAAAGAGAGAAATACTTCCCAGCCACACGAAGAACGAGAGATGGAGGGGGAGAGGTGGAGGAGTGGCGCGTGGGGAAGTGAGGGGAAAGAGAGAGAGAGACCCAGATGTTATCTTTTCTGTGCAGAGCCAAGTTGCTAAGCCAATACATGCGAAGCGGTAGACCTTCCTGTGTTCAGGCGTAGCGGTACTGTCATCACAGTACTGTCCGATAATGCTGCGCCATTCGTGGACTTGAAGAGCCGAGGTGAACACAAGGCCATACACTCCATCATCACTGGGATATAAGCGATGGGACCTACTGGAGAGGTCAGGTCAATTGTTTGATTCACACAATATTGCCAAGCAATCGATCTCGCATCTCTCTGGGACCACTGAGAAAACGGAGACAAAGCGACTGTGGTCAAAGCCGGGACATCTGTGACAGAGTGTGTGTCGCCGTGTGACAAGACCCTCGCTGTTTTTCGTTCCGACGTCAGCCGAGACCTTTTTTTTTCTTTATCTGGTTCTCCTCTTGTGGCCATGGGACTCGCAAATTTCAACGGAACACATAAAGCAGTACGTTCAAAAACTGGAAGGGTACAGAGACAATCAAATGCGTGAAGCAGATCAACATATGATGGAGTCGGGTTAAGAGAGACAGTGCATTAGTAAACAGCGCACCGGAACACAGGAACGGGCATTTTACTTTTTTTTTAAGTCACAAAAGCATTCACGCGCAATGTAACACTTCGGCTCATCACACACCACAGCCAGAAGTCCACACCACCTCACAGACTCGTTGTTTCAGTCTATTAGAGTGTTATTTCCCAATGGGGGAGACTCCGTGTGGCGGCCGGTTTACAATTTCGCTAGTTCTCCATGTCGGTCTAACTATCCCGCTTCATCAGTCTCCTCCTCTTTCCCTTTTCTTTTCCCTTTTTATTTCTCCCTACTCCCACGCCCTCTACATCACATGGTCTATCCTCCTCACGTGCCTCTACCCTTGTAAACAACATCACGCGAATATTCACTCATGAACTATAAACAGGCATCTGGAGTTTCCAAATTCACCGACCAGACATTACTAATGCCTTCGTGATCAGTTGTCACCATGCGGTCACCTGATGTCAGTGACTCTTGGACTTGGAAGGTTAGTTAACCCTCCCTATCATTCAAGATACACATTCTAACAATACCTTATTTACTTAACCCATCACAACAGCTTAATAATCATTGCTATTTATCTCAATTCTTTCCCAAGGAAGGCACGTATATCGTTACAGCAATTTCTGTCACACATATGCGTGCGTTCATCGGTCCATCAAAAATTGATCGTTAGTACAGCCTTTCACTCCATGGCGGGAAGAAGAGACCTCTAAGAGGAGAGAGAGGGGGAGAGAAGGAGAGAGAGAGAGAGATTAACACGGGCTAGCCTCGGTCTCACGCATAATATTGGCAGATCTGTTCTACGGATAGCACGCTTGTGAGAGACTGCGAGTCTGGAGGTGAGCATTTTGCCCGCAAATGGTCTCTGGGGAATACGTCCCCAAAATGGCTTCGGTCCTAAAGTGTCACAGGAAGATGAATGCTTGGACAGGATAATTCACAATTAGCGTCTCTCGGAAGTAAACAAAATTGAATAATCGGCCGATATTTTGTGTTAAATTTCGACACCAGATTCTCTCACACGTTAGGGGATTTTAAATCTCTCACCGGCCCTTTCGGTTCTCTCAATGTATTTTAAATATGACGTGCTTCACACGTTTGCGCGCGAGAACAGAGAGAGCTGGGAATGAGGGAAAGAAGATATGGCCCAGAGACATGCAGGCAGGCATACAGACAGGACGGAAGATAAAGGCCGGAGACAAGCGAAGGCAGAGGACAGAAAAATTCGCCGTTTTGATACCGCTGCAGAACGGCAATTACTGTTACGGATGGAAACATCTGTAAGACTGCATTGAAACCTTGGGCTTAGTATTGAAAACACTTGAGTTATTTTGACAAAACATTGACGTGTCTCCATTCTGCCGGCATTTACAGACGAGGGTTTTTTTTTCTTCCGTCTGACCCGAGTTTGTCGTAAACAATGCGTCCGTGCGTCTATTCTGCTGCTGACGTGATGGATCGGGTCATGATTTATTCAAACGATGACGCAGAACTCCTCTGTGTTCGGACGCGATGGGTACTTCATTTTCATCGCTTTTATCAACCGAGGTGTGGGAGAGATGGTCGACGAGATGAGGAAGGAAACGCGAGCCTGTCCGTATCCCTTACGGTTTGATCAGCCTGAGTACGGTCATCACATAACTGACCCTGACCAGCCTGCTCTGTGTGGTGTCCAGTGGTCTGTGTAGCATCTGCTTTAGCTCCCCGAGTCAGGAAACGCACACTCATCGAGGCAAGCCACTCACCGAAATGAACACCAGGGGTGGGTTGCATGAGCGTTCCTGTTTGCCGCTCACGCCATAACAGCGTTGGTAATGTCCATTCGCCGTATTAATTTTACGTGAGGTGTTATGTGTGGGCAGGACATACAAATGCTCATGCAACCCGGCCCTGGATGTTAATATAAACATCCATCGCGATAATTACCTGATGACAGATTTACTCATCGTTAGTTTCTGCGGTGTGTGAACGTGTTGTGGACTTCTTAGTTGCTGGACCTTTTCGTTTCCGTTCTTCTCCTTCATCTCATTAACAATATCATTGTTGTCAGAAGATGAAAGATGAGGGGGAGAGAGAGATAAAGAAAGAAGGAGGGAGGAATGGAGTGAGACTGAGAGGAAAAACAAACATGCAGACTGACAGACAGACAACCAGAAAAGAAAAAAAATTGTCTTAAAGCCATTAACTCGGAAGGTTCGGGTAAAGTGCACTGAAAGCGGATTCAGGACTTGATAGTAGACTTTTTTTAAAACTTGCTCTGTCCGGCAAGTTGTTCACTTGCCCTGTTTGACAGCTACGGTGGTCTAGAGGTTAAGGTTAAGGTAGGTCGGTGATTCACACCCCGGCCGAGTCGTACCTATCAGACTTAAAAATTGACAATCTATTTTCATAGCTGCCCTGCCAGACGCCTGGCACTATAGGGAACAGTATTAGGACTGGTTGGCCCGGTGTCAGTATAATGTGGGCGATAGCAGTCCAATGTGTGGAAACATGTTATTTTGTCTAAACACCACCTTCCTGATATGCACATAGTTTGCGGCGGGACTTTAAGCAACAAACACCCAACCACGCCTGCATGCCCTGTTTGGCAGGTTTTGTCTTTCCCTGTTCGGTAGGTATTTTTTTCTGGCCCTGTCTGGCAAAGTATTTATCCTTCTTCTGTCTGGCAGATTTTCCATTTACTTGCCCATTATGGTAACTTTGTCAGAAAATGTGTTTGCCTGACAATACATTTATTTGCCGTCTGTAACTGTAAGTGTAAAACCACGTTGCCTAGAACTGGTCGGACACCTGATCATGATGCGCGACGTCTCGTCAAACTTGGACATAAGGATTCACCTTCCAGCGCTAACGCTTCTCTGATGCTGTAGCGAAAAACGTGCGTCCTCGAGACTGGGTTTTGCGGTATCGTGCTGTTCAGTTTGTCTTGAACTGCGTTTGATGGTCACTGAAATCTCGTCTGTGGTGAATAATCGATTGAGGGGTTCTGTGACCTCCTTTGGTCGGTTCTTGCGAACTGAGATGCACATTCTTCTGGTTAAGAAATGGCAGGAAGGTAATATTCTCGTCATAGAAGCCTCGCGCTTCAATGAAGGCGATTTTTGTGGGCTGGTGTTTTAGTGGGCTGCTATAGGAGACGGGGCGCCCCAGCAAGGATTTCATAGCTTACTGTTAACAGAAGGCTGATCGAAAATGCTTTCACCCTAAAACAAAAGCAAAAAAAAAATCAAGATCCCCCTCTTTACATAAAAAACAAGATACTTCAAAGATGGATTATGGCTTTTGTAAATGTGTGCTAAGGGATGTGGGACACTTTTCCTCCGTAAAATAAAGGATCAAATAGCAGGGAAAAAAGCACGAAAACCCCAAAGCAGATTTCAAAGGTGAACGGCCTTCCTAAAAGTGCGCTGAACAAAATGTTTTTTGTCTTTTGTAGAATAAATAATAAGCACTGTCGTGGGTCAGGCTCCATGCGTGTTCCCATAATCCTTTCAATACAAAAAAAACTGATCGAAGACCTGTTTCTCATGTGAAATTGTGTATGCTTATGTTGGTGTCTAAAGGATATACGAGTGTTCATGCCACGGAACCCAGAGACCATAACTTGCGGAGCCAGGAGTGTCAGTATAACGGAATGATGTAGGTGGTGATGGTGGTGTGGGGGCGGTGGTGGTGGTGTGGGGTCGGTGGCGGTGGTGGTGGTGGTGGTGGCGGCGGCGGCAGCGGTGGTGGTGGTGGGGGGCTGGGATGGTGGTGGCTAGAAGATGATTGAGGTGATTTCAAGGTGCACATGCGCGTGTTCATGAGATCATGTGTTCGTGTGCTGATGTGTTCCTGTGTTCGTGTATTATTGTGTTTCTGTGCTCGTGTATTAGTGTGTAATTGTGTTCGTTTATTAGTAAATATCCTGGGTTCGTGTATTGGTGTGGTCGTATATTAGTGTGTTTCTGTGTTTGTGTATAAATGAGTTCCTGTCCTCTGTATTAGTGTTTTCCCGTATTAGTGTGTTTCGGTGCTCGCGTGTTAGTGTATTCACGGATATGTGCCTACCTCTGTGCCCGGATGCAAACTCCTGCGCGCGTGGAGACGGTACCGAAAGCTGAAATATTTAAAGAACAAAAGTACCTCCCGTACCACCTTCACTACCGTCGCCACATCATCATTACCACCAACACAGCTGCTGCCGTGAAGTTCAGCACCATTCATCTAATGGCAAGTCCCTCATAAGACCGTAAAAAACGAGCTGTTTGGAAACCCAACGCATCTCGATCTAAAAATCCTTTCCGTGTTCGCGTACTTCCTTATCTACAGCCCGCCTTCCCTGGAAGGTTCGCGAGCAAACAAACTCCAGATTCCTCGTTACCTCCCTCAGTCCCTCTTCTTTCTCGCGGCTGCTTCGAGACATCAGAGGACGAGATTGGTGGACGGCGGGTGGGAGAGGGGAGAGGGGATATGGGTGTTGTTTCACCGCCATTTTGCGTCGTACCCTGAGGGCCGGAGGATGGCATGCTGTGCGCATCACGTGCTGCTGAGAAACAAGATGCTGCGCCAGTTAATGCAAACCCTCGAGCCACGAAAGTCACCAGATGATGAGCGAACCGTCTTCACATGTCGTAACCTTGAGCGAAAGAGCCTTTGACCAACCCCCAGGTTTCTGTCCCTGCGTCACAGATTTTTTTTTTTACCTATCGGTGCGAACATCTCTTTCCTGAATGTCAGGTATGAGATTTTTGGTGGGTGGCTGGGGGAGGAGAAGCGGGAGTCTCCAGGGCTGCTGGTTCAGCTGCAGGTTATGATCGATACGTCTGGCTCCTCTCTGATCCCTGGGAAGACCAAAGAGCTTTGTTTTCAATGATGCTAAGGAAGCAGAATGATGTCGCTATCTCTGCTCACGTGCTTTCTATTGAGGTGTAGGTTGGAGAAGCGCGCGCGTGTGTTCGCGCATGCGTGGGTACCTACATGTGTGTGTGTGCCCGCGCATGTGCATGCATGCGTGTAAAAGGGGGACAATTTAAAATGTCACTATTGTGTATTCAGGTAAGTAAATGATGCCTTGGGGGAAAAAACCCTGATGACTCTTACATTTTTTGTTTTGTTTTTAATTTTAATCTTGACTATCTTCAGTTTCTGTATTCATGTTTCAGTCTGTGTGTGTACGCCCCTGCATGATTCCATTAGCGTCAGAGCGTGGGTGCTCAAGTGCGTTAGCGCGCGCGTGGGCGTCCGTTGGTCTTCGGGTGTGGTGTGAGTTAGCTCAAAGCATAGAAAACCAATCATGCTCTTCCACCACCGCCACCGTCCCCACTCCACCGATAAATTCGGATTTTAAAGAGCTCGGTGAGGACTGCCTGGTTATCTGATGGCAGAACTATCAAGAGCCCAGAATCAGGAGACCCTAATGGGTTTTGCAGAGTAAATTTGCTCGGCTCATTTCAATTTCATAACCTAATGTTTGCAGCCTGGCCATGTTTCTGTCTTCGGTCGTCCTCGGGCAAGAAAAACCAGACACTAGACCGAAATGGCGCCTTTTAAGCGAATACATTTTCCATAAACCTCAATCTGATGCGGCTGACTGCTTGCAAGAAAAGAAAAATTAGTCAAGAGTCTGAAATAGCAGACTTCCCATCGCCTTTTAACCTTCACCTAAAAAAATTTCTTTGTATGATTGTATGATTGTAAGTCGAAAGCAGTGCCATAACAACTTCACGAATTTGTGGTGGTGGTGGTGGTGGTGGTGGTGGTGGTGGTGGTGGTGGTGGTGGTGGTGGTGGTGGTGGTGGTGGTGGTGGTGGTGACGACGACAATGATGACGATGACGACGATGAAGAAGAGGACGATGAGGAGGAGAGTATGGCCGTGATAGGAGGTTTATATAACACCTTCCAGAGCTCCAGGTGCTTTATAATTTCGCACATCAACAGCCACCATGTACGCAAACACTAATCACACAAATACGTTCCATCACAAAGCGCATGCATAGTAAATAAACTATAATC
>SMGT01011396.1:211020-232746 GCA_004794575.1 Lanistes nyassanus
CAGATGCAGCCAATCAGAACTTTTGCGAAAGTTCCTTGTGGGAGGCTTCTTTTGCTCGACTCGACTGAGTCGGACGAAAGTTGTCATAAGAAACTAATTCATCTCCTTTCACCAAAACATAATTTTAATTTTCTAAAAATTGGATCGAATGTTCTCACAGACGCAAGTTTTCACTAAAATCTCGCAGACGAGAAGTTTATTTGGAGAGAAATTCTGGATCCAAACGAGACTAATTCTTTAATGCACGCGGTTCTGTTAGCTCTTAGAGACTGCGTACATCCGGATTAAGTTAAGTAATGTAAGCCGGCATAATTTGACCTGGAGATTATGAGGTATCCTAGTTGTGGAGAGAAGGAAGCACGGCCTGGAAAGTTTCCTTCATAGTGATTAAAATCTTTGATGCTTTGTGTGTGTGTGTGGGGGGGGGGTCTAGGTGCATGTAGCAGCTGTGCTTGACACGACTGTACTTCGTGTTGCCAGAAAACGAGTTGCACAAGTTTAAACAAAACAAAACAAAAAAACCACACAAACTTTCAAACACCATCTCTTCTGGCCTTCTTTTTTCTTTTCTTGTCTTTTCCCATCTGCCTGTCCACACTTGACGCCCGAATGATGATCTTCTATTCCCCAGCCCCACACACACACTCCCCATCTCTCTCTCTCTGAGATGCACGGGAGCGACTAAAGGTCATTGACATTAAAAGGATCAAGTGTCAATTGTCGCTTGCGCACGTGATGCGAGCTGTTCGTCCTGAGAAGTTTCTAGGGGAGGGGGGAGTCCAGAAAGGGTTCTTTACTACAGCCCACATTCTAAACGCCTTGTTTCTCTTTACACGGAACAGATCGCAATATCTCAGTGTCCGGACAAGCGCACTCTATTGACAACCAGCCCTGATTCGTCACCAGCGTGTGCTGTATAAATACCGAAATGTCAAGGCCCCTTGCTGGCATTGTTTTGTTACAGATAATGCAGACAAAAGCCGATTGTCCTTTGGTGCACGCGCCACATCAAAGCATCACACATTTCCTGTGCGCTTTGATTTCTCGAAAGTTTTTGAGCAGCTCAGAAAATTATTCAAGTGAGATCACGTTCGAAAACTGTGGCCAGGAATGTAGATTCTCTTGTCCATGATTAAAAGGTTTTAAAAAGATGCTGTATCAGTCTGGCCAGGAGGGAAAAAAACCCAAACAAGATCACAGGACTATGAGCTGTAAAAGTTTTCAAGACGCATGTCTTGTACATGTCAGTGACATGCACGTGTTGCTGGTAGTCGGCACTAGTTTTATCTTTTAAAAGTAACCTGCATGCCTTCTCATCATATGCCGCTAAAGTTCCAGTCTCTAAAACGTTAAATATGATAAGCCACAAAGTAAACAACACATTCAGAAGGCAGACGGAACTTCATCACTACTTCTCCTTGCAAGTACTCGCATCCTATCGTACAGTTTAGTCAAGAATAGTCGTCCGAGATTAAATATTTAACGTTTAGAATAGTTATATAGTGTTTTTATACTGTAGTTAACTTGCTTGGGGTTTCTAGTATCTTTCATGGAATTTATTTCTGTCAATAACGTGGGTTTTTTTTAACGTTATAAAGTTAACAGGAAAGAAACGTTTGGGTGAAATCCCGCTGCAGTGTGTCGATCGTTGCTACAGAAATGCCCGTTTCTTGCCGAATAGCCCTTGTCTTCTGTCTTCCTCACCCGCTGTCAACTTTCCTCTCACCCCAACCCCCCTCCCCGCATTAACAAAGGCTGCCTTTACAATCGTAGAATGTTCTAGAATTTTGTATATCACCGTCTTTCCTACGACAAAACAAGGCGTGACATTCCGGTGGGGCTAGCGTGCACCGTTTAGCGATCGTCTGACTTCCATCCATCGTGGCCCGAACACCGCGCTGGGTTCATCACCCCAGAAAGCCATGGAGTGTTTTTTATGCCTGACGCTGGGGGCGCTGTTAGCAGTCCAGACTTGCGGAGGAGGACAGGCTTGAGCCTGGGGCGCTGGACGCTGTCAACAGCAGACGAACCTGAAGTACACTCGCCAGTGACAGCCCGCGCGGGCACGGAGCTGCCCATTTCGATTTGGACCCAATTCCGCCGGGAGACAGAAAAAGAAGGGTGCCGCGTGATGAAAATGTCAGGAAACGCAAAATGAACTGACGTGATTTTAACCATGGACCCTATATAATCGTATATCTTTCTATCTATCTGGCTTACACGGTTCAAACCTACTGAATACGAGATACTGCATTCATTTCTGTCTCCTCCACAGCGGGTGTAGCATGCTACAGTGCAGTCGCAATGCTATATCACCTACTGAATAAGGATCTGTCGGACAACATACACATAAACATTGGCCCACTTATTAGTGGGTTAGAGGTCGAAACGTCATTATCATAAGCATCGTCCCCCCCCCCACACACACACCTCTTCCCTAAACTCCACCCGAACAAAGTTTTAAAATGTGGCAAAACAAATTGTTCATGGACTTGGGTGCATTAGTTATTCCCTGGCTATGGCACAAGAATGTATGTTACTGTGGGCCGATCCAGTGTTTTTTCCGTATCCTGTGGCGGCTTGCATGAGAGTTCATGTCAGTACTTCCGGTCATAACAGCGGACGTAATGCCCCTCGCTCTGTGTTTATTACGTACACCTTTACAAGGGTTGGAGACACGAACACTCATGCAAACCAGTCCTGATTCCACAGCACGAGAAGTGAAATGTCAGCAGGTGTAATAAGTCATCAAGAAATAGAAATCAATATTAGCAGGATGGGCTAATTATTAACAATCGTAATGCTTCCGGATGTATTTACTACAGGAACGTAAGCTGAAGAGTTTCATTTACCCTACACTGCCATTTGTCACGCTAACTATAGTTTTGGAAATCGCTCTGAACACCCATCTTTACTGTTTTATTGAACGATATTTATGATTACAAATGTATTAGGGCATCTTGTCGCGTATATTTTATGAGTGTATTTGTGCTCCCTGGTGTGAGAGACAGAGAGAGAAGAGATAGAGCATGCAAGAAAATTGAACATCCAGCCCAGAACGCAAACAATTTTTAAAATAATCAAGAAAGAACAAACAAACCAAACCACGCTCCCCAAAAAATTCATTGTGATCCACGATATGATGCAAAATGCATGGCAGCTACCGCAGACGATTTCGCTTTCAAATCCCGCCCCCAATATAAAAAAAATTAAGTCACGTTTAATCGACTGAATGCCCATTCCTCTCGCGCTGATTCAGAGCTTGACCAAGCACTGAACTGGACGTCAGAGCGAACTTCCTTTAACCAGCCAGTGCCTTTCTACAGTTTCGCGAACTGCAAGACCATAAATTCTTCACCATGGAGTTTCTCATCGAACCCTGCAAGCATTTTTTTTTAAAGAAAGGTAAACCAGCCTCCCCCGCAGATTTCATGCAGACCTTAACTGTCAGATATTTTGTGAAGGACATAATCGGCTCCTTATCGAGATTGTGGCCCCGGGCCAGCGTGCGTTCCCTAGAAGGCTCCGAAACCCGAGAGTATCGGGGTGATGTTGATCAGCTATTAGTCTTCTCAATCGAAATGAAAAAAAATCTGTTTGGTCATCTGCCTGATAAAGGCCGACACACTAGGGAACCTTGGACTGCCGAACAGTGCCGTCTGCTCGTGCGTGCTGGAAGCAATATTTAGCGCACGACATCGGCGATATCTGCGGCACTAATGACTAATTTCTCTTGCTCGGACAAAGAGGGTGGCGTCAGGGGATGGGTGGGAATGGCAGTGGGGAAGTTTATGCGATTTGGAGCTGTCAGCACGCGGGTAGAAGAATTTCGCTTACACTGAAGTGAGTATTCTGCAGCTCTCCAAACGGCAACGTCTTTATTGTGTTACTACTTTAGATGTCTTCCCATGCCACAAACACCATCACTAGCCGTCACGTTGATCTTCACCTTCAAGTCTAAAGCTCACCCACTCATCACCCCAGTCGAAAAACAAATGGCTTTCATTCTCGGTCCCGTTGCTGTATGTTAGAAGCCGTAATACTGATTTCTCGATCGTTTTCCTTCGTTTCTGCAGATGTCATGTCTGGTGACGCCTGCCACTCGTATCTGCGCAACAAAGAGGCGGTGGAGCTGAAGGGATTCGGAGGATCAAAGACCTTCACCTCTACGGAGGTCTGTGACGTCACCGCATCTGCGGCCTATCACGGTCGCTGGATGGTGCACGTGCAGAGGGCTTTCATCATGGACTGCAGGGTCAAGGTCGCTGTTTACGATACTTCCATTGGCGACATCCGGTTACAGCCTGTCGTAAGCAATATGCATCATTTGTTTTCTCGTCCCTCAACCCACTCATGGACAACTCGATTTTCTTGGGTTAACATGTAGGTATGTATGCACGTAAAGTAATAATAATAATGAGAAGAAGAAGAAAAAGATTTATCCACATGTTTATGGCTTAAAGAAACTGCAACTTTACTGTACGAAAACACGTGGATTCTCTAAAAGCAAACTGGGGACAGGAGCAGACAAAAAGAGAAAAAATAGGAGGCAAATGCTGCCATAGAAATAATCTTCTTTGCTGTGATCTGGGAGTAACTGTCAGTAGCTACAGGCCATAAGAGTTAACCGCAAAAAATAATAAATGGATGAGATAAACAAGACAATGGTGAAGAAACTATGAAGTTAGACGGGATATTTCAGGAAGGTTGACCTAGAAACGGTAGCAACTTGATATTGTAATGTAAGAAAAGCCTTTAATTGTAATTGCACCTAATAGTTCTGCTTGACAAAACTTTTGATGTCTGGCCAATGCCTATTCGTAAATGCTTTACCGCCACTTTTTAGCCACAACTGACATAATGCAATGGCAATGTGAGTACTTTTCAACAAAGAAAACCATTATATTATTCCATTTCCCCAATTGCCAATAATCCGTTATCCAGTCAGAACATGCCATTCTTGCGTTCAAGCAATCAATCAAATAATAACTACAACAATCTGAGTAACTTTCAAAAGTTACTGGATAGCTTAATCTTCTCACCCACTAATCGACGCACTTTATGACCCGGGCCCCCTCCTCTAACTCTTTTGTCTCCCTCTGTCCTCGCCACCCCCCCCCATCTCTCTTTTCTGCCGGGCTGCTACTATTTAGCTGAAAAAAATTGAGGCAGACTCTGACAAAAGGAAACAGTGCTTCGGCACAGCGCTTTGCGTGCTGCCCACCATTTTGCCGAGGAGCTCTCTAGAAATGGAAATCAACTCCCACGAGTAAAATGGGGATCTGTTCCGATCTTGCCGCATGCGCTCAATCATATCCTCCGTGCCGACAAGGCCAGCTGTTGTCAAGCCAATCAGTGCAAGGGACAGGCACGGGTTTTCGATTACACTTCCCTGTGGCCAAAACTAGCAGTCGGTTTTATATTTTAATTCGCTGTTACTGCTTCACAGTAAACGCTCTCCCTGGACCAGCGCTTTCCCTGCTGAATCCGCTGCAGTCCGAATTTTTTGTGTTGCCTGCTCGCTTACTGAAGAACTTCTCTCGTTTTCTCCTTCACTTTATCTCTTAGATTGTTTTAAGTATTAATTAAAAAGGACAGTCACCTACACTATACGCAGGCTTGCTTCAGCAAATTAGCAATCATAACTGTTGGAGCGACTAAAAGTTGTAAACAAAAAATTTAGATTGTGGAGTTTTAATGGTTAGGTGTCCTACTGTGACTTCATTCCCCTAGCCAGTGTTCAAAATTCGCAGTCTGAATGTAACATTACTTTAGTCTATCTTTTGAAAGTAAGTCTGTGTTACTTCTTTCATCGCACGATGCGCTGAATGGTGTCCTGCGATACAAGCTGTAGGCGCGGAACTAAATTGTTCCAAGTAACACACAGATTGTTGATCGCCATTCTGCTGAAGGTTTTCTTTTTTATAAACTGATAAATTCGCATTCTAATTCATTGAACTTGACTGTTTAAATAGAGCTAGAATGCAGATTCGTTAAGTCAAAAAGGCCTTGAACTAACCCAGACATTGGGTCTTGGCGGGATAAATGGTTTTGGCACCGACCGTTGCGCTCGGACGATCCCAGTTGAATGTCAAGCTGTCCATACGCTGTTGGTGACCAGGCGTGGAAAGCATGTGGCTGCTCAAGGAGTGTGGCAGAACATTCCTCATTTTTTCCCATCGGTTCTTCTTTTTTCAGCTCGAGATTGGGTGCGCGAGCCGTGATCCGGGGGTCGTGAGGCTCAACACAACAGTGGTGACAGTTCGTCTCCATCACAGGAACGCCTCCGATTACAACTTTAACATCATTTTGTCCACCCGCAGCACGAGTGAGTGTTGTTTGAGGGTGGGGGTGGGATGATCTGGTTTGACGAGAAAAATCGAAGAACGATTCATTGTTACTGTTTTCAGTGTAAACTTATCGACCCTAGCCAGTTACCAAGCAAATTCGTTTAGGCTGATGAAAGCTAGGCGGGCCCGTTTCTGGTGTCGATGTGATGGAATGCATCACAAAATAAACTAGATAATCTAAATCAAGTGTGGTGGAGAAAATAGAATCCTGTGCGAACTTTCTGTCGCTTGCTTTATTTCGTGTTTCCTCCTCTTTCAATCGATGTAAGCAATCACTGCCATTGACAGATTAGATAGGTTAAACTAACTCTAATCAAGGTCGAAAATGTTTACCGCTGATGCTTTTTTCAAAAAATTAATTCATTAATTTTACTGGGCTCCCCACCAAGTGTGCAGGTCTATTTTTTCTGCAAACAACAGTACATCCTATATACAGAATTTAATGATAAAATATTCTTATCGCGGAACCCCTCCTCCCCCCCAAAAAAACCCAGTAAAATGTCATGAAAAGCACATGACTCGCAAAAACAGAGTTAGCTGTAGTCATTAACAATAAATGAAATGCTTTGCAGATATGACAATTCCTGTTCTAAATAATGTATTGATACTGTAAAACCTTGTAGTGTAGGCTTATGACTATGTTAAAAAGTCGAGTTTTTGATCCAACCTGTTTGTGTTCGCCCCCCTCCCATCCCCATCCATCTAAAACTGGATCCGCTGAACCCGCTTTGCTCCAAATGATGTTGGCAGGAAGCTTTTTATTTGCACTGTGTTGGTTAAGCTAACTGCCATCAGAAAGAAAAAAAGGAATAAGGAAAAAAAAAGAAGAAACGATAAAGAAAAAGAGAAAGTAATGAGAAAGAAAGAGATAAAAATAGACAGGCAGACAGACGAGAAGAGAAAGACGAAAAAGAAAGGAAGGAAGGATGGCGGAAACTAAGCAATACTCAGCACAAAACGTCAGCGGCAAGATTTTGCGTGGGAGTGTTCCGGACTGATCTGGTATAGACCAGAACTCCGGCGCTCACCGACTCTCGTGCCCGGATGTAAAACTAAAGACCAAAAGCCAGCCAAGCAAACCATACAGGGATCCGGGAAAGGCCACTACACACTAAAAGGGCTGCCGGATTAATCAAAGGACACGTCCCTGTATTTAAAGGTTCCTGGCCTTTTTATTTTAGTGGGTTTTTTCCTCATGTTTTCCCCCCTCCTTCTCTCTCCCGCACGCACGCACTCCTGCCCGCGAATTTTTTCCCCAAAATGATTTCTCCCTACCCCGGGCGCGCATGCGCAGAGTACCAAATGCTCTGAGCATGCGCATGCCATTTGAAGCCACAACAACAGATAATTATAGGTCAGTTGATGACCTCTACACTTCTCTGACTTCTTATAGTTACAGCGAAAAGGCCAATTCGTGGTGATTCATAGTCGAGTTTGTAGAGAAATTGGGTTTTACGGTTATGTCGCAGGTTCTAAGCCCATGTTAGCTTACGAATTTTTTTTTTTTTTAGAGGGGAAGGGGTTAGGGGTAGAGTTAGGGTGTGTTATTAAGTAGTGCTTCTGTTTTCGTGTATAAGTTCAGACCTGTGTCTTTGTGCTAAACAGGATGAAAGGTGACCTGCGCATGCGTGTCCGGGCTGGGGCAGAACTCGACTGGGAAAAAGAATTTCGCTTCCTGCCCTTCTGTAGCAAACTATCTGACATGACGTCCACGTGGGGCTGGGGTTAAGGGTCGATCAGAACGATCAAAGTGGGTTAAGAGCAGACGATGGTGTGTAAGTGCTGCGAACTACTCATTGTACTGTTGCAGGTCCTGTCTGCCAGTGGTTCTTGTGTGCAAGTGGAGACTGCGTGCCTCAGTCACTCATGTGTGACGGAACAGACAACTGCTTGGACCACAGTGATGAGGCTACGAATGGCACGGCGCAATGCAGCGGTATAGATTGATTGATTGATTGATTGATTGATTGATTGATTGATTGATTGATTGATTGATTGATTGACTTACTGATTGACTTACTGATTCATTTATATTCTGCTTGCTTGATTGATCGATCGTTCAATTGCTCTTTTTAACGCAATCTAAGTACAGTCGTGAACCAGTCGACAAAAATGAAATAAAAATAAAAACATGGTGGCAGTGGGCTTTGCTGTAAAACCAGGGATTGTAGGTTTAAAATTAAGTCAGAAGTTGTCGTCACTCGATTAGTGTGAGGCGACCAATCAGGTTGCAGATTTGGTCATCCGTGTGCTTCAGCTAGCCCAGCAAAACGAGGGCGTGCTCACACTCCCAAACATTCGTCGAACATAAATGCAAGTGGAACAACTCCCTCTTGACGTGATCTTCGCACAGTGCGTCAAACTATGATGAATTACATACAGTAACTGCCTGGTATGAAAGGCCGTTAGAAAGACATCAGTTTCAGAAGCAGACACGTGGGATAAGCTAATGAGTGTCGTTTTCTTTCGGTGAATTACGTTGTTGCGTGTAGCACGTGATTACAACCACGCACAGACCCTACCAGCACTCCTTGACCACACGACTACATAACATGGTACTGTAATCACACCGACTCCTGCTAAACCCCTTTGGGCTTCGCAGCAAAATGGCTAAAAGTTGTCATATTTATCCAGCGTTCACCAATGTAAAGCTACAGGTCACCATTCCTTCCCCTCCCTGCTGCCCTCCCCCCGAATCATAAATTAGCTGACCCACTGAGCTATGTAACAGTGAAATGACTGATCTACTAAGTGTCTTCATGATCTGACCGCGCGTAGCGGGGTTAACGGACCGGATAATGCTGACCTTGGCGATCAGACCGCTTCCATACGCGGGGGAGGGGAAAATGGAAGCGAATTTTTCGGAGCTTAATACGAAATATCACGCTCTGGGACGGTTTTCAGACCATATCAGACTGGATTCAGTGGCGCCGGTGGCGCCACGCCGCTGGCTGGATGTACTTAGACCTGCCACAGTAATCCATTACGTCAGCCTCATCGGGCTCGTGACAAAGCCATTGGCAGCAATGAGCAGCAACGAGTGCATCTACAGCTTAGCCGTGCAAGCATTTCATCGTGCACCAAACCAGCGATCAACTACTCCCCGGGGCGCGCGCACGCACACACACACGCACACGTGCGTTAGTGAGAGAGAGAGAGAGAGAAGAGAGAGAAGGAGAGAGAGAGGAAAAGAGAGACTAGTTGATGGATTCGAGCCAAGGCACGTTCACACTAATTATTTACTCGGGAGAAATGTGCTTACATGTTAAAAATGGTCTGCTGGGTATTATTATCAACTATCCGTCCTCTGTAAATGTGAGCAGTCCACAGACACATCGCATTTATTGTTCCTCGCTTCATTCTAATGCAGTATTCTTGTTATAAGCTTTTTTCAGGAAAGAAGAGATGATGGGATTGTGCTTATAGTTTTCACAAAGTATCAAATCTATTATTTTAGATAAATCCACAACAAATGAATGCAGATCGCCAGACATTTTAATTTAAAATGTATTAGTCATGTTCAGCAGCCTTCAGGTGCGAGGTTGGTTGGTTGCTTGGTTGGTTCAGTCGTTCGTTCGTTCACTCGCTCGCTCGCTCGGCCGATTGATTGATTGATTGATTGATTGATTGATTGATTGATTGATTGATTGATTGATTGATTGATTGATTGATTGATTGATTTTCAGATTACTGGCCATTCAAAGGAGAAAACTGGGGCGTCCTGGCTTCCGTGCTGGGGGCGGGAGGGGTGCTTGGTATAACGGCTTTTTGTTGCCGACATCTACGAAAGCGTCGTGACTCATTTGACGAACTCTATGATCTTAACGAGGGCCCATACGTTCATAAGTACGGTAAGTGAACATGACTTGAACAGCACCTTCCACATATCAGATCCCACGTACTTTGTGTATTTAGTAAAATACTTCATACTCAGAGTTGTCAGTGGCAATGCCAGTGATAGCGAAAAGGTCATTATGGCAACGTAAGTATCAATATCACGGCAGCTGTTCTGGAAATATCTATGTCGTAATTATGTGATGCTGACGTCAGTACCAGTGTTCATGTAACATCAGGGTCAGTGCCAATGTTAACACCAATGACAGGTGTGCATCAAAATCTCGCATCGTTAGTAGCAGAAAAATCGACAACGTCCTTTCTCCTAGCGCTGGAAGAAGCTTCTAAACTTGCTTTTCTTTTCTTTTTTATCGTTCTCCGTCTGGATGTCTGTGGCAGCTTACCGCTATGCTGTCATACGGCAGCCGGGGCGGTCCACCAAACACCCCCACACCCGTCACGATAAGGACAGAGATAGAGGAGCGGTGGGGTAGAGATTCAAGCTGTGCGCCGAGGAACGGAAAACATTCTGTGGCTGGTATTTCTGCTTGAAGATATTACAAATAATTTTTTCAAGGGAAACATTTCATTTGATCGTTTGAATATCGTAAGGGTATATTTTCTCCCTGAGATTATGTATCTTCGATGTCGAGACTTTTCTTTCGTACCCTTCATGTTTTCAGCTATTTATATGTATGCATAATGAAAGTAACGATAATAGATATTTATAGAAGATAAAACATAAAGAGTCTGTTTGATAAATTACATTTTATCTGTTATCTCATGTTTATAAACAGGCAGATGTATCAAACAGTACCTCTTTTTCAAATGTCTCTTTCTTTCTTTCTTTCTTTCTTTCTTTCTTTCTTTCTTTCTTTCTTTCTTTCTTTCTTTCTTTCTTTCTTTCTTTCTTTCTTTCTTTCTTTCTTTCTTTCTTTCTTTGGCTAAGATATAGACGTATCCTGTTTATTACCATCGGCATTCTAGATTAATTTAGTGGGATTTGAAGTACTGGGTGTCCTTCTTGGCAACTAAGAATGTCGTTTATTTTTCACAAAAATAAACATTTGGCTACAGTCTGATGGACGCGCGCGATTGTTTTTCTGGGTTAGGGGTGGGAAGAGAAATAAGCTCGAATAATGCCAGCCGCACATCACCGTGGTGAGCCAAGGGGTTGCATTATTAAGGAATAAATCCCTCTGTTCGCAACCGAGTACAGTTCCGTGTGCAGGCTTTCCGTAACTGTTTATCACATCTGGTCTGATTTGTGGCCTAGTGCGAAGATGCGAGACAGGTAGTTTTCTGCTATTATTTGATGTTTACTTTGGGCTTCTCCTTTCTGGCGGCATATCATTCTTTCTATTGCCAAAAAATTAGATTTGTACTATCGGTATGTTAAGAACATGTAGTTTAGTTCAGGAGAACTTTGGTATTTATGCGTCTGGTGGAAAACTTGTCTAATTGTACGGTACTGTATATACACTGGTCGTTAAAGGGTCACCGACACGACACAGTATACACGACATGAAGTGGTGCACGGAATTTTAGCAATGGCTGCATCATAGACCATCCCAACATACAAGGCGGTTTTGTTCAATATCAATTTGCAGAACTCTGACGGCAGACATTTTTAGATTATCGGCTGGCAGTTTTAGACTGTCGTCCGATGCGATGCTAAGAGGAAAGTCTGTAACTCGGGAAATCACAACTCGTGCATTCGATTGTGCCCACGACAGTTACAGCCTCGCTCACTTAAGCAACTCACGTGCGCCCCTAGGCATACACCACCCATTAAATTGCAACCAGGTGAACACATGATGTTTATGCTACAGATAGTTGACATTAACGTGCCTGACTTGTAAACTTTAATGTGGCCACATCATTTGCATCTGTTAACCTTATGACCTTTCCTCTACAGATGTTGCCTTGCAAATATAAGAAACTGAAAGGAGACGAAGAACTGTGCAAAGGAAGGATATTGGTGGATTATGAGATGGTTGATAAAACAAATCTTAACGGAGGTTAGGGTGTGCAGCATGAACGAGCCTTTGAAAGAATAAGTGATGTGTTGCCAAGAGCAGTGATTCTGAAAACTGTTCATGTTACCTGACATGGATGAAAATCTTCTGGGACGGACGTGAAGGCATGTTAAAGATTAAAATATGGAGTCTTGCGCTGACAGTCTTTGCTTCTACGAGACCTGGGTCGCCGGTCATCACTGAATCCAAAGATAACAGCTTTCAAACGCTCAAATGGTCGATTCTGGATGTATGTGCGTGGGTCGTTAAGGTTATACCTCAAGACTAAGTGAGGATGCTGGAGTTGTTTCATACAGTACAACTTTTTCATAAGATTTGCATACACAGGGCATGACGCGATTAAGTTTATTATTGACTCCACTAATAATTTCTGCGTTAATGCTGCTCAGTAGCGTTTGTAACATCCATACAATGATTTAAATTCATATCGGTAGCTTTTAACATGGGAGTAGTGTGTTTAGTGTTCCAGTTATTGGAGGCGTAAACAAAGCACGATGCAAAACACGACGCAAAAATGCTAAACACTAAGAATAACAAAACGAGGAGACCTAGATGGACACTACGTTCTAACTTAAGAGTGGCGTGTCCTGTATTTCTCTTATTGGAGGCAATAACATATATACCTAAATAAAGGAACTGCATGAGGAACAGAACGAGAGAATTAACTGATTCTATAGCCACGCAGACTACGTGCAGACTGTTCTAAAGGAAGCCATACGTGAATCTTGGAGGAAGCCAAATTCAAATGTGTTCACTTCAGCTGTTCTCTAGAATGTCGATCATGGGTGCCTGAACTTTTTTTTAAAAATCCAAAAAGGTCGTCCATCGTCATTCTTCGTTCTTTCCTTCATTATTTCCCTCAGTCTGTTTCCTCCCAGTTGCCTCCTATCTAGCGTCTAGAAGAGTTGAAAAACGTGTCTACCGTCTGCAGGAAATTGCTGTGTTAACGAACAGGTGTTCTCTCTGTTGATGTTCACGGCACAGTCCTTGAGAAGAATCCACATATGTGTTCAGGAAACGCAAAGTTTGTTTACCCTCCAGAAGTCCTCGAAATTAAGAAGTCTGAAAGTTGCAGGCGGCCCCAAGTCGAGCCACTTACACAAGCACTTAACAATTCTTCCCAGTCCCTTCCAGACTTCTAACTCTAAGTTTCTACAGTTATAGGAAAAGTACGTGAGGCAAAACTGAACTTTTGTCTTCCAGTACCTGTTTTCTTTCAAGGATATGCTGGTGCAAGACATGTTACAGATTTTTGTCTTACTTATTCTGGCGAAAAAGAAAGACATAAGTTTGCTTACTAAAGCTGTGTGAAAGAAGAACCGGAAATATACAAGATGCAACGGTAATCGAACAGTTCCACTGACCCAGAACAGAAATTCATGTCAAACTTTGCAAATCTGAGCAGAAGATAACTTCGCCTAAGCTGTTTTCGGGAGTGCTGAAAGTTTTCGTTTCCGTTTTCATGTTGATGGATACTCCACATCGTTGCCATAGAAACAGGCTGTAAGAAACGTGAAAAGGAGTTTCAGATGAGAGCAGAAAGGTGGTGAACAATGAACCCTGACCAGTGACTCGGCAGAGTACAGTTGCATTCGTGATTAAAGCCAGTCAAAGAAGTTGGAAGACGAAATGGGAGTTTAGGATTTTCACTCTGATGCTGCTAATGTGATCTGTAGGCTCCAGTACCTTACAACTTCTTTTACTTTTAACTTTTTGTTGAATGATGAATATCACTGTTCTTTTACCCGATTTCCCGATGTTTTAGATTTCAGTTTTAACTGCATGTACACATGCCGATAACTACGCATTCATTTAGGACAGAATTAAGATGACAAAGAACGTAAAGAACAGAGACAGTTTTTTTAAGTCGTCAGATAGTCACACTTGTGAATAAATGATTTTGAAAAACCGCATTAACTTGATATAGCTCAGTATTTCCTGCTGTGTCCTCGTCCCCAGTTTAAAATCAAAACCAAACATCAGATTCAGATTTTTGAATCGACTTTCATGTATATGTTCCCAGCCTTCTCAAACATCTTTTACAACAGATGAAGTTTTATTAGTCATTACATGTATAACACTCTACGCTCATTCAGGAATGCAATTGTTCTTGCAGTCGGGAAAAAATCAGTGTGCTTGTGGTAACTGAATATTCTTCATAGACTTGAGTCGCAATAGTTGTTATGCTTGTAATTTCCTGTCATTACTTGCACCCTTGAGAACTAAGCTTTCAGTAGTCAAAAGATTTGAATGAATCTCGATCTGCAATATCTTAATTATGTGACATTTGAGATCAGCAGACATTCTGAGAAAACTAGTCCTGAAATAACCACAATCTTATGATGCGTAGAAGATCTGGAGATAATTTAAAAAGAAATCTTCTATTCAGCGTTCACATACCCAGGTACCCACGTCATCCTACTTTTATTCCCAGTGTTGCCTACTGTTTGTGAATACTATAATCAGTGTAATCAGTTTTCCTCTGTGCATGGATGCATGTGTGAGTGCCACTCTCTATACATGCGGTTTGCATCAGTGGCCGGCAGGCTGCAGAGAGTAAAGTTTCTCCTTGAATCAAAAGTGTAAACTGTGAAGTATATCATACCAAGAACAACGGAGAGTATTTTCCTCATACCAAGAACAACAGAGAGTATTTTCCTCATACCAAGAACAACAGAGAGTATTTTCCTCATACCAAGAACAATGGAGAGCTTTTTTCCTAACGGTGCAGTAAGTGCAACCAATAAAATAAATATTTTTCTTATGACTCAGACCCACGTGAAGACGTAGCACCAATAATACACACACACACACACGCACGCACACACACACACACACACACACACACGCCTTATTTAAAAGTTTGTCACCGAGTCTGATTAATGTGTTTTTCAAAGCAGTGTCTTCTGCATTATAATTTTTTTTTCAAAATGGTCTAAATAAAGGCTTGGACTGAAGCTTTAATATTTAAAATACGTTTTAAATACATTTATATCTTGTATAATATTTCAGAATGTGCGTGTTTCTAAGTGAATTATGCTGGATATTGTCAAATTATTATCAGACTACGTGTTTGTATCTGGCTAGCTGTATTACTGTTTGGGTAAGTGTTTTCAAAGGCGCGTGGAAGTGCGTGCAGTCAGCGTGCATGCTGAAAGTAGCGGACCGTCTTAAGTAATGACAAGAATAAGCTATTGTTTTCGTGCAGAAAAGTGCTATTTTTGTACAAAGAAAACAGCATTGGTATATGGAGGCTGGTTGCAAAACTCAATGGATGTCGTGCAGTTGAACAAACATGGACATGTCCAAAGGTAATTAAGTTCCTGCTGTAAATTTTCTAATTAAAAACATTAACTTAAAAAATATCACCTCGAAAATCTTCGTGTCTGTCTATCATAAGCGTAGATTCATAGTAAGCACACAGCGCAGAGTAAAATAACTGACAAAAGTCTGCAGTTCGTTTCCATTTATTCAAAAAGAAAAGGATAGTCGTGATCCTTACGAGTGGATACCAGCACACAATCCTAACCCATTACTATTTATTGAAATTGATTTTCTTTGGAAATCTTCAGCTATTAAAAAAAACTTCAAGCAGTTCTGTTGTTATCTTACTGATATTTCAAACAGATGGAACATGTTTAATTTTGTCTAGATAAAATCTTCTGATCTGCTCTGTAAAGCTTATGACTACTGTAGTGCCGAGTACTGTTAGACTGTATCAAATTATGACAGCGAGTCTTACATATTCATGATTCAAATCTTTCCTTACCTAGCTTTGTCGATTTTATACTAAAGTGATTTGGCTCCCCCCCCCACCTTTTTTGGCAATTGTTTCTACTGATGTAAAATTACCTTTGGTGTAAACCCCATAACCAGGCGAACTAATCCACCTAAGTTTATCCCAAGCGTTGCCTCCTGTTTATTAATACAAAATATAATTAGATTGTCTCTGCTGAGTATGACGTCAAGAAGGTACGCTTCCTTTTTTTAAAAAAAAGTGATTATGAACACAATACTGTGCATTCCTTGTACACAACAACTGAAAGCGATACATTAAATGTTTTATATCGTGACGGGAGTTGTGTTGAGTTTTGCTGCAAGCAGTTAATTCCCGGAGAACCCTATACGTAACAATAATATCCAAGGTACCAATCATGTTCGTAAATTACACAATTACCGAATGTTCAATAATTGTCACGCTTTGTTATCATCAGGCCATTCTATTTCCCCAGTAACGTAATCACGACTTGGTAATTTCGCCTCAATTTTGGTGCCTGACAGTTAATATCTAAATTTGACCGCATCCATTTAGCCATATAATCACTCACGTACCTCTGCGAGTGTAAACATACTTAGATAATACATATATCTACAAAATACAGAGTCTCACACGAAGAAGCAGGTGGGAAAAACATAGCTTCAGACGCCAGATACATGTATGCATAAATCTCTCGTACACCAGGAAACTGAAGATAATATGTTGAAAGTCTTTTTCTAAATAAAAAAGAAACTTAATGAGTACATAACCTTCCCTTTTTGATTGGCTATAGATAGATGTGTGCGTGGGTGCGTAAGCGCGCAAGCACCTGCACTTACCCATGCGTGCCTTTTTATAAGATTTTTTGAACTTTTTGAAAATTATTAGAAAAGCGCTCTCTCCTCTCTCTCTCTCTCTCTCTCTCTCGCGCGCGCACATACACGTAAACACGTGCGCGCGCGCGCGCACTCACACAATTTCCTAATCATAGTATATTCCCTCCTGACCGCTTCTTTGTATCCCATCCTCACCCCCACCGCACACATGCATCTACACGCTTCCTCTTCAGCTCTTTCTCTCTCTCGTACACATACGTGTCTCCATCTTCCCTCCCCACACCCATCCCAAGCAGACCATTTCGCTGTACACACAGGATCTAACCCTCCGAAACAACTGTAGTGCCTTGCACGTGCTGGTCTAGTTATAGACCGAGAATAAATCCGTTTACCATCGCTCATCGACGTCTACGCGTGACGGAAGGAAAATTGGTTCCCATAAGCGGCCGTAGTCTCGAGTAGCAGGACTACTTCCAAATCAGTGAAAGGGCGAAAAAGAGCGGTATACACAGCTCGTATCACTCCGCGATGTATGCCGACCGCAGTAATAATAATAATAATAAAAGATAGTTGACGCCTTTCGCATAGGAACCAGAGCCGTAATTCGGAATGCGCGTGCACATGCCCGCACGAGAAAACATTTTTCGCGCGCGCGCTGCGCCCAGTGGTTTTTGAGGGAAGAAAGATGGCTTCCTTAATCCGTCAAACCCGATTCATGGCAGCACCCGAACTGCAGGAGGCAAATATTCGCACAAAATATTTAATTAAACCTCACGCTTAGGCTAAAAATGGGAGCGTTTCGACGAATTAATTTTTGTAATGTTTAGCTTTACTCATGTTTAGGGGAAAGCAATATATGTCTGAAGACGGGAATGAAAAAAGGTGACACAGAGTCTAGATGACGTCATATCAGGTGGTTATTGTTATCCGGAACAGTATATGTACCTCTCTGTACTAAGCTGAATTTTCCTCTATTTTTAAAATAATTATTTTACTTTCTATTTCAGACTTAGTCCAGCCGTGTGACACCAGCACTAGCTGTTTTCGAACGGTTCTACTATTTTCAGTAAACAGTGGTAGGTCTGCGACAAAAGCTTCCAGTTATTTATTTTCATTGAAAGTGGATCAGATATTTGCGCAGACGTATAAATCTCAGCTATGGTCCCGGTGGAGTAATATCTTGATCGAAAGTAGATGAGATTTCTGGTATTCCTGTTTCTCTGGCTTCTCTGCCAAAAGGGCAAGGCCTTATTTTTGAATTGGCTCATCCTGCTGGAACAGCTGCCCATTTGCAGCCATGCCTCCCACCCACCTGCCCCTAACCAAAAACGTGCGTTTGCGAGAGGAAACACTTTTGACTAAAACTCAAACACAGTATCGATCGCGAAGCGCCAGTCTGATTCTCTCTCGCATTTCCAGTTTTAAACCAAAAAACCGAACCCTTATTTAGATCCACACATTCTACAAAACAAAACCGATCAGTTCCTATGAAATGTCCTTCTCCACAGGGATGACTTGAAATTCTCGGAGGGAATAAGAAAAAGAAAAATAACGGAACAAATATTGTGTAGGTTTTTGGTGTAAAACACCCCCTCACCCAGCTTTAACCGGACTACTCCCTATCACCGCCTGTCCTCAGCTAAGCCCCAAGGCAACTGCTGTTTTAATGCTGTATCGATATCGATCTGGGGCCCAGAAAAAACGTGTTTATTTTCCTTCGGCTAAATTGAAGAATGTCAACAATGGTGTGATTGCAGGCAGACAGGAAACGTGGATGCTAGGGAGTGTCAGCCGAATTGAGGTATCAGGATTTGGTAGGGAAAGCATGAAGCAGTGGGAACGTCCAAGATTCTCCTGTCGCGCGGGTTTTATCAAATGATGACGTGTTTTTCGTTTCAAACTTTGCAGCACTTTTCGCTTCAAGTTTTTCTTCATCTCGTTTTGTACGTCAATTTTTAGACGCTGCATTTTCTCTAAGCTGGCTAATTACACCTTGCAACTTGTAACGGATTCTTTTTCGTCCAGCAAATATTTGGCGCCCTAAGAAGAAATTGGAAAATTGCCTCTCGCCTCGCAAGCTAAGTGTTAGCCCATTATGCTTCCCATTACCGAAGACGAATGGAAATGGGTCCCAGACCCGTCACATTTTTATATCTGACACGGACAGGTTTGAAAATAGAAAATGGAAGCTGTTCTTGGTGCAGCATAGGAAATGACACATTTAGTTGTGTGGCGACTTTTTAAAGCAAGTCCAGGTAACAAGTAAAAAAAGTAATGGTTTTTTTTCAACAAAGCAAAACTTGGAAACAAAAATACATAACGGGATGGTAGAATTATATTATTTCCTTCGCGCATGTGCGAGGGGTTGAGGGGATGGAGGGGTAAAACACTTCAATCGACCATAGTATATGGGTTCAGGAGAAAATTAAAATTGTGAAAGTTGTAATTTAGCGTGAAAAAAGTTCTCTTGAACATAAAACGACCATATTTCAATTAACAATCATTTTGTTCTTGGTTTTGCCAAATTGTAAGTGTTTAACGCAGCACAACAAAAATAGTTTGCTCGTCTGAAATTTCTGGCATCATCTTAGAGTGCTTGCAACACGACTCATCGTTCCGAAAGTATTGTAATTTTTTTTTCAAAAGTTAACTGCCTTGTGGCTAGTAATGAAATGAAAGGTAAAAATCCTCTGAAACCAACACTTCTTTCTCTCTCTCTCACACACACACACACACACACGCGCGCGCGCACGCACATGCGTGTGGGGGGTGGGGGAGCGAAAAGAGGAGAGAGCAAGATAGCGAGTGAAGCATTTTTTTCTGCATTGACTTCCCATCAAATCTTTCTCAATCCAAATATGTTCTGGAAGATAACGACTTTCCATAATCTCGCCCTCGAGCAAAGCAAGGACTTCCAGACAGTTTGCCGTTCACGATTTCTTCTGTCTTGTTTCTTCGGTGACAAACTATCCCGCTTTTCATTTGCTGCGTCTATGCGACAAACTTTGCTGCAAATTCTGTGACCACGTTACACGCATGATTGCATTCGATCGTGAAGCGATCTTCAGTGAAAGTAATAAAGATATCTATACTGCTTTTTTCCCCGGCGCGCTACAGTTCCACTTTCATTAACACGCCTCTCATGCAGGAGGGTTTGTGATAGCTGTTCATGCGGGAGGGATGGTCAGGTGCTCTATCACACACAACAAAAACATATTTTTATGAGACATTTAATAACAGGTCCATAATTTTTGGTCTTTGTGCATTTTCTGGAGACACACTTTACAGTTTGTCTCAAAAGATTTTCAAAACAAAATCCAAGATATCACAATCGCGTTTGGCCTATATAACATTACTACAAAATTTTTATATGCTAAAGAAAACTGTCTCCAAGACAATGTTAAGGGGTCAGTAAAATCACTCAATCACAAGATGAACTTTACTGAAAGTATCATAAAGCTGAAATGTATTGCTGGTATGTTCTTGATCACAAAATTAACAATTTCACAAAACACATTTCCGATTTAGCGTACAAGAAGTCAGATTTGTTTCTCATTTTAACTTCATCCTCATTCACACACAGTGTAACAACAAGATTTATTTTAAAGCGCGTGAACGTGGCTCTACAGTAGGATTACAGGCTAGACTTTCGCCGAGAGAAAAATGACATGATGGCGTTAATACACTCCTCAGACTGCCAGCGCTCTAAAAGGCGTTCGCACTCTGCCTCATTCACACGGTGCAACAGGTCGCGTTCAGCATCGCGGGTGAGAACCTTGGAGAACTGCAGACTCTGAAAAAAAAAGTAGCTCCAATTGTACTTAAATACCCTGGAGTTGTGATTATGCTGTAATGTTGTCGGTGAAAATGAACTGCAATCTAAGTGCTAGTACATGCACGTCCAGAACAATATTAGGGAGAAAGTTGGGATACACGAAGGAAGCACCCAGCGGCCACCCCAGCGAACACGTGCAACGCGCAGATAAAGTACCCGTGCCAGACACGGGATTTGAACCTACTACTAAGCAACTTTAGGAGCAAGATTGTCAGGTAATTTTTACAGAAAGCGTAAGAGTAAGCCATATTATCAGAAGTACGTCCTCTGCTACAGCAGTCCCTCCCCTCTCCCAACGACACCGCAATACCACCACCCAGACACAACATTTGCTAGTGTCTAGCTTGTGCGTAAGTGTGTGCGGCCGCGTGATTTCATTGTCCACGCTGCTGACAGATCGCCATCCACTATCAACACATGCAGGCATCCACGCACATTCGGTCCCAAGCACAATAAGGTAGAGCAACAGGACACAGGACGCAGTAACAAGACACAGCAAGGAGTAACAGGACACAGCAACAAGACACAGCACGGAGTAACAGGACACAGCAACAAGACACAGCACGGAGTAACAGGACACAGCAATAAGACACAGCACGGAGTAACAGGAAACAGCAACAAGACACAGCAACAAGACACAGCACGGAGTAACAGGACACAGTAACAACACACAGCACGGAGTAACAGGACACAGTAACAAGACACAGCACGGAGTAACAGGACACAGTAACAAGACACAGCACGGAGTAACAGGACACAGTAACAACACACAGCACGGAGTAACAGGAGACAGCACGGAGTAACAGGACACAGTAACAAGACACAGCACGGAGTAACAGGACACAGTAACAAGACACAGCACGGAGTAACAGGACACAGTAACAACACACAGCACGGAGTAACAGGAGACAGCACGGAGTAACAGGACACAGAAACAAGACAAAGCACGGAGTAACAGGGCACAGTAACAAGACACAGCACTGAGTA
The DNA here is from genome assembly GCA_004794575.1 of Lanistes nyassanus. Classification (NCBI taxonomy): domain Eukaryota; kingdom Metazoa; phylum Mollusca; class Gastropoda; order Architaenioglossa; family Ampullariidae; genus Lanistes; species Lanistes nyassanus. The sequence continues at coordinate 232,659 of SMGT01011396.1, forward strand.
ACAGGACACAGTAACAAGACACAGCTCGGAGTAACAGGACACAGCACAGAGTAACAGGACACAGCACGGAGTAACAGGACACAGCACG
>SMGT01011396.1:233137-249040 GCA_004794575.1 Lanistes nyassanus
GAGTAACAGGACACAGCAATAAGACACAGCACGGAGTAACAGGAAACAGCAACAAGACACAGCACGGAGTAACAGGACACAGTAACAACACACAGCACGGAGTAACAGGACACAGCACAGAGTAACAGGACACAGCACAGAGTAACAGGACAGCAACAAGACACAGCTCGGAGTAACAGGACACAGCACAGAGTAACAGGACAGTAACAAGACACAGTAATAAGACACAGGACGGAGTAACAGGACAGACCTCTGGCGGCAAGGAACTGTAATAGGAAACCAGTGCCTCTGTCTCCCTCTTAAAGACATCCTCTGGGAACACTCCTGACACCAGGTTACGTTGGTACGCTTCCTGCGCGGTGATTTTCTTGTTGAAAAAGAGCAGTTCTCCCGCCTGCACGTTGAGCATGAACCATTACAAAAGCCCGTTTAGGATGCTCTAGAAAAGTTAGAAAAATTTCCCTATTCCCTTATTTTAAAAGTTCTCTTAAAACCTTATTCTTATCTGCTTTCTTTTATTATTTTCCAGCGACAAATGAAATTCCAAATAAAGACTTGAATCCAACCTTGGCTTGTCCCATCACTTTGGGAAAAATATAGGATGAGCAGCCCTCAGGAGACTGGCCTAACTGAGAGAAAGGGGTGTGGAATGTTGCCTGTTCAACCAACAAAGAGCAACAAATGTCATATATTTGATAACTGGGGCACAATGCATCATTGTTTAAAACAGTAAATATACATAATATACTTGGCCACTTAAAGCTTTTGAGGTGCTGATTGTTCATACGAATTTCACCTTCAAATCTAATAAGCACCATTCATAATTTTCCTTAGCAACTTTCTTAACTTACCTTGACAAACCTGTTACAACACAATCTTCATGCAACAAAATCTAATTTGTTGATTTTGTTTTTTATTTGCCAAATGACAGTATAAATGGCTCATGAAAATGTTGGTTCTAGCCCTTTACAAAACACTACCAGCATCGAAAGTTTTTGTAGCATTCAAACCAAGTGGAACATGAAAACTTACCGTTAATTATACTCACCCTGTCTGTGCAGTATACAGCATCAAATAAACCCAATACAGTCACAGATATACCCACTGCAGGCCCATTTACCAGTGCTATAAGCGGCTTAGGAAAGTCAATGTAGGCCTTTATGTAATTTCTTAAAAAGAAAACAGAAAAAATGACAAGAAACTTTCTATGCAAGCTAAACTGTCCATTCAACTGTTTAATCAGAGGAATCATTTAAAAAAAATTCATATATTTTTCTTATTATCATGTAAGATAATCTAAGGGTTAACAAGTTGTATGTCTTCTAAGATTTGTTAAGTAACAGTAATGCACTTAATTATGAAAAGATTATACAATACAAAGTGCATGGCAAAGAAGCATTTGACAATTTTTCTTCACAAGAATATCCATATAGATGCACTCACTGAAGAACAATTTTCCCCTTCTGAGCCATTTGCGGAATCTGTTCAGGCGTCACATTTGTAAAATTGGCAAGGTCATTGCCACTGCAGTAATAATCACCAGCACCTAAAGAAATTAAGTGATGTTAGTGGTGATGGAAGTGTCAACTGCGATGACGTATATCTGCCTACTTGTACAATAAAGCCCAAAGGGAATGAATTCACAAATTGTTTGGATGCTTTTGCATAAATCATTTTTGTAATATAAAAATGCAAAGCTATACCTGTGAATACAGCAACTGAAATGTTCTTGTCTTCTGCAGCCTCCCCCAGAATCTCAGCTATATCATTATACATCTGAAATAAGCATCGTAAAACTAGCCATAACCTTCTAATTAATACATTATGACACAAAATGTTATCCTCAATAAAGTAAGGAAAATATGCATGTACTTGTATTTGAATACGCACTCCAGTGCGCACACGGGGCACTAACTTTCAATGGAGACTGATACGGAAACTGCAGTTCTTAACAGACATAAAATGCATAACTAAAAAAATAGTAATAGTTAAAGCATATCAAGTAGTATAAGACTATCTGTGTTAACTTGGCCTTAGATGTACCCATACTCAAATTCATAGAATTGATACATGTACTGTGAACATCTGCTTTGCAACTGCATGAATACATGAGAAATACAGAGCAGCCTAATTAAGGTGTATGGCAAGTTTTAGGTGATCAAAAGTAATGAAAAAACTGCTTTTGTAACCGATTCCTGTCTTAACCAGATCACACCAAACAGGAGCATGTTGGTGGAGAACTTGGAACAGAGCCTTGTTAACTGATTTCTCATTTCATCAGGAAGTGTGTTAGCTGAACTGCTGTTTGTATGTTATCAAGGCAGAGTGAATTGTGTGCACAAATGTGTTTGGGCTTTTATCTAACAAAAAAGAAAGAAATTATTTGTTTAAATTTGCACACCAGTGAGACAGACAACAAAGGAGGCAAGGCCTCACCTGCCATGTCAAGGCATTCTTTTTGTCAGGCCTGTTCAGTAAGATCCGGAGGGCTTTATTCTCTTTTGTCACCTGAAGACCAGCGTACTTGTTTGTATCCCCAGTCTGCACGCTGGGGGCCGCTTGCTCCTCCGCTGCTGTCAGTTGATTGATGACGTCTATGTACTTCTGCTGAGCTTCCTCCTGTAAAGTGAACACAGTAAATGTTGATTAGAGTTTCTTACAGTTTTCTGCCTGAACTTATGGTATGGTAAGCAAAATCATATGGTAAGATGCCATGATAGCTGGATAGGTATGGTAATATGGCAGTTGGGTTCTGTTTAAACTAACATTGTTAACAAGAAGCACTTCTCATGCTGCCACACGTGGGACTGCTGGCGCAACACAGGCTTCAGTCCCTCCCAGTCACATTATACTGACACCGGGCCAACCAGTCCTAGTACTGTTCCCTATACCAGACATCTGGCAGGGCAAGTACTAGACTGCTAGTTTTAAAGTCTTACATATGACTTTGCTGGGATGTGAAGCCTGAACCTCCTGCCTTGCAGGCAGCACCTTAACTGTTAGACCACCGACGCAAGCATGCAGCGGTGGCAGTCAGATAACATGCAGACTGCCAGGGGCTTAGCAGCAGTGGTATGTTGTGCTATGTTTGTCCTAAAAAAAATCTGGAGGAGAGGTGTTATATTAGTCACTGGCACTTATCAGTTCTGATTCTACTCACTCTTCACCTTCTTTTTGATACTAAATTCAACATACTGTACTGCAGCTTAGATCAGTTTGTGTGAAAATGTACTCATTACTACATGTCCATCTTGACTAGAGAAAGGTGCTCCAGCAGAAGTAGCACTTCTACCTTTTTGATCTGCTAACATTAACAATAAGAGCAGGTTGTTCTATTCATTATCTTTCCCTTCATTTAGACCTACTTTATATGTATGTGTGTGTATTTACTGAACTTTCTTTCAGTTTATCAGCTAACAAACAAAATCTTTGTAGTGGCAGAACTTTTATCAATTAGTTGTTGTTACTGCCTGTCAGTGCCTCTGTTGAAACCCATTCTGATCAATACAAATGTTTAGACAGTCTTAAATACTTGGCACAGAATCCATATAATGCCACCCTAGACAATGTATGCTACTTGCAACAGCTTGACATTAACCTGGAGAACCACATAATCTATACTGCCATCAGGAAAGTATATGTTATAGGTTGAGGAATTTAAAACAGAAAGATACGTATAAATTCTGAATGCATATGCCTTTTCTGATGCAAACATGCATGGGTAGCCTTTAAATGGTCCCTGAAGTGTTGTCTACTGGAAATCTAACACCTGCTTGTTTGGTTGGGTAGAAAACCATTTAATAGTAGCATGCTGCCTTGACCAATGTTCTGAAGAGTGAGGTGCAGAGGGAAAGAAATGGTATAATTCAGAAAAGTTTGCCCACCCTCAACACCCCCCCAAAAAAAAACAAAACAAAAAACAAACAAACAAAATAAATAAACAAACATACACATCAGTGCACATGCAAATGCATGCAAGCACACAATAATGCACAGAGAAGTCCATGCTAAGTTATCATCCGGATAAATGCCAGTACCTTTGACATGTTTCCCAGAGTATTCCAAGCTTCCCATTTAGCCTTGCCAACAAAGTCAAATGCACCAGGCTTTGTTGCGTTACATTTCCCCTGGGTCGCCTAGTATTAACAAGGACAAAATGGTATTAGTACAGGAGATAGAACATAAAAAGATTTTTTAAAAAACAAACCACGCTAAACACAGCCTAAATTTTCTCACATCTGACCTGTTATCCAAATTGCAAACTTGTAGAAATTGATTTTTAAAAAAATTGGAAATAAGTTTTGTTTTAAACTTCTAAAGAAAGTTCAAAGAATTAGAAAAGACAGATTTAAAAATAGGAAAACCAGCTTGTCTATTGAAGACCGTAAGAAAGAATTATATCTTTGCGGCTTAAAGTTGCGTGGTACTGAAATCTGACAAACCTGCTTGAAAAGACCATAGATCTGTAGCTTAACATCATTCCCAGGCTCTTCTTTCAGTGTATTAAGCCTCTTTTTGGCAGCTTCGAATGCATCATCAACTGCTGGCATTCTGTACACTACGCTCTGGTGAAATTTACTCTGGGAAATGACTCCCTTCCTTAATTTGAGAATCACAATTAATGGAACAATGTTAACAGTTCTTTCAACATCATCATGTAGCTGAGAAAAATCTGATAAAATGGCACAACCAGGATAATCCATTTGAGGAAAAAAAATTTCTAAGTGAAGTCAAGTGAAACAAATAATGTTCATGTGCGTGCACCCTTGCGTACGGCAGCGTGGCCAACACACGCACGCGCTCACACACCAGTCCATATAAAGACGCGCACACACAAGACGCGCGTGCTCTTATAACAATCATATTGGAAGATGCCCACCAAATTTCTGTGACGAGGAAGGGAGGATACAAATTCTGTCTCTGTACATGTACTTTGTAGGTTATAACCTGTCTTTCAATTTAAGAGGTGCAGTAGTATTATTTACCGTTTCCCGTGTGCATGACTAGAAAATCATACAGATTTGGCCTCAGGATTGTGGATCTTATCCTAAAATTTAAATCATATAAATGATCATGTTGCTCTGATTCACTGTAGCACGTGATCAGAAAATTCGGTCTGAAATTATAACAATGCCGTATGCCTTACATTTAAGGTAGTGCAAAGAAGTTACTGGTGGTTCAAAGTCCATCAGCGCCTATAGTGTTTTAATCATAGGCTACTCGTAGTCGTAGCACTAGCAGACGCCAAAGGGCATATGGGCATGTTTGGTGCTTTGTCTTTTATCACAAGAAATCACCTCATCTGAAACACCTTGATAGTCGCCTACTGCTTTCGTCTGCCCTGCGTTCATTATATAATGTCAACATTTACACTCTACCTGCACAGAAATGTCGTCCAGCCCAAGGCTCGGCGAAGCATCTTCAGTGTTTGGTAGGCAGCCGGAAGTTGTATGAGTTATCTCCCACACAAGCATCGTACAATGGCGGATTCTGAATACTTTGAGGTAAACGCTTTTCAACAGCAGTTCAGCCCTAGTCTCGATAGATACTTTGCATTATTTCTAATATAGAGAATTTTCGTTATTTTGTTTAGTAGATTCCCAGGTCATTTCACTTAGTCATCCAGCGCGATCTTTTGTTTGCCTGAAGCAGACGACCGCTTACAGGTTAGCATTGCGGTTGCCGCGCCATCGCAGCGGTGATCGACCCTGGCTCCATCTCTGTCAAAGAGGATCTCTGGGTCCAAAGACAGTGGAGTTCACATGCGTCCTTGTTTGCGTTCAGCTGCACCCCCAGAGATTTTAATTTTACATAGTGAATTAAATATTGCCAAACTATTTGTCTGTTTTGAATTTTGAGTCAGTAAAAGTTCTACGCACTAAAACGATATTCAAAAGGTGGACAATGAATTGGAAAGTACATCGAGTTTTCTAGAGCGCTTTAATTTTTCGTACGTATCCAGATCGTTTTAGACGAATGTATTTTCTTATAACTCAATAACTCAATAAGCAGTTTTGAATTTTCAGGTGGAAAAATTGTTGAAGAAAAAGATTGAGAATAAAAAACTGATGTATCTAGTTAGATGGAAAAATTTTGGGCCAGAGTATGACACATGGGAGCCGGCGACCAATCTGAAAACCTGCTACATGGCATTTGTTGATTTTGAAAAGAGACAAAAATCCATGAAATCATCATCTGTAGCTGCAAAACTTCTAAAAAAAAGCAGAGAACTTTCGACCAAATACAGCAGTCAGAAGCTTTCCAGTGATTCTACAAGCACCAAAAAAACTGTCCAAAATAGAAAACATGGGATTAAAGCACTTAAGGCAAAGTCTACAATGCTTGGCAAGGTCTCAGCATTAACAAAAAATAAAAATCCCAAAAGAAATGACAGTTCAAAGAAAATTGTTTCTGCATCATTTTCAAGGAAAACACCCTCAAGCACTGAAAAAAAGTACAGCTGCAAAAAGAAAGAGGGTCGAACCTTGTCTTCTCACAAGAGGAAAAAAGATTTAAAGGAAGAGACCTATTCCTCTCCATCATCAAAGGGACATTTGGACTTGATAAAATCAGGAAAGAAAAACAAACTGAAGAAAAATAAGCAAGAATTAAAAATTTCAGGATCAGGACGTAGCCATGCGAAAAAAGACTACAAATCAAAAAAGAAAGTGGTTAGTTATGTTAGCCAGAGTACCGCTGAATGTGTTGCTGATAGTGCAGCTGTGAGTGACATGACACCCAAGCATGAAGGTGATAGCACAGAGGCAGCTGCACAGAACTCGCCATGTAAGGAGAAGAAAATATCTGGAGCTAAAACAGTTTTAAAACCCAAAGCTGTACCTGAGAGCAACAGCACAGTTGACGATGATGAGCTTGATAGTGACGATGACAATATTTTGTATTCCCTGAATGAACCAGAATCGTGGCAAGAGGAAGGCCAAACAAAGAAAATATCCAAGCCAAAAAAATCCTCCAATGACAACCAAACTGTGAAGAAAAGTTCAAAAAAGATCTCTCTGATGCCTGGAAGCTCTCCAGCTCCCAGCAGAAGTTCAAAGAAGAGAATGTCACTGCTGGATTTCAAGAAGCCTAAATCCAAACAGAAGCAAGGTAAGTAGAAGGGTCATCCAGTTCCAGAATCTTCCTATTTTTATCATGAAAAAAAAGTCGGTAGATAGATAATTTAGTACCAACAGTTTTACCCACCCACTCCCCCATCTTTTTTTCAAACCTGAAGTTAAAGTCATATTTATGATCAGCGTTGCATTAATAATAAATATTTGGAGTAACCATGGTTGTGTCTATGAAAAACTGAAGCTTAACTACACCACTGTTTTTTCTCTGACTAGTGTTACTGAATGTTCTTAACTTTTTCTCATTATATTTAAGTAGAAGACAAATTTTCTTACAAACTTAAGGTTTTTTTTTTATAACTTGCCTAAAAGTCTTAAGAAATATTCAATCCGTCTTATTAATTCCATTTGAAAAAAAATTGCGAAAAAGGTAATTCTCATCTTCCCCTACCAAGATTTGGATGGATAAATCAGATTTAAAAAAAAATTAATCATAATAAATAAAATGGTATGCAGCTGGTTTTCAGTGACAGAATTGAAAAATATCTTAGAATCAGACCTCGGTGTTAAAATGAAAAGGAAATGTGTAGATGCACGCAGTCTTGGTAACATGTTAACGCGAAACCAGAATCTTCGCATACGCATACCCAGAAACAGCTAGGCACATCTAGCGGGTTAAGCGCCCACCAAAAACCAAAGGTGAAGAGGCAAGGGTTGTGGGGACGAGAGCCTGAACTGGATGCAAAAAAAAAAAAAAAAAGGAGATGCCGATGTGTGTATTACGCTAAACCCGTTTAGTTTATAGTACTACATAATCCTTGTTGATTAGCAACAGAACTTCATTCAACATTGTAAATACTGTTTTTGTGCTTATCTATAGGTGTCCCTTATCTGTCTGTGTCGTCCAGACGAAGGGGTAAATGCCCCGAAACTGCTGCATCGTTTCGTGTAGCTTGGCGCAGTTCCTTTTTAACATAATACTGTTCTGCTGCACCCTATTTAAAAAAATCCAGACCTCGCATCATACATTCCGTGAGACCCCAATCTAATCAGATAAGTTCGTGACATTGGGGAATCGATTTTGGACGTAGATGAGATGAAAGCAGCAGGCAACGGAATTTCCCGCATGTTCTTCCTAATATTTAATTCTGGCAGTGTGCTGGTGCCGTTAGACTAACTGCAAAACACCGCAGTTGGTTTTATCGTAAAAAGATATTAAAGGGTAGTTTGTGGTTACGAAACTCCCATTCGCGAAATCACACAAATTCAAACATTTTATTAACATTTATGGTATAAATCCTGGACACTGATATCACGGAATTCAAATCTGTTAGCACTTACATTTATCAATAAGCAGAATTTGGGTCTACAGGTAACATTCGAAATTGTCGCCAAAAAAGTACAATCGTCGGTAAAAGTCGGACGAGGAGAACGGCCCCGTTCGAGCTATAGATCGGCATGCTGTAGGAAATTAAGTTGCAGTAACATTAAAAGCGAAAAGTTGCATTTCCTCAGTACCCATCTGCTCAGTTGTTAATGTTGTTACGCTTATGTTTTCAGTACTTTAGTCTGCACCATTTTATTGTTGCCGTTGGTTGTTATTTGTGCCTATAAAATATAGTTAAGTATGGTATTGAGTATTTTAAAATACTTTTTACTCGTTTACTTTTATGTTCATTGTTTTATTGTCTTATTCTTATTGTTTGATGGTTGTGTTTATTGCTTTTCCGTCGTTATGATGGGTATTTTGTAAAGGTTTTAGATTGTGTGGTGTTGCTATGTTTAGTTCTCTATATAGTGCCAAACGAAGTGCATCCGACATCTTTACCAGGATATCGCGCGAAAAAGCTTCTGTATTATTATGAATTCCACATTTGTTTCTCACAACGAAACAGTTCTGCGATGTTCATGAAGACTTTATGCTCGGGGTACAGTCTTTGAAAGTCCAGCATTCTTTACATATGCATGGATACAGTGTACTCCGAAAACCTATATGGATTGATCGCATAATCCTCTAAAATCGTGCATGAATGATAAAGAGCTGTATTTTCAAATATCCTTTTCCGAGCACAGACCATGAGAAGAAAAAGTGGTAGAGAATTAAATCAAGGGGGGAAAAGTCAATGAAAACAAATGTTTGACTTCTTTCCTGATGGATGCATTGGGAAAAAAAGTCAGAGACATTTTCCTTTGACATTTTTCCTGCTGTCCAGCCTATGCGCCCCATCTACTGAAGCTAAGTCTTTTTCTTCTGTTTTCGTTGTTGTCGTTTTTTCGTCATTTTTGTGTCGTCCTGATGAAGGGGTAGTGCCCCGAAACATGTAGATTGTCTTTGTCTTTGTCATGTCTTAGCTTGGTCCAGTTCCCTTGTTTTAAATTTAAGAAAGATTTTACTCCAAGCGGCAGTCACCTGTTTTTCTTTGACATTTTTCATAAACTTTTTTTCTTGTTGACTTTTTTTTTAAAGACTTTATTTCCTTGGCTTTTTTCCAGTCGACTTTTTCCTCCACTAGCTTGTCTAGAATGGGACTGGTTTGTTTGAGCAACGAAAAAAAATTTCAACAAACGTCACCCGATAGCTATAGCGCGTGTTCATAGGGTTTTAACTGTTGCTGTAATTGTCCGATTTCTGATCGATTTTTATAATGCAAAGATTATTTGTCCGTTTTATATTCAAATTTGGCAGTTGCAGTTCCCCAAATTAGTTTTACGACAATTAGAGGCAGCTTCTTATGGCTAGAATTAAACAGATGTTACCGAGATGGTCCGTAATCCGGTGGTTAAAATGCTGGATTCAGCCATGTCAGGTTTGGTGTTTTTTCCTCACTACATTTAAGAAATATTTTCAGGGTGGGGTAAGGCAAGGAGCTACATAGGGGCTAGGGTGTAGCTAGAACTTAGGAGGTGTCTATCCGCACAACTTATTTAAAAAAAATTAAAACCACAACCTCACGTACGATGATGGTACAACGTGCATCATTACATGAAATACCCCACCGAGTCTGATTGCTAATTTGTTATGGCGTCTGAGTATGAACAATGAAGGAGTGTGAACAATACTGACAGTTACTAGTAATAGCAGAATATTTGAATTATGAAAACGAAAAATCTGAGCACATCAGTGCGTCGTGTTTTCATTGCGTTCTTTGTCGTTGAGCTAGACCGCACGGTTTTTCTCGGCCTTTCAGGAAACTGTCTCAAAAATATAATACTAGCCAGAGGACCGGGCGCTGCTCAGGATTTTTGTTGTTGTTGCTGTTTGTTTGAATAGAGGCTGGTTTTGAACCAGTGACACAACCCTCTTCAGCTCCCAGCAACACCCCACGCACCCGCCCGATCCCCTCCACCCGCCCCCCGCCCCCACAACACGCCCGCCCCACGACTCACCCCTCCACCCGCACCCGTTCCAGACCTCCACCTTTCCACCCGCACCCCGCCCCGCCCCACCCCACCCACCCCCAATCCCCAGGACAATATGAAATCGCTGAGGTTTTTAAAACCAAAAAAGGTAGGATTATGGTTGTGGCCACTGTCGTATGTACGTCCTAAACTTTCATCCCAAAAGAGGACACACGCGTTATGGCAACCAGGGCCGTGACCGCCAGAGTTTGTCTCTCCAACGACTGTTTAGTTAAGATTAACTTTTAACATCAAAAGCAACAAGTAAGCATAGTTTAGCTACGTTTGCAACAAAGAAAACATTGTTGCAGTGTGTGGTCTAGGATTTGTGTTTGTAATGATCTGTCGTAGGTTGAACTAGTTTTGTGTTGTACTCATTTTCTTAAACAGACCGCAGTTAAGTGACGCAGTTGAGCCTAATCATACTATTAGAATCCCCTAACTACCCTCTAACCCCCAGCAACAACCAAAGATTTTTTTAAAGGACAAAAATCATCCGAGGATCGTTAAAAGACAGAATGTTAATGACGTTCTTCCACTGGTACCAGCGCTAGGACAGACTTATGGAAGTCGATCAAAGAAAATTTGTTTCAGAAACTGCTGTTGGTTAGTGAAGCATAATCACTTTTGTCAGTAGTTCACAGTTGTATTTAGATCATATTAACAGCTCTTTCAACGATACACAAGTTTATACTACATGGAATTAAATCGGTCGGAACTTATTCCACCGTCCCAACCCAATGTGTACGTCAGCTGGACTTATTCACCGTTTATCAAGATTATGAAGAATCGTCATTTTCTTACTTGCTCTTGTAGTAAACCTGAAGCACAGTTGTTTTTTTTTCTTTCAGAGCTTACAAGAACTCTTAACCTATATTATGAGTATCCTCGTAATTCGCGTTGCCGCAGGGACTGCTTTCAAAGTAATGAAAGTGTTTGAAAAGTGTCGTCCGCATCTCCGAACCGAAATGAGAAGCTGAACAGTGAATGCCCCCCCCCCTCCGCCCCCAAACACTGCCCCGTCCCCCAACTCATTACTGGGTATAAATCCGTCGGCACTGCGGCAAAATGAAAGTCGCGCGAATAAAATCTCGTGTTTGAAAAGAAGCCGTTGTATTTGTGTACGTCATAAAACAATTGTTCAGGCACTCATCGCAAACAGTGTGGGAGTTTTTTTTTTATAGCGTTAGTATTTCTACAGCACGAGGTGGTTAAATATCTCTGGTTAAAGGTAGATTTTTTTTCTCTCCAATCACTTTCATGGGATTTCCCTTTCAAAAAAAAAAAAAGCTCGGCGCTAGTGTTCGTTGGCACGAACTTCATTTTTTCCGTCGCAAGTTCGACGGAAGTTTTGAGGAAATCAAGATTTCAGCTAAATGTATATGTAGTGGTATGTTTCTAACTCTGTTCCAGTGGGGTAGGGGGAGGGGACGGCCTCAAGATGAGGTTTCCCTACCTCCCCACCAGTGTTGTTTTTATTTTCGGTTGGTTTGCTAGTGGTGGGAGGGTGGTCCCGATGGTGGGGACTTGGTTTGTCGTCATTTTTTTTACGTCTTCTGACGTCATTTGTGAGGAGCTTTCCATGGACTATGGAGGCGTTGAGCGCGAAAACTTCTCTTAGTAGTCACGCTCAAAACCTTAGCGATGACCTTTTTAGCCGGCGATGCTTGATGCTCCAGTAACTGCTTGGACGCTCTTGAGAACAAAGAGAAAGAGAAAGGGGCTGTCTCCGCCGTGCATCGCCCCCGTGCAAAAGACTAGCGTACTTAAGCGCACTGAAGCTCCATCAGAGATACGTACTGTATATCCTGGGCTCAGTGCCTTTTGTCTTTGTGGGTCGAGTTGAAGAAGAGATTGCAGCCTTTGAAAGCCCTCCTGAGGAGGACGTAATGATGAAATATAACAGCAGGCTGATGCCGCGCTGGATGTATTCAGGCCTTCTGTTCCTCAGTTTTCGTGTTACCAAGGGCAGATGTCTTTACCTCGGGGCTGGAATTCGACTGTTATTTATGACTACATCCACTCAGAGTTGGCCAATGGCCACCGGCGTGAGTGGTTCAAGGATTAAGATGTTTGCTTCCAAGGCAGGAGGTCGGCGGTCTGCATCCTGCCGAATGATACCAAAGATTTAGAAATCGGCAGTCTAGTAGCTTCCCTACCAGACGCCTGGAACTATAGACAACAATACTAGGACTGGTTGACCCGGTGTCAGTATAATGTGACTGGGTGGGACTGAAGCATGTACGCAGCAGTTCACTTGTCTAAACAACACCGTCCTGATATACATCTCGTTTGTGCTTTGACCAAACACAATAAAAATCAAACTTCAATCAGAAGACTATCAATCAATCCAATCAGTTCGTCAATCAGTCAGTTTTACTTATAGTATTCCGCTATTCTGATATTAGTGAGCTAGCCATTCTGATATTATTTGTGTGATATTGTCTGTGTTACATAATGTCTACTCTAACCCAACACCTTTATTCTTCCTACCTCAATTAAAAAGAAGTTGGAGGAGGTTGATGCTTTTTTTAAAGCCAGCAGAGGCATATATATATATATAAAGGAAAGAACCGCGTGAGTGAGTGGGAGAAAAGATATCTTCCTGCACAGAGAAAAGACATTGTTGATCTTAAGTTTTGTCCTATATTCTGTTCTTCTCATTTGTAAAAGGTCATGTTTAGACTTTGTGATTTGAACCAGCATATTTCCCCCTTTGTGTCTATGTCTGTTCCCTTATCAGTTTAATATGATTTAACTGTTGATAAGCTTTGCTTATTCTATAGCTGCACAAAAGGCTTTGGATATTTTTTAAGCTGCTGACAGAATGTCTGACAAATGTGTTTATTTCCTCCACAGCTCCTTTCGCTCACCTTCTTCGACCATCCTCACCAATTCCATTCTTCACTCCCTTGAAAGCAGCAGCACAGAGTCCACTGCGAGGTGCAGTAGTGCCACCCAGCAACTCCCTAGCCATGGATAGCCTTGTTGGAGACGTTCCGGCCTACCAGGCTGCACCCACAGGGCCGCTGAGCCCATCATCCATGTCCTACAAAATTCTTCTGGATGACCTCCCCGGCCAGCTGCATCCGAGGGCGAAAGGAAGCAAAAAGAAAGAGAATGGCAGTGGTGTCGGGGGCAGCAGCAGTGGGAAGGATGGTGGTGACAACGAGGGCACGCAGATAGCAGAACCCATCGAGAGGCGTATCAGTGTTCGTGCGACAGAGTGTGTGTTTCGATACAAGCAGATTGTGGTGAAGAAGTGCCATCGCTACACTCAGATCTGGCTGAACACGCAGACCACCCTGAAGAACGCCTTCAACCCTAGTGTAAGCTTTCCCTAGGGTCTGTTGTAAATAAAAATTGTTTTATGACGATAAGATCATTAAGCTTGAATAGGATAGTCAACAGGATGGTCACACTATGCCTAGAAAGTGAACATTCTTTATGATGTGGTTTTTGTATGTTTGCGTAAGCATTCTCTTAGTTTTGCTGCCCCTAATGTCTGGAACTCACTGCTGACTAAACTCCGGGATGCTCCTTCTCTTGCTTCATTCAAAACAGCTCAAAATCAATCTCTTTCACACTCAGATCTGTGTTTCAGATCTGATCAAAGTCTAAACATCGCTTTTCACTGATTATACTGTGCTTGTTGGTAATACTGCTCTAGGGGGAGAGTGAGTGTGAGAGAGAAATGGGGAGAGAGAGAGCTATTGCGACCGTGCGAGTGTGGTTGATGGTTGCTTTCTTGGTGTGTTTTATGTGGTTGCCTGTGGTGTCTGGATATACTGTGTGATACTGTGGCTGTCTTCGTTGTTGTTTTGTGTTTTTTTTGTAAAGCGCATTGAGCCCTTCGGGGGAATAGCACTCTAGAAGAATCCTATTATTATTATTATTCACACATACGTCTACAGGAGAGAGAGAATTACTGAATGTGTGGAAGATGAGGCTTTTGTCATACCAGAGATAGATATCAGACTATTCAGAATATGTAGAGCTTAATGCTAGTTTACTAACTCAAGCATTGTTATTGGGTAATGCTGACATGCACATAGGAGACAAAATCATTCTGCATGACCAGCTTGAGGCACACCACTATTTGGTCTGCCACAGTAATTTGAGAACATTGTACGTGTATTGTAAGGCAAGTTTTTGACTGTGAGTGTCTGAATCTTGTGTCCTTCAAGGTGGTGCAGGAAGTGGTGGCAGCCCTCAACACAGCCAAATACGATGACAGCATCCTTGTGCTGTTTGGTGGAATTGGCAATTATTTCAGCTCTGGCACTGACCTTCATTTCCTTGTGACAGGCGACAGGAGAGTAGCAGCTCGACAGATGGCCGATGCACTCAGGTAAAGAATAAAGACTAAAAGAGCCATCAGATGTATAAAGAGGTGTCATGTTTGTAAAGAGATGTCATGTGCCAATATTAAAAAAAGTGTCACTTGTCTGTAAAGAGATGTCACATGGTCTATAAAAAGGTGTCAGATGTTAGCTTTGATGTTGATTAATGATTTCCTGATCATGTTTGGCAGCTGCTGCTTGTCAGAGGGTTTAAACTTAATCTGAAGCCCCAGTTTATTAGGTCACAAGTTTAGTGGAATGAAATATAAATAATCATTACTGGTGATGACCATACATGTACATGATAACAGTGAGGTTTTGAGGCCCATCCAGTTCTGCTGTCTGGAGTAAATGATTTTCTTCCTTTATGTGTAGTAGCCTTTATGAGCTAATTGTCTTAAATGAGGACCTTTTGTTCATAGCTGCTAAAGTGCTGATTACATAATGTAAGCATTTGATCACACAGTATGAAGCACCAAGCATTAACTGAACCTAGGTCTAGTAAACTAGTTGCCGGCAAAGATTTTAACACTAATTCTTGGATCTGTGATTGTGATGTGTAGGGAGCTTACTAAAGCTTTCATCACCTTCCCTAAGCCAGTGATGGCTGCAGTGGGTGGGACAGCTGTGGGACTAGGGGTGGCACTGCTGTGCCTGTGTGATGTGGTGTACTCTAGTGACAAGGCATCATTCCACCTGCCCTATTCCAGTCTCTCACAGACCCCAGAGGGCTGTTCATCCTTCACTCTTCCCTTAGCCTTGGGACTGGCATCAGTGAGTAGTTCTGTTTCTGGCTGTTGCAGGCATTTCTGAACTTGGGTTTGCTGAAGGAAAGTTATAAGTTATGAGAATCATTCCTTGTTATTTTATTGTTAACTAGTTGGACACCTAGTGATTGAAAAAATATTGTCCCCATTCTTGAGGGATCGCTGGTTTTTTTCCCTTTTTTTTAATTTTTGGGCATTAATTCATTTTGTTTGTAGCCTTATTTAATGAACTCTTCATGGAATGTAAATCAGTCTTCTCTTCATACAAACATGGTGTTGGTCATCAAATTCTGGACCTCAGATCCCACTTGACCCCCCCCC
>SMGT01011396.1:249057-283344 GCA_004794575.1 Lanistes nyassanus
CCCCCCCCCCACACACACACACACACATGCACACCTTCACCTGCCATCATGTTTTAGCTGTTTTTAAAAGTTGTGGTTTGTGCTTGACAGGCAAATGAACTGCTGTTCGGTGGGAGATGCATCACAGCCATGGAAGCTTACCAGTTGGGCCTGGTGTCTCATGTTTTCTGGCCCACTGCCCTCATGCAGGAGGTCATCCCTCGGGCTGAGAATATGGCTAGCTGTTCTGCCAAGGTATTTTTAAGGCTTTTCATAATTGGACAAAAGTGTGTCCTAGTGTGCCAAACCTGGCCGCATGTTAGGCTGACTAAGAACATTTGTCTTGCTGAGATATGCTGTTAACTGAAGCTTGGGTCTCAGAAAAGAGTGATTGATTGTGTTTTGATGCTTGCTTGCAGTCAGTGGGTGGACAGTTTGGATTCCATGTCTGCACATGTACTTTCTCTGCATGTAGCACCTGTCTGCAGGGCTGGTTGATGGGGGCTCCCTCTGGGTACTTTGGTTTGAACCCCATTCCCCCATTCCTCTTCCTTTAACACGATTCATTACCCCCAGGGTGGACAAGAAACCAGCACATATTTTCTTTGTAGCTCTCATATTTTCTTGTTGTTGATGTCATCTTTTGCTCTGGTGAAGACTAGCTCAACTTTCCTCTGACAGGTGCTGGAAGGTACCAAGCTGCTGATTCGCTCCCATCACCGCACCAAGCTGGAACTGACCAATGAAACAGAGTGCAACCTGCTGCTAGAGCGATGGTCTTCTAACGAGTGTCAGCGTGCCATAGAGGCATACTTAGCTAATGAGAACAACTTTTCTCACTGAACAGTGCAGTAGCCAGTTCTGGTGCATTTTTTAAAAAAAATTGTCCACACATTGTTGGCAGCTTATTACGTAAGTTGAAACATGCTGACTTTTGAACGTAGCCATCAAGATGTGTATTTGTTCAGTGGTAAGGAGATGCTGTTGCTGTTGTTTTCTGATGTTCTACAAATGTAATATAAACAACTCTTGCTGTTGTTATGGTGGGTTTTTTCCTGGAAAATTGACATTCCCTTTGAGTTCACATGAAATTCTTTTGTGCTGTTTGCCTCAGTCTGTTTTGTGAATAAGAACAGAAACCAGAAGAAAAGGAAAGTGCACTCCATAATTTCCTGAACCACTTTTCCTAACAAGAAATAGCCCTGGTAAAACACACTTCCAATAGGCAGTTTTCTTTCCATTTGTGTTATCTCCATTATGTAATTTGTAATAATTCTTAAATTTGTTACGGTCATAGATGTTTTACTCCATCACATCTGCCTCTACCATATACACCATACCTGTAAAAGAAGTTTTATGTGGGCAACACCTCGATTTGTTTTTTTCCTTCTGGAATTGTCCTTTAATGCTGTCTTTAAAATGATTTTTTCTATTGCGCATTCAGTGTTCATTGAGGGGTTTGGTTAAAGATGCCTTAGAGTTTTTGGAGGTAAAATTTATAACCCTTTATAACCTGCACGAATGCAGGAGATTTTATGAAAATTTTTCATTTTGTGAATAGTTTGCTAGGAATTGTAAACAAACAGTCGACTGTAAAATAAGGTACTTCTGTTGTGATGAAAATGTGCTGTTTACAGAGTAAGTTGAATGTTTTATTTTAAACATAACATCTGCATGCATTTTGACATCTTAACATTAAAGCACAATTGGTCCTGGTTGTCTGGGTTTTTACTTTTTTCTTTTTTAAATTCATCAGGTTTGAAATGTGCCTCATTCTGTAACCTCACCTTTGTCAAGGGAGGGTGACATTTCTGAACAGTGAAATAGGGAGTAGACACGTCAAAGAGTTTTTCTTTGGATGGATGTATTTGTAGAGGTCAGCTGATGTGTAGATGTATTCATCTATTACAGGTTGCCTAATTAGCATAACAGAATTGTTTGCTCTAGCATACAGTATGTTGTACCAGGTATTATAAAATGCAAAGGATCTTTTGCTTTTTTTAAAACTCAGGGATGCATTCAAGATACATTTAAGTGCAATGTACAGTTGTAAAATATTAAATAGGTAAATTTGAAAGGCACAATGACTAAAAATCTCAAACTTAGCTTCTGTTATAGACTTCTTGCAATTTCAATCTTATGTGACACTTTTGTCCTTAATTGGCCAGGGACTGAACATTTAAAAAGAAATAATAACATCTTTTTCTCCTCATCTGTCTCAACACACACAAAAATGGCTATTAAGTTTGATCGCTTATTTTTACTGATTTCATTTCATGATTGATATGAATTTCAGAAAATTTCATTGGGTAGTCTGTTAGGGAGTAAAGTTGTTCATTTAGTAATTGCTGACAAGCTGTTGTTTGGAATGTCCATCACTGCCACTGCAGCAAACTGTTTCCAAATTTGAGTGTTCACTTTGGGTCCAAGTAGGTTTAACAGAAGCCTATGCAATATATTTCAAGATGTTCATTATAGGCTTTTGGCAGCAGTGAGTGTACACTTTACTGCACAGTGAGTAGAGATGATGTCTGCAAATCATTTCCAACAATATATTAGATACATGTGTATAGCTAAATAGATCCAGGACGAATCACCCATATCACTTAGAAGTTTACTCTCTCATGACCTATGACAGCATGAGCTTTACAAATTCATTTTGCCACAGAGTGTTCTCATTACAAACTCTTTGAGTGGTTTTTACTTTATAATAAATTTTTCGCTTTTTCCTGTTCCTTTGGACACTAGTTCTCAACAGGAAGGTTGAGCTAAGCTTTGTAAGAAATGAGATTTTCCCTTATAATAAATGTCCATCAATCTGTTCTAATTTTGTTTTCGTTTAAATGCACATTTTTAGTGGGACACATACAGATGAAGATTTGTTGTTATACAGCATAAAGGTAATCAAATATCATACCCCTATTCTTTTTTTAATTAATGGTGGTTTGGCAGCATATCTTGGCAGCTTTTGAAACTGAAGGGTGGGGGAACCCTAAAGGAAACTCACCATGGGTTTATCCTTTCAGTTAATTTTATAAACTTTTTTACCTAAGTTTCTTGCCCTTTTTCTCTTGGCTGCTCAAGAGATACAAACACCTTTAAAAGACTTTTATTAAATTTTTAAAAGTACATTATACCTGTTCTAGCTGGATCTTTGTTCAGGCTGGTTTTTTTAAAAATCTGCCCTTCTAAACATAAGACTAGGCATAAGGGCCCGTTCGCTCTGTGCATTTTACACGCATGTGTAACTTTTGAGAGTGGAGAATCAATATACATGTAAATGCAAATGCAATCCATCCCAAAACTTAAACAGCTATACATGTACCTCTTTAACAGTTTATTATTTGTCTGGAGCAGCAATCAAGGTCCTTATCATTATGGTAATTTCAAAGATTGGGGAGTTTTTGCACTTTTACTCAATGATTTTGTACATTTCCACCACAAAACTAGTTCAGACGGGTATTGAATGATACCTTGTTTTCCAGTCAAGGATGAAATTTAAACGTGATCATTTTTGCCTATTTCAAGGCACCACTCTCAAGTCAACAAGTATTTTGGCACTGGTGTTCATTAACTTGCTTTAATGTGAAAGGTACGTATGCACCTACAGGGATTTTGTCAGTGGATCTCTGCAGACAGGTTTCCCTTTATATACAGCTCATGCCACACAATAATGACTTTTATGTTGTCTTGGCAACAATCAGAATCTCTGGAGTGGCTCCTGTTTACGTCCAGATACCTTCCTATGTATCAATCCTGCAGTAACATGTACATAGCCTTTATTTATTGGTAAGTTTCATTTCAGATCTTACTAGTTACTGAATATTTGTGCTTATTTTTATGTTTGAAAATTTTAGTCAAAATCATTTGACATCTTGTAGTTCATGCAGTGGATGTGAGCATGGACATGCATTAAGGTAGGGTTGTGGAAGTGTTTTCACCAGATGTGTACATCTCTAATTCACACCAGCAGTGTGCTTGCCATGTTATCGAGATCTCAGACTTTTGTTTCTGGCTATGCATTCTGACACAACATGGTGGACGGAAGGCCTGCTGAACAGCAGTGGCTGGTATGCATTCCACGTGAACTGTTTTTCAGATGTCTGTGGATTTTCAGTGGCTGTTTTCCCCATTGTAAATACTTTATTTCCCCCATCACCCTGCACTCATTAATACATTAAAAGAAGAATGCAGTAGGGTTTGCTGGAAGCATTGCCTTTGTTTTTGAATGTTACTAGCCACTTGTTTAAATATAAACTATTTCTGTGTTTAATTAATTATTAACTACATGTAGTTTTACGTGCTTTTTCTGTTTCTGATATTGTAAATGGGAGGAGTTTGGTTATTACATACTCTTCATTTGGAGCTAATGCAAGATCTTGTGTACTTTACCATTTTTACGGTATTGCTGTACATAACTTATAAATATGTTCGGTAGTAAATTTTGAGACTTTCCAGCTTTTGTGGGTTTCGACCTTTTTTTTATTCATTTCTTCCAGAATGGTCCATCCAGTGCCCCAGTCTCTTAAGTGACCACCAGCTACACAACGTCTGGCTGCCAAGGCTTCATGATGCATCTAAACAATACACTGTCATGTTTGCTCCCATAGCAGGCTAATATATTTTGTATGTCTTGACTCTTTCTTAAACGAACCAGGGCATGGGATCTCTTAACCTTGCAGTGGTGCCTGGTACTGTTCCACATGGGAACAAACGTTCTCTATGGACCACCACTTTGTGGGTTAACGAGTTTGATTGGTACATTTCTCCATTCTGTAAAGCCAATCGCAAATTGGTCAGTAATTCTTTTGTTTTAAATAGTTATTTTGGTTTAGGTGAATTTTTTTTGCTAATAAATATTAAGAGACAAATACTTCCATATTCACACACAGCACACCTTAACATTAGCCAAAGGGTGAATTATGTTTTTAACGCAGACTAAACATCAGTTTGCTTTCCTTATAACACAAAGCATCTGGGCCAGGTGAAATTTAAAAAGTGGTTCTGTTCAACTGCACTTTTCTCTCTCTGCTACTAGCTGCACGTAATTTTTTAAAAAGCTCAATGCTTGCATTCATGTGGCACAACAAACTCCATTCTGAAATTGACAAATTCTAGAGACATAGTTTGTGGCTTGTTTATTGTTCCAGTATGCCAAGACAACAGAAAAGTTGATAAACCTCCAGCCTCATGAGGAGCACCACACTCCCCATTTCCCCCTAAATATATATCAAAGAGCTCATTTTAAGATCAGTAACTTTCATTTATAAATAAACCTCACTATTCACTTTTATTTCCAGGTAAAAATCTGGACTTAATTGACATGCTAACGGAAAACGATTAACAGTTACAGCTTGGCAGAAAAGCAAATAAAATGATCTAAGAGTTAGCACAGAGGGCTTAGAGGACTAGTCCCAATCCATCTCACTACCACTTGTTTCCCTTCAGATTCTAGGGGATTCACAAACTCAAATGGATATGGATGAACTAATGTCAGGTTTAGGACAAGTCCTAAACATTTGGAAAAATATCCTCAGGTGATGTAAGTTCCAGGATGCTATTAATATGATCATGTCTGTAGATATTTTTTTCACTCATACTTTGTGCAAGGACCGCATATCAATTAAACATTTCCAGTTCACTCTACTTGGATGTAACTTTCCCATATAAAGGGAAAAGTTTACCTGCCTCCGTCAGTCTATGTTGAATGCACTCTATCACGCGATAAAAAACAACAAAAAGGTCTAATTTTCCTCTTTCTAAAACAACAAAAGGGTCTAAATTTTCCTCTTTCTTCAGTTGAACATATTCTAGAAATGCAGTTCAAGTTCTTTTCATCGTTTTTAAAAATCTGAGCATGGGTGAAATAGTTATATCCAGCATGTTCACCCTCCCACCTCGGTAATTTTATAAACATACTGACACCACAAAAAATAAATCTCAATTTGTTTAAAATAAAAACTGGACTACCTAACCCACGAATGTAAACACAATTACAAAATATGAACACCATTTACTGTCTGCTTTTGACAATATTCTCTATTTTGCTGATTAGAGACATTATGTCAACATTCTTATCAATCTTAACATATTTTCCGGTGGATATCTCTATGATCTGCAGCCAGTGTGGGACAAGTTCATGTAGAAGTTTTAAGTGAGCCTCTACATCCGCTGAAACAAAGAAATGCATACACAAGATATAAATAGCACACCAGTATGCATGTGTGTGTGTGAGCGGGTGGTGGGGGGAGAGAAAAGAGGGTACACATGCATGTTGGGAAGGGGGCAGAGGGCACCTACTTTCCCAGCAACGAAACAGAACTTGCTAAGGACCTTAGTAAGGTACACTATTTTGATGGAAGGTTTGCATCCACCAATCCTAGAATATTTTAACAAAACTACACAATGTCGGTCTGCAAGTGTATCTCGGGAAAAAATGTCCAATTAAATGCCTTTTATTACTAACTCTTGACAAAGGACAATTATCCACAAAGGCTAAAAAAAAAAAAAAAAGTACGTACACTGAGAGATGCACGTGGTATAGCTGCCTGCTAGTTTTTCAACGATGATGGGAAGTGACAGCGATGGCTTCTTTTCTGTTACAAAACATCTGCTTCTGAGTTAAGTGCACATAATGCCTACAGGATTCCAAAATCATTTTCTGGTAATTGTTAAGAACACACCAGACAACGTACAAACACCACCTTCACGATGCATGTGCTACACACACACACACACACAGAATAGGAAAGGATACGTTCTCAAAGAGCGAATCATGTTAGGAAGCCGTCGCATCATGTCTGTTTTTCGGTCCTCAGCTGGATCACGAGTAAGAACTGCTTTTAGTCGGGCAGCTTCCTTAGCACGAATCTGAAAATGACAACATCCTGCTTACTTCTGAGACATTCAAAAACAAAAGTTATACAATTGTTGCTAAGAATATTCTCAAGTGCATATTTTTAACAACCAACCCACTACTATCTTTACCTTTTCCAGCAAAGCCAGCGGAATTCCCTTATAAACAGTGTCATCATGGGATTTAGTGGATGATGGCTGTTCACTCTTGGTTCTACTGTTTTCACTTGTATTAGCAGTAGAACTGGCAGCTACTCTTTCCACAGCTTGCTGAACCTGTTGAAAAATGTTACAAGAGAAAACCAGTTAAAAATCTCTCTCTTGTACCTCCCTCATCTCCTTCACAACAGCATATCTGTCTTGCCATATGCAGACTCCCCGATGATCTTTTGCGACATGTTTTCAGACAAAATGCCCATCTCCTAGTTCTGCACTTTCCCATCCCATTAACAATTTATGTTTTATTATATACCCTTCAGCTATGATTTACTTTCTTCTATAAATATCCATGCAGAATGGTCTACAATGTGTGCTCGGCTGACCACAAACTACAGCAAAGTACTGTTTCTGCCTATCAGATTTTTCAACCTGCTCTACTGCATCCTTCTCAGATTTACCCTAGATGGCAGACTTCCCGCTGCACTCTCCAGGACATCTTTAGCAGTCTGGTAACATTTTACTGGGGCCTGAGGCAGCACAGCTGGTTCAATGTCAGGCACAGAGTCCAGGGCAAAACGAGGATGCCAGCGAGTCAGCTCAGAAGATGCTACATGTATTGGTGGATTCAGTTTCGCCAAAAATTCCTGTGGCATAAAAAAAATCAACGACATAAACAAAAGAAAAACAAACTCTAAACTGTGGCAAAGGATTATTTCCTGGAGTTGCATATTGTCCAAACTCCATTCGGCCTTCTCTCCGCACATTAAATTGCCTGTCTGCACTGGCCATCTTACTGCTCCTATCAGTCTGGTGGTTCTTTCAGTGCATAGCTTAGTAATTGGACCCCATCCCCCCCCCAAATGTGAAATCACCGCAAGATGGAAGCACTGTCCCTTTAAATAACCAACCAAAAACCATGAACACACTGTCATGTACAGTGAGATATTTCAGGACAGAGATGCATGTGTATGCAAGGGACTGTCTGTGGACAAGGCAGAGAACAGCGCTTTAGCATCATCCGGTATTGGATAGGCACACTGAATGAATGCTGTGAACGAGCATAAAATGTCAAGGCCGTGAGGCCCACCTTCTTCCACCCACATCCCTATCCCGCGACCTTATAGTTTTAGGTTTGCATAGGTAGGAAGAGTTTCTGATGGGATGTTACTGAATGGGTTTGTCACCAATGGATGAAAGTGTATGACTGTTGCTAGGCTGGTCGGATAGACAACCTGCAAATTAAAAGTCTAATACTAAAACAGAATAGGGTGCTTCTGGTAGATTGCTTCTTGAATGGTCGCGAAAGAGAAAGCTCACACCACATGCTACTGTGAAAAGGAAACTGTTGGTGTACAGACATAAAAAGTAGTGCTGGTTGAAAGTGGAGTCGTAAGAAGCAATCCCCTGAAATACAGTTCAGCATAGTGCTGCCAATCGAGAAAAAGCAAAATTCTACAGAATCCTCCTCTTTGCCATAGCCCGTTCTACATCAGTGGGTTATTCGATGCTGTTGTACCAGCTTGAAAACAGATTGGCACTAGTTCCAAGCGAGGAGAAGTCTGTCTCTTCATGAACTAGGAACAAGGCTACAAGTTCCTGTGACTGGACGGGGCATTTGATGGTGTGCGAGTACAAGGATATATGTGCTGGAGCATGCTAAATGACCGTGAAAGAACACCGTCAAGATACCACCACTGTGGAGGGGTGCGGTACTAAAGAGGGCAGAGCAGTGACAATGACTTCAGTGTCAAGTGCCCAAATCTCGAGTGTTAAAGAACATCTCCTGTGACTTCCTAAGAGAATCGCAAGTCAGCTGGTAATGTTAGGGGTCCTGACACCATGCTGTGACTGCAGTAGGACAAGAAAACGTGTACACACAGAGAACAATTATCGGACATTGATTATCGAGACAGATGATTCACTGGGTTATGTTTGATCTGTGAGGTGTATTACTCAACTAGAGGTGTCAAGTGGCCAAATCTCGAGTGTGTCAAAAGACATCTCCTGTATGCAGGTTAAGAATGTTCATGACTCTTGCCTGTGTTTTGCATTGTTTGCCTAATAATCCAATCATTTGTCCATGGTTGTCTTTATATGTGATTCAACTACATTATTAAACTAGTTGTATTTTAACGTGTTTGTCATGGTGTATGATAGAGGTAGCAGTGGACACACTGTGTTTACTATCCTGTAGAGCTCTTTCAATTTCTGTAGACACTAGGTCATATACAATTCTCCCTCATGGCCATCACATACACCAACAGGGCTTAAAAAAAAGAGGGATTAAATTCACTCAAGAAAATACCCAGATTAACAGACATACACAAAATTTGCACTGTTTACATGAAAGGGACACATACACCGAACCTTTTATTACAATTATACAAAGCAATGGATCTACCATGACAATCTGTTTTAAACAATGCATAGTACCCTACATATAGTACACATAGGTTGTTCCAGATTAAAGCCGGAGTGGCGGAATAATTTAAAAAAAATTGTTGATTATTCTGAGTGGCTGATTTTTTTAAAAAGGCGAAAACACTTTTGCTAGTGGCGGAAAAGCGAGGATGTTTGAAGCCCAGCAGCAAGCATAATATGAAAGAGATTAACTGTCTAATAAGCCTAGTAACTGATATCAAACATACAGGCCAGCAGAACCCAAGTCAGAGCTTACAGTAAATTTACTCACATTATGATGTCCAACAGTGATGTGAAACAAATTGTTTTGAAAAATTTGTTTCCTCTTCAGCAATGCTGAGGCTGGAAATGTGGGTCTTCCATCTTCATTTACAGTACCTACAGTATCATGCATATGATTATACACTGACTGATTTCAAAACACACAGGCAAATGGTTGACACCATTATTGAATACATTAACTAATTTAGATAGCCGGAGCAAATAAGAATTACCTGTGTAAAGAATCGCCTCCATGTTTAAGTCAGTCATCATACTTAACGGTAGTGGACATCACTGTTAAAATAACGGTGGTTAATGGCCATTGGAACTCCCGAAGGCGTCTATGAATTCCCAAAAAGGTCACAAACTGACAGTTTGTCATGTGATCCCGACCAGTTTAGGCTTAGCCAATGGCCATGAATACAGTTCCAGATAAGCCATGAACCAAATTTTTATTAAAAAAACTTGACATCTGCTCAACACAAGGTGCAACTTATGATAGCTCAAGTTTGTTTTTTTGGGGGGGGAGGGCGGGAATTCAAAAATGGAGTTTCAGCAGCAACATTAAAAAAAAAAGTTTTCGATTACCAAGATGGAGGAGTTGCATTGGTCTATACTGATAAAATTCAAGGAGAAAAAAGAATAAATTAAACCTGGTCTCTGTGTGTGTGTGTGTGCACACATGCACTGCACAACTGCATGCTTGTCAGAGAAAATATATAAACTTGTTATGGTGGGGAAAAAAGTATAAATACCTTTAATCCCACACTCTTTCAAGTTGGGTTCCACAGTTAGCTGGTACCCTGATGCTTTCTTTCCAAAGCAAGGAACATTCTTTTCTTGCTGACAGTTGTATGCTGATGGGTAAACTGTTTTTATCTGCCCTAAAGTCTTCTCATGAAAGTTCCTACATAGGAAAAAAAATCACCTTTATTGCAAGCATCAAGATGAAAGTTAAAAAAACAAAAAAACACTGCATGGTGCATGGAACACTGCATGGAAAACAAATGTTGGTCATTTTATTTCCTACAACCAAGGGTCAAAACAACCCTTTAGCCTAAAATCTAAGTCATTTGGTAAAAGCAGGGGTCAACCCAAGCAGCTTCTGTTAGTTGATGTCAAATTGTTACGAAATCCATGTGCCTTTTGTGTGTGTGTGGGGGGAGGAGAAGATAAATTACCCCTTTTTTGCATCATCGGAAACTCTGGTAGGGGGGCAGTTCCGTAACGGGGGTGGGTCCAAGAAAATCATTTTAGCATTTCTAGGACTATTTCAAGGCTGCTCATGAAAGGACTTTTAGTTATAAGAATTTTATATAATTGGCTACACAAACACATGTGCCAAAAAAAAAAAAGGTGGCACCTAATTTCTGAAAAATCTTAATTCCACCAAGGGGTAACCAATTCCCATGCCTGCTTACTTTCTGGTCATGGACTGCACAGCTGTCTGCAGTTTGGTAAAGGTGATGGTCTCCTGCCGATTGAACAGCATGCTGACTACTGTGTCAGTACTGTGGAACATTGCCAGGAGGCGCTGATACTTCCCTGGCAGAGCCAACACAGGAGGGCCTTCCCGAGCCAGGTACTCAAAACGCTCATGTGCTGGAACCACCTTTGGCCTAAACAGAAATTTGAGGGGAGAGAGATCAATACTATGAAATATCCTTCACATCCAGGATATGCCACCAGTCATATAAGATAGTTAAATTGCATCTTCAGGATATATAATGGGAGAAAAAAAAACTCTCTCTCTTCCACAGCTTTCAAAAACAGCAATTTATTTGGAGCTTACTCTGCAACAGGAGAAAGTTTTGCATCAGCAGCCTTCTCTCCAACAGAAATGATATCAGGGCTATCGTCTGTGGCCACCTTATGTCTTTCAGCCTCAATCTTTCTGACAGCTTTTAAAGTGTTGTTCATTTCTGCAAGTTTTGACTTCAATACCTCCAGCTTGCCACATTTTGCTAGACGAGCACGAAGAACATCTGGTGCGATGACAGTCTCCTGTCAGATGTCAAAACCAGACACATAAACATCACTCAAACAAAACCATCATGAACTATAATGTATCAGTTTGAATAACTTGACTAGGTTTGCTGTCAGATTTTAGTCTCCAAATAAATATGCTTATAATTCCTGAGCATATATACAATTATGAACAGTATCATCTGCATTTCCTGCCCCAAAGAATTAAACTAAAGAAACTGACACATTCTTGCCTAAGCCCGAACGACACTTTGCAAACCCACCAAGACCACTTTCCACCCAATAGTAGCAAAATAGACTACTTAAACTGTTGTTTCCAATTTGGTGGATTAAATAACCAAACATGAGTCTACATACCTTATGACTAAACCTATCCACACCCATTTTCTGCCCCCTTTGCTGAGGACAAGACTTAAGCATAAATGCCAAAAAATATGCTACCTTTCTTCTGGATGAAGTTTGTTGAACAGGACTTTTCTGAGCCTCTGTCAGTTCTCTGCATTTCTCATTTGCGGCCTTTAGTTTCATAGACATGATGGACTGAGGACTCTTTGCTACCATCTTACGCACCACGTCCGGTGTGTTGGATAAAGGTGAGATAGGATCTGTGTTCACTCCAACAAACTGTTCAAGGCACTCCTGTACAGAAGGATCTTTGCTTTCGGTTTTATTGCCAGTTGATAGGTTCCTCTCTTTCAACATGCATTTTTGCTCACCACCACCAGTATTTGTGGACACTTGATCTGCAACCTTAGAAAATAGGCAGATGCAAATCTTTCCTTGCCTGGGTGTTAACTAAATAATAAGCAATTTTTGAGGCACAATTATAAATAAGTTTGTATTCATAACAAGCACTAGCAGTCTTTATAAAAACCTGAATCCCTGGCCTTACCTACTTACAGAACCAAGTCATTGAAAAAATCTCTACATAAACTGTCAGTGCGATTGCGAACTCAGTAACCCCCACAATATACAGAAAGTGAAACTGCAGCTGATGTCATCTGTTGGGGGAGGGGGTTTCCCATCTAGAGACAGCCTGAATATTTATCTCCTGCTGTGTACTAAAGGAAAGCATCAATTTTGTTATTTGACTCTTACCTTTTCCATCGACTCTGTATACTTTTTGCACGCTGCAAGTGCACGCTTTCGCTGCTCTTCTACAGTGAGCTCATCTTGTTCCTCTGTCTTGTCTTTTGTTGGTGTGGTATCTTCCAAAGTTTTCCTACATCTCGATCTTTGTCTGCGTGGCTTTGTCTCTGAACTTGCAGAAACGTCTACAGTGTGGAGAGGTCTTGTTCTTTTTCGGGGTGTTTTCGGTCCGTCGTGCTCATCCCAGCAGGATGTCACTTCCTCTGAAAGTTTGGTCTGCTCCAAAGGACTTTCCTTGTTACCAGACGACGCCAAGTCTGAGACACGCGACAGTGCATGCTTGATTGTCGTTTGCCCCGATATACCATTTGGTTGTTCTTTCTTTGTTCTTCTAGTCCTGGTTGACTTTCTACTTTTCGGAACTGGCTTTACAGACGACACCACTGGCCGATCTGCTTTGTAGCTAGCAATTCCAGCGACATCTTCCTGTTTAGGGTCCTCATTCACAATCTTTTGTGTACTGTTGTTTGACTCACACTGTGCTCTGATGTCTGTCCCACTGTCCGCTGCCATTGGATCCAGTTTTCTACGTTTCGATGGGTGCAAATTGCGACCCTGCTTTTTGGTAGCGAAATAATCACTCACAAACGTCTGCGCCATCTTTTCTTGAAGTGACCTTAATTCCCGCCAAACTTGACGTGACCTTTGACTTTTCAAAATTGTCTCAATTTTATTTAAAATACTGCGAATAAATAGAGCTAAAAACCAAAATAACTTAACTGGATACATTTGTTTTTGCAACATTAGAACTTTAAGTTTTGTTGCTATTGACCCACGTGATATGCAAAATGGCGGCGAACCTGAATCCATTCGAGGATGAAGATCATCAAGAGTGGTTAGATGATGAAATAGAAACAACTCTTCCGTCAACAGTTAAATCGCCTACACCATCCGAAACTCCGGAAATTACTTGGGATGCAATTGCAAGCAAACTTTTGAAAGACAATTTCATTCTTACTGCTTTAGAGCTTCATACTGAACTGGTAGAGTCAGGACGAGAACTTCCTCGGTTACGAGACTACTTCTCCAACCCAGGCAACTTTGAAAGAACGAAAGAGGACACGCCTTCACCAACACTGCGTAAGTAGCGACACAATATTGTGAAGTGGAACACTTGGGTTCCAGGTAACCCGTGTTCTACTGGAACACGGATATTTTAAATGGCATTTCATGGCGTCTGCTTCCTGCCAGAGTGGCTGCAATTAAAGTGCAAGCAGCAGAACACTTCCTTTATCAATATTTTAAATTTTATATACATCGTTCGTTTATTCCCCTTTGTCCCACTGTTCTTCTCCTCTTTCCTTTTCACTCTGTCCCTGTATTTGAGAGCAAGAAAAATGGTTGACTTCTCTGAATGTTGTATTTTTATTAAGTATTCATTCAATCATTGTAAACAAACATGAACTTGAG
The DNA here is from genome assembly GCA_004794575.1 of Lanistes nyassanus. Classification (NCBI taxonomy): domain Eukaryota; kingdom Metazoa; phylum Mollusca; class Gastropoda; order Architaenioglossa; family Ampullariidae; genus Lanistes; species Lanistes nyassanus. Next base: position 263,278 of record SMGT01011396.1, read on the forward strand.
TAAGTACTGCACACAGTATGGATTAAAAAAAGGCACATTATTTTGATTTTGTTAGGATTTGAACAAGCATGCATTTTTCTGATATAGTAATTATAAAGGTATTTTTTTATATCTAAATACATCTGTCTAGAAAACTTAGTAATTATAAAGGTATTTTTTTATATCTAAATACATCTGTCTAGAAAACTTAAGGCATTTTGATTTATGGTTTATTCCTTTAGGATATTTTCTGACAGTAGTGAACTGATTTGAGTAAGATGTAATTCAATATATATATACTAATTTTATCTGGCTTTGCTCCTGTTGCCACCCATAACCCTTTTCTAAGTTTCTTTAAGAAATAAACTAATCTTAATTATGAGTTTGTCTTTCTTTCGGCGTCTGTGCCTATCAGACTGTTTCTCAGACTCAGTTTCTTTCTATTTCATGCACTTGTACATGCACACTCAGATATGCATCGTGCACGTCCATTTTTGCACACACACACACACACACACACAGAGTCACCTCATAAGTGTGCACATGAATGTACATCAGGGACAACTGTTTTATTAAAATGTAATAAAACAGATGTGTTCACCAAATGACTGTTAGTGTTAGAAATAAATAAAATGTATATCTGAGAATGCATGAGTATTTTTACTAGAGATGCAATTATTTAAATATTTTTATCTATTTTAAACATGCTTCTAAAATGACAAAATCTTCCTGGTTCATAAAGCAGTATTTAAGATCTGGGCAAGACTGACACTATTTAAGCATAATAATTTCTTGACAGCTCGGACATCAAGTGTGCAGACATTTGATTCTCTAGACTTTGCACGCTATTCCGATGATGGGGAACGTCAGGTTGATGAAAGAGTGGCAGGTAAAAGAGAAAGTTATTTCTATTTTTATAATACATTTTTATTAAGTTCTCCAATGGTAACTTTATTTCTGAAATTTAAAGCTAACAGCAACAGCATGACTGTCGAATAACGTAGGTCATAACTTAGTGACTGTGCAGTCATACCATTACTTTTAGGTTAAAAGATGTTTTGTGAGCAGTAAGCCAGAAAGGGTCATCTGCACCTTTTTTGGAGACAACATTCTGCAAGGATTGCCCAGAAGAAAATGCATGTAAAATACAGGAGTGGGAGGTGGGGGGGGGGAGAGGACTCACTTGGATCAACGATATGATGTTTGCCAAAATTATTTTTGTTCAGCAAAGCTTTTGCCACAGAGCTACATCTGTGTTGTGCCAGTCTGGGCTGAAGACCTTGCCCATAACAATAAATAATGATCCCAGTGCTGTTGGATCATACTGAATCTAAATTTGTTCTAATGAGCATACAGGTGTTGAAAATTGACTGAATGAATAGTGAATGAATGAACGAAGGAACTAATGGCAGGGGGCAGGGGAAAAGTGAAATCTTTTTAAAACTTGTTGTTTTGGAGAACTACTCTCAACTGTTTATCACCACTGCTAAGAACTATTCTCTAGCAGCAAAATTAAGGATTGTGTATTTTTTTTTATTAGTTTTAGAGTTTGAGCTTCGAAAAGCACAAGAGACCATAAAATCTTTGAGAGCTGCATTGACTAAAGAAGCAGGTTAGTACCTGATTTATTGCCATTTATGGAAAGTGCTATTCAGATGTTGTTGACATGTTAAAGACAGGAAGCACTTACAGTTAAAGAGAAAGATGCTGGATTCATATTATTATTTTTGGTTTTGTGTTAACCAGTCTTTGGCTTATTTTTGTTTGGGCTTTAAGAAAATAAGAGCCATGCCGTTAACAATGCAAGTGTCAAAAGTCTGTATCAAGGAAGAATCCATTTGTGTTCTGGCTGTGTGACTCTTAAAGATATTTTTAGACTTCATTTTGAAGGTGACTGCATGTGTGTGTATGTTGGAGTGGAGTGATGGGGGGGGGGGGCACAGAAGAGTTGAGTGGGTGCACATGCACTTGCCGTAAGACAGTCAAAACATAGTTTCACTTATTTGTGGACAAATGCATTCATTGTTTTTAGAAAATGAGATAGTGACACCTAACCATCAGAACAAAGATGACCTCGGAGACCGAAAAGATGATGGTATACGTCCCCTGGAGAGGAAAGCCCTCAACTTCCTGATCAATGAATACCTGTTGTCGAATAACTACAAGCTTACGTCTGTCACCTTTGCAGAGGAGAATGAAGACCAGGTAGCCTTTTGACTTGAATTAGTGCAGCCTACAGCTACATCTGGTATGATCTCTATATCAGCATCACTGACAGCTTGAAAGTTGTGTCACTTGACTGGGGATATTAAAGCGAAAATTGTCAATTATACTATTTTAAAACATTGAGTGTGTCTGATGAACTCATTCCCTTCAGTTGCATTAAATGTTGCATTTCATATCTTAATTTGTTCAAAATCTCTGTTTGGTACTGACCTGTTCAAGCACTGAAAGTTTAGAAGCTTCTCCACTCCTGTCACCCTAGCACACCTCCCACCCCCCAATCTCTCTCTTTTATGGCAAGGATGTGTTAGCGAGTTGGTATTGCTTGACCATATTTAATTACAACCCTGTTATAGGTATTAATTATCATCTTTACTTATATTAAATTAATAATTAAGAGCATAATGGGGTATCACTGTAAACCATGTGACTTATATAAGCTGGTGAAATAATTATATCAGAATTTTCTTACACATAATACAAAATACCTTGTCCTGCTTTTGTTGTTCTCATCTCAGTCTTTTTTTTGTTATTTCTTGCTATATTTTTACCATTAAAAATATCCTTTTCCCCTATAACAGCCTAAAAACTGTTGAGAGCAAGAAACAATCAGATCACCTTACTTTAGTTTTCCTCAAACTAAAACAATTGTCTGTTCTTTCAGAAGGCCTTGATCATTTACTCCATCAAAGTAAAATTAGTTTCCTTTATGGTTAGACCAGTGAGATTAGTTTAGATAGAAAGGCAGTGTTAGTCATCGGGTGCTAGCAACAGTTAGATTGATTTCACTGGAAAGTCACGATTAGTCTGTCATGAAACTCGAGATTCTTGAGAAAGTCCACTATCAGCCCTCCTTATCATTCAAGGTTACCTTTTTAAACTAAATAAAATAATAAGTAATTGTATAAAGCCCAAAGTATGGGATCTGGGTATCATAAACACACAAATTTTAGGTTAGTAGGTTTAAACACCCCCCCCCCCCCCACCGCCCACCCATTAATCTGCATTCTCTATCATTTGTTAAATAAGTCAAGGGAAGCTACTGCAGTCGATGCAGTTACCTCCCTTGTACACCTGTTGGGCACTGATGATTCTCGCCATCATGCAACTTCCACAATTTTCTTTTCTTTCTTTTGTTTTCAGCAGAGAAAGTTTAAGGTTTTAGGAAAGAATAGGGTCATTGGGAAACCTTAATATCAGGTTATTGGAGATTTTTTGGCCTGATGTTTTAAAATTTTCTCGTGATGTTACTATTTTTAAGTATAATCAGCAGCACCTCTGAGGTGGGTACAATAAATACTTTGAGAATTTTGTTTGACAGTAATGACAACACTGTAAAACAAATACTAATATAAGTTAATCCATCAGATGTGTACTAGGCATGTTTGTGTCAAAATCATTGCTAACCCTTACAGTGCAATAGACCCCAATCGGGGCTTTCCCTGTTGTGCACAGTACAGCTCATGGGACCCATGCATCTGTTGATTTTAAGGGTGATTTTTGCTTGGGTAGTTTATTATATCGAGCAGTGTTAGGGTTAATAATCTAGCAGATCTCTCAAGTGTGAACGTATAAACTGAAAGTAAAAGGAAGGACGCTATCGTAGGCATAAGGTCTGCGAGAGGTTCTATTCTAGTTAAGTGGATCATTAGATTGGTTTCACTGGAAATGCATGATTAGTCACATGCTATTTACAGAAATTAGACTGGTCTCACTGGAATAGTGCAATTAGTCATTTGATATTTGCAGAAATTAGATTGGTTTCACTGCAAAAGACAATAATTTTATACTGGTATTGCAGACAGCAGAGGCTTTCTGCTAGAAGAACTTGTTTGATGTTTACACTAGGCAATGCACAAATTTTGTATTAAGACTTATTTTCTGGGTGCAGGATTTTGAAGACTGGGATGATGTGGGTCTTAATATGCCGAAGCCCCCTGGTGTGCTTCATTTGTTTCGTGACTATGGGACACACACTTCACCAACTTGTGAAACATTCGACATAAGCTGCCAAGCAGACTTAGATAACCAGAAGTACTCCAAGCTGCTGCAGGAATGGGATTCACTACGGCACCAGCTAGTATGTTACTGCATTGAATACGTTTTGTAAAGAACATATCTTTGATGATTGGAAGACCTGTGTGCTTCTTAGAGACATATCTTGAAGAAATTAGACCAGCATCAGCGTTCTTTTAAGAGTATAGCAGAAAAGTAAAACAGATGAAGTCTGAAAGTCTTGGATTCAGACTTGATGGGGTCGCTAGTCCATACTAGATCTATAGTTCCTGAGAATGACTGGTTCATATGTGATTTTGATGTCTCTGTCAGGGCTTGACATTAATTGTGGTCCGGTCACAGACAGGTAAACTTTGCTGTCAGACAAGTGAACATTCTGACCACCTGACATACTTTATGGTAAATTTAATGGCAGGGCAAGTAAAATGAGTGACTTAGTGCTGAGCCCTCCCTGTATCCATTGTTTTTATTGCTTTAGTACATTTATATTAATTTAGTATGTTATATATTTAAATCATTTGTTTCTTTTTTTTTAGGAAACAAAACTGGCAGATTTGGAAGACGAGTTGCATTTGATAAAGCAAGAAAGAGATGTGCTGACACAACAAGTCGACATTCTGAAAATGTATGCTGCATGCTGCAACTGCACAGTATTCCTTTAGACAGATGCTGGAAGAAGGGGGAAGATAGAGGCAGGGAAGGGGGAAGATAGAGGCAGGGAAGGGGATATGCATATGCACATACGCATGCATGTGTGTTTGTGTGTGTGATTGAGTGAGAGATGTAGAATAATTGAAACTGGGTTTCAAAGAAACAAAAGAACTCATAAGGAATTACTTTGCAACCTAAGACAGCAGGCATTTCACCCAGCTGAACTCATAGTTGTCTGATTTTGAATTATTGTTGTGTCCGATTTAAATTGTTGTTGTTATTTTTGTCATCGTAACAGAGGAAGCTCACGTGCATCGGCATCTGTGACACCTGTTGCTGCTGTCAAACCACAGAGGCTGGAATCCAAAGATTCATCCCCAGAGACCAAGCAGCCACCTTCAAGCCCTTCCAGCCATTCTCAGGAATTAAGTGTGATTTCTCCAATGGAAAGCTCTGCTTCCGAGATTCTGATTGCAAAAGACAGTGTGCATGGTGCCAACGGATCCTTAACAAATGTTGATGAAACGGATAGTTCCACTTTCGGGGGAACAGTGTCTGGACTCCGGCATGCAAATGCTTGTGATAGTGATGCTCATGTCGTGGAGGAGAATGGGACGGTCGAGGTTGTGATCACTGCAAATGGGGGGCATGATTCTAGAGGTTCCAGTTCATTCACAGCTGGTGATGGACAGGACAGCATGATGACAAGTAAACACGGTGAAAATGCAAGTAGAGACTTAAGGGGAGCAGCACAGACTTTCTTAGGCCATTCAAATGTTTCCAAAAGTGGACTGGGGATCAACAGTAAAAGGTACATGTGATTTTGTCACTTGATAAGTTTAACATGAGTGGGTGGTGGGTGTTTGCTGCTTAATGTCCCATTGCAAACTAGGTGCATATCAGGGCGGTGTTGCTTGAGACAACTGCTGCCACACATGGGACTGCTGTCATGACACAGACATCAGTCCCACCCAGTCACATTATACTGACATAATGCCAACCAGTCCTAGTACTGTCCCTTCAGTGCCAGGTGTCTGGCAGGCCAGCTACTAGATTGCCAGTTTTTAAGTCTTAGATATGACTCGGCCAGGGTGTGAACCACTGACCTCATGCCTTGGAAACAGACACCTTAACTCTTGGAACTAACAGGGCCAATTTTCGCTGTACCAGCCACGCCATTACGAATGGTGTAGCTGGTGGTCTGTTCGCTAAGCTTTGGAGAGCTGAAACTAATGTGAAACAAATTCAAACAGTGCAGGGTATACAGCCAATGGTAGCACTTTCCACTGATACAAAATTTACTTCCCTTACACCGTTTTGTACACTAAAAGAATTATTTTAATCTGTTGATATGACACCATGTCGTCTTATGACTGTTGACACATAGCTGACCGCGTGAGTTCAAATAGTTCACCACGAGACCACCGAGAAGGTCTAACACAGGGGTGGCTGGTAGCTTAGCAGAAATGCATGCTTGTCACCAATACAGGAGGTTGCGAATTCAGATTTCATGTCCAGCACATGTAGTTCATGTGGCACCTGTCATTTCTGACTTGACTTTAAACACATTAATGCAGAACATGTGAGTAGTGTGGTCTATAGATATGCATCCCCTGTATGGGTGAGTGTGTGCTTGCATTGCATTAGCTGTTATTGTAACTTTTGATAACAGGCACTTGTCAGCCACATTCCAGAAAGCACTGCAGCAAACAGCATTCCGCGTATCAAAAGATAACAGGATTGTATCTGAAGTAAGTCCCATACTAATACCTTATTTGAGCAATATCATAGTACAAAAATGACCATTTTATTTCTGAAGTGCAGAGAGAGAGAGAGCTACAGATCACAGTTTATAACTGTTAATGATGCATATAAAGTGATTTTTACATAACAGTCAAGTACAAATTTTTCGGGTGCACATGCGGAGGGAACCTGTTTTGCACATGCATTGCCTATCTTTGTCCCACTTTACTATATTTGTACTAAGTTTACTATATTTGTATAGATGTCATGCCTCACCAAATCAGATGGAGTGGAAGTTGTCTCTATGTTGGCAAGATGTCTTCCACACATTGTACCCAATGTTCTTCTTGGGAAACGTGAGGTAATCCTCCTGCATCTGTGAATTCACATGAAGAATGAATGATGCTGACAAGTTGTTGCTTTAACTTGCTTTAAATATATCTGTGATGTATGGTGTACAATGGGGTGGAAATCAGCAATTTTGTGGCCATGTGAAGGTGGTGTTTATGTTGCGGTCTTTTAATCCAGTTTGCTTCCGACAGGAATTGATTCCCCTGATACTGGCAACAGCCATGCTTCATCCCAACTCAAAAGAACGGGACCGCTTGCTGAACATTCTTTTCAACCTCATCAAAAAGCCTGATGATGATCAAAGGTAAACAAACTGGCAGGAGTGGAAGAGTTAAGATTTTAAACAGCATGCGGAAGTGAAAGTCTACAGACATGGTGCAACTTAGTGTGGGCAGAGTGCCTTTCAGTTTCAGTTTTGAGACTCGGATATTTTCAGTTAATCAATAATCGGTAATACTTTTTAGTATTGTGTGTTTGAAATGTGTCTGTGCTTTGATAAAATCCAAAGTACACATTAATATCAACTTTGGCAGAATGATGGGTCGTTACTAGCATATGCACAATATTATTAATAACACTCATGATGTTATTACTACTGTGCCCTGGATGTTTTTCTTTCCAGACAGATGATTCTTACAGGCTGTGTGGTCTTTGCTGAGCATGTAGGAGCAGAGAGGCTAGTAGAGGAATTACTACCACAGTGTTGGGAACAAGTAAGGAATGAAGTTTGTATTGATGTCTTAGCTATAAGATATTTTATGACCTTCTGAGATCTTCTTGTATCCAAGATACATGGACCAGCCTTAGCTTGGAATATAACATTTTTCTGTTACCAGTCAGCAATAGCTGTTTCTGCAGATGACCTTTTTTCTCATAATCTTTGAATGAATGTTTATCAGTTTGAATTTCATAGACTGCAGTAACAAGAATCCTTTTTGAGACATGTTCTTAAATTTCAGATAAGTCATAAGTATGTTGAGAGACGACTGTTGGTGGCAGAGGCTTGTGGGGCTTTGGCATCTTACTTGCCCGTGAGTGTTTTTTTGGCCCATATTTCCCCACCCTGAGTGTGACAGACTTGACAGTGTTGAGTTGAAGTATTGTTTGAGTCAAAGTGTTGTGATTTATTTGTTTTAACAACTCTCAGAACAGTATCACTGTTTGCAGTTATCTAAAGCTGTTCTTGGCACTGTTCATGCTGCTGTTTTCTTGATGGTATATGGAATTTAAACGTCTGAAATGGATTAATATTTTTAAATTATCACTTCATAGACGGTAAGCATTGTCAAAGCTGTAATGTGAACTGATAACAACATACTTATCAAATATTGTGTATAAAACTGGATGTGTGCAGCCTGAGATGCTGAGTTCACTGGTGCTGTCCATGCTGCAGCAAATGTTGATGGATGACAAAGATGACAATGTAAGAGATGCTGTGGTGCGAAGCCTGGGACTTCTTCTGGGGTTCATCACAGACGCAGACAAATATTCCCAGGTGAGGCGGAAATAAATAATCCATGGAAGCATTTGTAGGGCTTTTATGATTGATAAGAAATATCATAGTGTAGCTGGGTGGTGGTTACATAACACCCAGGCACTCACCCAGCCGGCCCCTGAACTCTCCTAGCCAGCATAGCGTGGGAAGTTGCATCATGCGCCCTACTGGTCGTCTGTTCCTTAAGAGTGAAACAAAGGGCATCTGTGTCTTCTCATCCCCTGACCCAACGGTGGGTAGGGAAGGGCCAAGGACTCACTGTCCGAGGGTACCATAACCCTTAGATGTAATCTAGGTGCGGCCAGGTTTCCCCAGGGAAGGGTAGGGCCACATAGAGAAATAGGGGTGGTGAGGGTCGCTCTAGAACAAGAGTGGACCCAGCATCTCAGCGGGGGGTGAGGGCAAGAGGTCAGCGACAATGTACGAGGAGCGTGGTTAAAAAGAGCAGAAGAAAAGTAGACGGGAAGTTCATTCAGAGTGAGAGCTTCGAGTCGTTCACTCGAGCAAGGATTTAGTCTTGAGTCGCCTGTACATGCAGCATCGCGAGAAGGTCCGTCCTGTGTTCGCACAGCGACGTGGATAAGAATTAAAGTTTGCATGTAGGAGCAAAGACGCCTTGTTGCTGTGTCCAGAGTGGAAGGATGACAGAGCCATTGCCACAACTGCGATAAGTAACTGAACCCGCTACCGCTCGACCCTGTTACATTTTGGTGGCAGCGGTGGGATGGCTCTTTCTTCCATCTTTCCCTCTGGACACTGACAGCAGCAGCCATGGCAACAGAGTGTGACAGCACCGTGCCCGAGACCACCAGAATGCTTCCACATTAGCTGCTGAGGCTGCCAAGATTTTCCCCAGAGCTGGGACAGTCAGTGGAAGAATTTGTGCAGGAGGCAGAGTTGACGCTGTCGTTAAGCCCAGCCTACATCATCGACGCGTTGGAGAGACCCGCTAGGCGAAGGATCACTCGCTTGCCACGGAACCAGATTGACACCTCGGATAAGATCTTGTCCGTGCTGACAGACGCGTATGGCGATCACAAGGATGTCGTTGACGTCATCGCCACGTTTTACAACCAGCGGCAAGCACGGGGAGAGGTGGTCGACGATTATGCGCAAGCTCTACTCGCCCTGCAAGCACGAGCCAACACGGCAGCATGGTTCTATCACCGACACTCACCTGACGGTGCAGTTTGCAAAAGGCCTGCGCAACAAGTATGTGCGCCGGGAGATTGCCAAGTGCGTGGCTGAGCAAGACTCTGTTTATTTTGTGGACATCCAGAGAAAAGCTCGAAAGCTAGAGAGGGAAGAGGAGGACGACGACGAAAGGGACGAAGAGCTTGACAGGCTGACAGCACGCATCCGACAGCTGGAAACGTTACAATAGTGAAAAGAAACTTGTGACTGCTGCTTGGGATAAAATATTTTATGTTGCTAAGAAAATAAGCCATAAAATTTTTCGTGACACAATGGAAGAATGATATTTTGTTTTCAACCTTTTTTTGGTCAACATATTTCTGTTATTCTCTGCAACTGGCCTATTCTTCCTTCTTTCTTTATCCTCTTTCTGTTCTTTTGCCTCTTCTCTCCATTTGACTTTTTCTCTCACATTTACTTTTCAGGCATATGACCTCCTACAGATATCTCTCCGAGATCCATCTGAAAAAGTCCAGCACACAGCTCTTCACATTCTCCTTCCATCATTTGCAATCTGGTCGTTTGAGCTGGGACGGCTGGAACATCAGTTGGCGCACTCTACTCTGCGAGACTTGGAGGATATAGTTAAGGCAATTTCAGTTTTTTTTGGTGTTGGTCTAACCAGTCTTCTTGGTCTGCTGACTCATGGGACACACACACGTGACAGTTTGTTTCCTTTCTCGACTTCAGGTGCATATTGGTCGTTTTCATAAATACATCAGATTAGTTTATAAATACTTCAGATTACATTTATAAATATCAGATCATGTTTTACTGTCTCTGCAGATCATTTTAAAAATCATTCCATTAATAGGTGAAGTTTGTTGTTTATCAATGGAAGATGATGCTAATTAGGATTTAGCTAGTTAGCTTTGCTTTTGGAAGGTGGCTAACATTTTATTTGATAGGGGAGGCCTTATTTCTCCCTTTATTAGAAGTAGGATTAACATGGAATCTGGAAGATTTGAATTGCTTCATGATATATTAGGAACAAACATTTTTATTAGAATTTTTTGTGGTTGGTTTTGATTTTTAAGGTTATGGGTAATAAAATGGTGATGTTGTATGTGGACTAACCAATGTAAGGATAGGGCTTAAGATGTTTGTCCAAAAGGAAACAGTTATTGGAATTAGTCAGCTCTTGACACAATTTCCTCTGCCACAGGACTATCTGAGAGGAAATCTAAATTATTCATTTATTTGGCACTTTATTTGGTGTGGTATGTTCAGCTTCTCATCCATAATCATTGTTCCTCACATTTACCCTCCTGTCAGCCCCAGTACTCATACCCAGTCTGTAGCTGCTACCACTACAAGAAAACAAATTTGAATATCTCTGACTCTTTTACTATACGGGCCTGATCGTCGGTTATCCTTTCATATCAAATCATCTACGTCCTGTTCCTTAGCTAATCTCCTGAACTTTACCTTCATAGCTGAAGTGGTGTGCAAGTTGCAGACGAGTCTTTTTTTTCACTCATGCGTCTGTTCATTCTGGTTTCTCTCTTCCAACTGACCCTCTCATTCCCCCCATGCATTCAGTTCCTCCTGATATCTCATTGGCTATTTTGTTTGTCCACGGGTTGCTGTACAAACCTTCGCTCACCTCTGCCGTCTGGTGTAACTGTTCACCATCCTTTAACCCTTTACTATTTTTTCTGCTCTTCTGACAGTCTTTATGTTTTGAGGTTCATTTTGAAAATCAGTTTGAAAACATTTGTGTGGATCTGAGAAGTAATAAGAGGGTAGCATCATAGCGTTTCTTCCATTGTCACATTTTTTTTTGGTTTTTTTTTTTTTGCATTACAAAGTGTGGTCACTTGTTTTGTTACTCTATACGACAGATTCCAGAGTTTGATGATAAAAAGGACGAAAAGAGGTCCATTTCATTCTTGGTTGTGATCCTGAATGTAAGGACACAGATGCAGAGTTACTTGCCTTGAGAATGTGGTGGGGTTAGTTCTCCTATCCTGGCCGCCTTTCTTTCCTGTCTGCCATTTAAAATCTGGACTCATTCTGCTGAAAATATCTTCAGTGTGTAATTCCTGTCAAAACTAATTCTTAAGAACAAGTCTGGTTGTTTCAAATGAATAAAATATATTGAAAAAAAATAAAAAGACTAATTCCCCTAGTCTGTAAACCAGAAATTTTGATTTTAAATAGACTAGACTGGCAGAAAAAGAAATGTGCATGCATCTTTGCATGCTTGTGCATGGGTTTTCTAGACATTTGTGTTCTTGACCCAAATTACCTCTCCACAAACCCCCTCCTTCTGCCACAAAAAAGTCTCCAGTCACTTGTCCCCATTCCTCTATTAATTTACTAGTCTTTGGATTGAAATCTGCATGAGTATTGTAAGCATGACTATTGAGGAACTACATGTGTTTGTTGTCTTTCTGGAGTCCTTGGTTCAGACCAGCTTAAATTGACAAAAACCATTGGAATAAAAAAAAGGGACATGTGAGTGCTGCTTGGAAATAAAACTGAACAACAGAGGAACTGAGCCACGCTACAAATGACAGACACCGACAGAATCAGCAGTTTCCTGGCATTACCCCTTTGTCAGGACAACACAAATAGATTAAGACAAAAACAGATGAAGTTGATAAAGTAGGACCTACTTGACTTCACTCAGCTAAGTTCCTATTTTTGTCTTTATTTGTTTTTGTCATAATATGTTTGTGTTGTCCTGACAAAGGGGTAATGTTCTGAAACTGTCATTTGTAGCTTGGCTCAGTTCCTCTGTTGTTAACTTAAAAACCATTGATTTAACTTACGTTGGATAGATTTTGAATTTTGTCTGGTTGTTAGGCAGCATTTATTCTAAACAATCATTCAGATTTCTTCATCACAAATTTTTTCTCTCCACCTTCGTCGGTGAAAATATCATGGATTCTTCCACTCCACCCGCTTCAGAATTTACTTTCATCCAGTCAGCCTTTTCGCAGTTTGTCCTGAGTTCAGATGTCTTACAGGCATTTACATACTGAAACATGATACAGTATGACGTTTTAGGGAGAAGTTACTAACATTGTCGACACCCAGGTCTTGATGGCTGGTTTGATGGGTATGTAAATTATTCCCTTGAGGCAGCAACCTACCCTGTCTTGCTTGTAATCTGCTGCTTGGGTGCACTGTTGCATGCTGTAGGTGTCTGCTGTAGCCTAGGGTAAAAAAAATCTTGCATTTGTGTTGTGTGGAAAAGGTGTGCCACCTATCACATATAGCTGCTGTATCTTTTCTGTATGTCTGAATATTGTTTTATTGTTTAATAGCTGAATTCATTATTGGAGAGCCAACAGATTAAGTTTTTCTTTTAACATCTTGAAAAAGTTTGAAGCTGTTCTGTAGGTGATCAACCCTTTGCATCTGTGATACACCAATAACAATAAGAAGAATAATAATACCATAAGCTTCCATAGTGTGCCTTATCAACAGAAGCAGGCACTCTATGCTGTGCAAAACCAATACTGTAGAGAAATAGTAATTGGGTTTTTTTTGGAAATGGAAATTAACCCTTTAGTTTGGAATTCAGTGAATAGAAGATCTTATTTTACCATTTAATGATCTATGCTGAAAAAGGAAGAATGTCATTTGAACAATATATTCAGTTAATACTGTATATACTTTTTAGAGTACTCTCAGGTTTTCTTTTGTTTTCAAGAGTGTAAACCTAAGCCCCATGCCCCACCGTTGCCATAGCTACAGCCACTCTCCAGTGTTGTGTTGCATGGTTGTGTGCAAAACATTGGAAATCCTGATGCAATCCAGTTCAAGAAGTATTAAAGCACATTAGAGCTGTTGAGTACTTAGAACAACGGGTTGTTTTGTGTGAACTTTTGTATCTCACTCTGTCGTAAAGCTGACTGTAATGTAAGGCCAGTTTCCCCTCCATATTTTATGTGGAACTTTAGGTGTGGAGAGTGGATACTAAGCTGCATGCAAGCCATGCTGTGATTTAGCTTAATATGTATAGATATAAATCATTGACCTAGCTATGAGCTAAGCAGATCAATGATGCATTGGGAAGCAATCACTGCTGAGTGGTGACTCAAAAGACAGGGGAAAAATCATCTCCTGAAAACAAAACTGTTGGCTCCAGGTGGTAAAGCTGCATCAGTAACTTCGGCTGCACTTATGATTTTATTCTACTTATCTGCATGCACAATTTATGGCTTCTGCTAGTTAGTCACAGTATATGCGACTAATAACAAAAGCTTCTTAGAAGGTTCACTGGTCTGTCTCGTAACTCCTGGGAAAAACACTAGTTTTTTTCATTAAAATTTCTCATTATTTCTGGTTGTGTCTTGACGCTTACGTTAGCTTTGGATGTGGGTGTGAATGTTATGTGTTCAGATGCTGCATATAAAAGCGAAGCTAGTTTTTTTAAAAAGTGCTTCTGCAAAATCATCACTGTGTTGCTGTGCAGTCAGCACTAATTACAAGTGTTATTTCTTTAACATCAGTAACACTGTGACTAGTGGAACAAAACAAAAAAGGTGGAAAAGTTTGATTCACACATTTCCTTTATGTACATGTTTGCTGTTATAGAACAATTTTCTTGAATGTTTAGATGTTAGTAATTATGTTTTGATCTTCTAAGTGATTATTTGGATTTCTACAGATTTTCCAGAACATGATGTTTAGATAAAGTTTTTGGAAATGTGCTTTCAGTAAATGTTTATACTGATGAGTAAATTTATCACAGATGCACTAGCTCTTGAATGCTCATCCAAAAAGTAACAATATATTTGACATACATATATGTATATACATACTGAAGATTAGATTTTAGATCAATAGGACATTTTTTAAAAATTAAACTGACATGATTCATGAAATGACCAGAAAAAACTGAGAGAAAACTGTTTTAAAGTTTTCAGTGTTAATGTGTTTGTGTACAGAACACTGTCAGAAGCAGGAGCATGGTAAAAACTACTTGAAATGAAAAGACTTTTTATAAGACAAAATTACAGGCAATGACAATCCCAGAGGAAACAGTTTTTATTCAAAGTCCAGAACAGTTGTTTCAAATCACTCCTCTCTAGCTTTGATGCTGTTTTGCATGTACAGGCACACACAGGCTTATTTTTTGTTTTTTTAGAAATGTTATTTTTCTGGGGAGAGGGGACATGGGACATAGTTTATTCTTAAATTTAGGGTAGGTGCCTGTGTCGACAGGGTTGCAGATGAACCAGAATTATTTAGAGCATTCTGTGGAGGAATAGTGCATGATCAAAGAGAATTGGTAATCTCTTAGTCCAGACCAAAAGCATGTTACCTTAGGACCATTCATACAGGTGTTTATGTACACAGGTGCCTGCAGGGCTCATTCCCCTTTGTATAATGAATAATTTTTCTTTTATGTACACAATAGAGATACAAGTGCACACCTGATCAAACCTGGGCTGAAGCATGCGAACACTAATTGTCTTATGTAGTAATGTAGTGTCATGTCCAGTTCAGATCACAAAGAAGACTCATTTCTTGTAGCAGTATCCTGTAGTCCAATGTTTTAGAAAGACTTTGGAATATTTTGTTAGAAATCTGTTTTAAAAGTGGTGCTATTTTTACTCTAGGGGGCATTAGCACTGCAAAAGGCCAACAGCTCTACCATACTTCCACTGAACGAGACTCGCTTCCTGCTACTTTTGTCTGTTCTCCAAGAGTTGCTACCTTTCCTCTTTGTATGTGTTTCGGAGACATGCCCCGATTCTGCTGTCCAGTCTGAGGATGGACTTCTAGTTGACTGTAAGTACACATCACATTTATTTTTTTAAAGGTGGGTTAATGCTATGTGCAATTTATTTTGGAAAGAATCTGTAGTTACCTTGCAGTTTATTTGCAGTTTGTTCATTTTAGTGGATGTCACTGATAGTAGGAAGTCTCACAGCATTCATGGAACATTAAAAAATATATTTGTATCTTTTTAGCTTTAATAAGAAATCTCCCTTTATGCTATCTATTGTGTGTGTTAAGAAAAATATCATGAAATATTTTAAATATTTTTAGCATGTCTCTCTTGCTTTAGAAGTCTGCCTTTATGCCAGCAGTGCCCTCCTTTTTCTGAGCCATCTTTTATGTGCAGTGTCAAACATTCCTGCTTCCACCAGCGCCCTGTCAGACATGTGTGTCATTGCGGGTGGAGAAGTCCGACTTTTGAGTCTTGTACGACATTATGAAAGTCACATACAAAAGGAGTGGTTTGAGCCCTGGGATCAGCTGAACTGGCTTGTCAATAACTTGTGAGTCACCTGTGCTGGAAAGATACCATGTCCATAGTCTGTAACTTTTGATAGTTATAAATGTAGAAGGACAACCCAAGAGGGTTAAGCACTTTGGGTTGTTATTGTGTATATATATATATCTTAACGCTGTTAGACCAGCATGTTACAGTCTGTAATTTTTGGTTGTGAAGATGACATCACTTTCCTGGTGCTAAAGATGCTGACAACTTTTTGGAAAACTATATAAAACTGTTTCTAATGTTTTATTTTGTGGTGTTCTGAATGGTTTGTGTCTACAGAATTCCTCGTATGCTTGAAGTTATGATGGGGGTGGGATTGTCTCTGCCACGCGTTGTGACTGCACTCTGCACCTTCTTCTATAGATTCTGCCGCACATTTGGGAAAACATTCACCTACAAGAAGGTCAGAGAAGCTTTCAAATGTGATCAGTTGCTGATATTCTAGTAATAAATGTCTTTTCTCAGGTGCATGCATTTGCAAACATGATGGGAACATAGGTGCTAGAAAAAGTGAACCGTCATTGTATGAAGTCCAGCTGGCTATACCAGCGGTGTTAAGACCTCAAGCTCTGTTTAGCCGCTGTGATACTGTTATGTACTTTTTGTGCAAAAACCGTAAGTTGCAGATATATGTTGTAATACCCGATATGTATCTGCTGTAATACCCGATATGTATCTGCTGTATGCAGGTGAAATTAAAATTTAAAGAACTGGTGGACCTGCCAGAAGAGTGCTTAGGTGAGTGGGTGACTGTTGTACTTGGCTGTTTCATTTACTTTAGATTAGACAGTAACACGTCAAGACTTAGGCTGGCGTGAGTCTGAAAGAACACTTGTAATGACGATTAAGGGAAGATAAAAAATTTATTTCTTGTAATCAAAGCTAAACCATATTTTCTTTTCACAGTAGTGTATCATGACCCAAACCGCTAAATTCTCAATTTAGCGATCCCTAACCGGACATTACATACACGCTACTCCATGACAATTCAAAAAATTTCCTTTAATGTATCTGAACAGCAAAATTTAGATGTGTTAAGCTTGTCCAACAGCTGAACATGAATTTGCTTCTTGTATTGAAACAGAATGTGGATTTGGCAAGTTTTTCAAAAGCCCCCTCCCCCCTAAAAAAAACTCTCAGTGAAAGATGCCTCTCCAAATCCGAAAATTATGGAGAAAAAGCAGACTCGTTCAAAAACAATGAGGATATGATAAACTGCTCCTGACACACCCCTAACCTGTATGTGGAAAAGGTGAATTCATCCACAGAATACATAGATTGGTTTTCTCTGCTAAAGGCCTTTTTACCTCAGTAATTTTTTGGGATGTGTAATAAACACACACATGCATTAAAACATAAATGCAAACCCACAACAATCTTTAAAACTTCTCTGAGATTTGTCCATTGGAAGGATGTCCAGCTGTTTGTTCCCTGGAGTAGAATTGTAATGATTTAGTGCAGACTCATTAGATTAATTTTATTGTAGGAAACCAAAGTATTCATCACTTCACAGCAAATACGAACTGTGTGTAATAAAAATGCAATCAACTAATTGCAGTGGACAGAAAGGGCCTATGTCCTGTTGTAACAGTTGATTTCTCTGGGCAGATTCTCAGGTAAGCATGGGCCATACAGCCATCACCACCTGCATTGTACCTGTCTATGCGTCAGGTGTCCTGCTGTCATTTAACACAGTAAGTATTGATGATTGTTTACTTCCACCTCCCAACCCTGCTCCCAACCCTGCCCCCAACACCACCACCACCACAAAGCTCAGTGCTTATTTGCTTTTACTGTTGTTCTGCCGTTGTTTTGTGGTGTTCATATCCTGTTGGTTTTTCCATTTCGTTTCCAGTGGTATAATGGAAATTTTGGATGATATAGAAACAGCTTATCCATTACAAAAAAAAAAGACTTTGCATGACACTGTGGATAATAACATTTGCAGTGTGGAATGCTGCTGGATTAACACAAGAGCTGTGCTGCAGAAAACAAACTTATTTTCCGTCTTGCATCTTTCTGGAAATAGACAAGTGATGCAAGTAGCCATTATTACCATTACAATGGGGTGTGGAATTATTTTTTTTTACTAGGAAGAGTCGAGAAAGGAAGTAAGCCTGTTTTTGAAGAAAGTTCTCTGCACTCTGGCCTTCTGTCAGACTTCATTGGACAGCCTGCGTGCTGCATTCCTTCAGCTAAGGTTGGTGTTCCTCTGCTTGATTAATTCTGATTCGTGAACTTTGCACGTGCTTCGTAAATTACTATGTATTTTAATGTCATTCCTCCATCGTCCAAAAAAGCAATATGCTACTCAGCCAGATAAGTATTAAATGGTAATCTCTTGAATAGTCTGTTACGAAAATAAACCTATACATATCTAGTACATGTTATCAGTAAGTATGGAATTTTGTGTATTTAAAATGAAAGATGTATGTCTGTCTTGCATTTTTCTTTGGTAGGTCTGATCCAGCAAATCATGAACTTCTTCTGGGAGTTTTGTGGGATGGGGTGGTGCACCCTGCGTCTGTAGTACGGGCAACAGCTGCTTCACTTTTTGAGGTAACACTTTGTCCATTTCTTTTGTGTCTGTATTTGTGCAAATAGCAGAGACGCCTGTGGAAATATTGGAAACTGTCAGTCTGTTCGCATGTGGAAAACCACTCAAATCACTCCCAATGGTTCTATAAAGGGTATCCACTGTCCACGTTAGGAAGGTGTCCATTATTTTTGGGTGGGATTGTGTTAAAAATTAATTGGTTTCAGACCAAACTGTCCCTTGGTTTGAGGTGTTCATTATTTCAGGGGTCCTTTATTTGCAGATTCTGCTCTACCGGCAGGGGATAAGCTTGTAACTTTGAAAGCTGGATTGTATTTCTGAGATTTCCTTCTTTACTTCCTTCTGCACTATGCATCAGTAGTTTATTTCTGACATTTTGAGTGTTATTTTGATGAAGTATTAAAGAAAACCATAAAGGACATGGTTAGGCACACAAAAAAAATCAGTAACTTCTTTCAGTGTCTGTTTGGCACCAGTCAGGGAAGTGGATGGCTGAGTGGTTTTACACATATAATAGAGTGCTAGCCTCTGAACCAAAAAGCACTAGTTCGATACCTTTGCAGTGCACCACACTGCCCCCAGTTGACCAGCTCGAAGTGGGAAAGTAAAGTATTGCCAGGAGGAGGGCACCACCCTCGTGATGCTGGCCCACAGAAAAGTGGGAGTCTTAAACACCCCCCTCCCTTACGATCTTAAGATCATGGGACATTTACCTTTTACATTTTGGTGCCAACAAAATTCTTTGGCAAAGCTGTTCAAATGCTAATTGAGGTAGTTTTTGCAAACCAGTCCAGCTTGTGTTGTGTAATTGACCACAGTTTTAATGAGTATGCACTACAGATCAATGCTAAATTCATTCCCCTGATGAAAGATGTTAACCCCTTGATTGTAGTTGTCTAGAACAGGGCAAAGCAGAGCCTGTCTGTCCTGTCTGTCAGTGACAATGTTTAGTCTGAAAACAAACCACAAGCAACAAAAGACAGGTCTGGATTTCTAGTGTGTTTGATATTAATAAAGTGAAAGACCTCTATTTGATCTGCTTTACATATTCACCTTTGCTAAACAGTGCAATACTTTATCTTGAAATGCAAAATAACAGCTGTATTGTTTGGGATAGCAACCTTTGTGATTACCAGCATAGCTACCTGCAGTCAGGGAGTTAAAATAAATACAGCCCCATTATTGTTACTCTACTGATTAAAAGTGGTTGGCAGTCTCACAACCCTCAGGACGTCTTGCAAACCTCAGGACATCTCACAGACCTCAGAACATCTCACAAACCTCAGGACATCTCACAAACCTCAGGACATCTCACAGACCTCAGAACATCTCACAAACCTCAGGACATCTCACAGACCTCAGAACATCTCACAAGCCTCAGGACATCTCACAGACCTCAGAACATCTCACAAACCTCAGGACATCTCACAGACCTCAGAACATCTCACAAACCTCAGGACATCTCACAAACCTCGGTCTATTCTTGAGAGTGTTTTTGTTTGGGTACAGTTGTGTGAAATTCTTAAAATTTAGAAACGTGATCATGCATATGTATACATTTATGTCTTCATGATGATACTTGTACATTTTCAGTTGCTGATTCAGGGGGCA